>PVIW01003026.1:0-186606 GCA_004026585.1 Noctilio leporinus | reverse complement strand
GGGGAGGGGGACAGAGGGGAGCAAAAAGGGGATGGATGTAATACAACAACAATAAAATTAAAAAAAAAGAAAAAAGAAACATTATGCTAAGTGAAAGAAGCTGGATACAAAAACATGCATATTGTAGTCTCACCCTTTTTGTATTTTAGTGAATAATAACTGCCTTGCAAATGTTTACAGGAAAAAAAATCATTTTTCCTCTTTCATTGTATTCTAGTAAATGAATGGTTAGGATTTAAGTTTTACTATATGTTTGTAAATAAATAAAATGTCAAGTGTGATTACTACATTTAAAATAATAATCTAATTCACTTGAGAATAATATCTGCCACTTATTGAGCACTTTCTATGAACTAAAAAGAGTACCTGGCATTTCATAGCCATTTCTTATTTAATCTTCACAATTAATGCTACGAGGTTGAAGCTATCTGGTTGAATCATATAAACTTGACAATATGTCATTTTTCACCTTCAAAAATGGCAGTTTTGTATGACTTGACCTTCTCATATTATCCCCATTTTACATATGAGGACAAACGAGGGTTATATATGAAGACATGACATAAGTACTTTCCGAAATTAACAGCTCACAAGTAATGGAACAATACTGAACCTCAGAGCTGTTTCTTGAAAGTCATTCTGGGCTTTGGGAATTACTTCTACAAAATGCCTTCTAATATCTAAAAAGAAGAATGACATACAATTATATAAAATCAAACCTTGACATCCTTTTAGGCAACTAATCACATAACAATTAATGAGTCACTCTTAAATACCCAGTTGTCACAAATGTCCAGCTAATATCACACAGGAGACTTGACTCATCATAACTTTTGTCAGAAAATAGGTTCTTTTCATCCACTTTTCTTCTTTTGCTTTTCAAAGAAGTGGAGTTTCACTCCCATTTTTTTCTTAATTCCCTTCCAAGTCACTCCACTTAATAAATTGCTTTTTAAAGAACTTCTAAAAGTGAATTCCTTTTCACCTACCAGCACATATTCCAGGATAGTTTGAACATTTGACATGCAAATACCATAGACTGGAGTCTGATCAATAAAATAACCTACAGAAGATGGATTTTAAATTCACTAGGCATGGCCTTTGCCACTCAACAACAATGATGCTTTCCTAAAAAGAGGTAGAATTATTATTTTTAACTCAATTTCCTATCATAAAAAATGAAGATTAATCCTTGCCTTTTGGTCCATCTCTAGTTTCCTCCAAGTAAGCTTTCAATGAAAGTGGGTGACATCATGCATACACGTGGAACCTGATGGTCCTACCAGTAGTTACCATGTGAGTGAAGCATTAACCACTGTATTGTATATCTATGCCTCTTATATGAGCCAAGACAAAGAACAACTAAGGAAAAGGATCCTATTTCTGACTAGCAATACTGATCCAGAGGATTTGTTGTCCTTAAATATAGGTCTCTTTATCATTCATTAGAATCATCATTAATACATTTCATGACTTTATATGAAATCCTCAGTGCACAAGTAAAGCTACCACCCTCAGACAGAATCCCTTGAGGTGAGGTTAAAATGGCCAGAACTATTTTTTCTGGGCTTTGGGAATTGCTTCTACACAAAGCCTTACAACATCTACAAAAAAGAGTAACATGAAATTTTGTCAAAGCAAACGTGGACCAGTGGACATCCTCTGCCCTCACCCTCACTCACTTGGGGATGGCTCAGGTACCTGATTACACCCTCAAATTATACTTTCAACTTAAAGCACTAGTAAGTGATCTCTATTTTTAAATTTCCCTTCAAACATCTGTTTTCTCTTCCCTAGACTCACTTCTAGGATTCCCCTTACCAGTGTTTTATTTTATCTTCCTCTTCCTCTCTCTCACCACATACAATCCTCCCCTGCTTTTGAGAACCATTGAATTCTGAAGTCCAAGAACTCCTCATCCTCAGGCGCCCCTGAGATTCTTGTTCATCCTCATCTAAAAAGCACAAAACATCAGCAACCCAATGTTTTCTCATTCACAGGATCTCAAACTTATTCAAAGCAAAAGCATAAAGGGTATATTTGTACAGAACATGTGATCAGGAACTGCAAAGTGGAAGGTCTATCTGTCTTTAACTCAGGTGCAAAATTCTACAAAGACCAGAAAAGTAACGAATCTGACCTGAGAAGAAGAGCACACATTTTGCTTAATAGCAATCTAAAGATTTACAAGTACCACATAAATAACTATCTCCATTTTGCGTATTCCCTGAGCTCTGCAAAAGTGCAGATGTTACCCTTTTGAACAGTTCATGCTGGTTCTAATCATTTTCCTCTTTGCCTCAACTTATGTAATCACTTGACCAAGAAGACCAAGATTGTTTATTTTATATATTCCCACCTTCCTACGTTATTACAACTGTCAAAGAAAATTCTTTCCACTTCTAAAAACTCCAGAATAGAGGCTTACTTATTTAACTTAGCCTTCCCGCAACCCCTAAAACCAGCCACTGAAGGAAAAACCTTCCTCTTTTCAACTTCTAAAGTTCCTCCCCATTTATAATTAGAGCCAGAATAAATTTTTGTCAAAGCATACCAGTAAATTAGGGAAGTCATTTTTCAAATGAAATGAATTCTAAATGACACATTTAAACATATTAAGGATTAAGTTCTTTCAAGTGAAATAACCCCAGGGAGGCACAGATTAAGGTTAGCCAAACATTAGGCTATAAGTCAGGATAAAAAAATAAATTTGACATAGTCCCTACCTGAGAAATTTACAGACTAGGATAACATATAATACGTACAGAAACATAAAGGTATATAATGTGTGTAAACACAATGCACAGACATTGAGCAAAATCATTTAAACTTACATAGATGCATTAGAGTCGAAAAGTATGTATACATTTTAACAAAAATTTGCTTCCAAGTTCAAAAACTAAAGTTAGTCATATTCTCATATTTTGTGATCGTATTATTAAGTTACAGTTCTGAATTTGGTACATTTCATATAAATGGGATCACACAATGCATTCTGAGTCTGGAAGCAAATGATAGACTGTTCTCATTTCTAAGACAATGAAACAGAACCACTCTGCCTGTGAGTGACTCATAATTAATTTCAACTGTAACTGTGGTTACAGTGTCAAGTTCCTGCGTGGGAAGTGCAAGTGTAAGTAGTACTTTATCAGATCTCTGGAGATGCAGTTATATGTCAAAAGTATAACTGAAAACCCATTTGCCTGTGTTTCCATGATTTCACATATGCCGTCATCTCTGGGTCTCAGCCTGTACACGGAGAAATGAAATTCAAGAAGAAAGCTTTTTTGAAGAGGAAGAAGCTAAGGCTGGTGGCTGATGGCAGAAACCCAGTCTTCACTGGGGAGGCAGGGAGGCCCTCTATCCTTTTTGTTTTCACTGTAAACAGCAGGATGTGTCCTCCACAGAAGGCACTGAAAACTTGAGTCCTGCCTTTGCTACCTTCTGACTGTGTGGCCTTTAACAGGTCACATTCTGACCTTCAGACTGCTCATCTGTAAAATGGGATAAAAGTGTACACTGTAGATAGTTGCCATGAAGGTTAAAAATAACGCGTGTAGTTCACCTGGCCCAGAGTTTAGAACATAGTAAGCACACGCTACCATTTCAAACAAGGACAAGCTCAGCCAAAAGGCTTGTAATACACAGTAAAGGAATCCTTGGTAAAAACCTCCATATGAGACTGAAGCCCCTGATGTTTCTGTTTAATGAATTTTCATTCTCTCAAGAAATGAACAAATAGATTACGGTCTCTTTCATCAAGCTGAGTCTGTTTGAGATTGCTGCATTCTTTCTACATACATCCGTTGTGAGTGAGAATATGTCATTTCTGCCAACCTCTTGCTTAAAACCTCTTTATTTGAAAATCCCATTCTCCTGCTCTTTGGAAGTTGTATTGTAATTGGATTTCACCTAAGGTTCATCATTCCTACCCCTGAAAGTGATTTAAAAAAGGTCACACTGTCCCTCCATTTACCAGGATCAATAGCAGGTATTCCCTATAGAGGTTTAACATGGGCTTCACTGTAACTCCCCAGTTTTGCCAGTGTCGACTCAGGACTATTCACAGGACTAAAGAACCTTCAGGAAGGAAGGAGTTAGGGAAGATAATCTGGCTGTTTGGGGAACAGAGGTTGAGGATGTGAGCACTGATGCAATTTCACTAAACAAAAAACAGTTGTGATCCTGAGAAACTAGCAATGCCAGTGAACAACCAAATAAGGCTCCTTATTTCTCGGAGATCACTAAGAAGGTCAATTCTTCTGTAAACAAAGATCTGCTGCCCTGGCTGGTAGCACAGTGGTTAAGGCACCGGCCTGCGAACCCAAAGGTCGCAGGTTCAAATCCCCAGCCAGAGCACATGACCTCCAAACCAGGTCTCCAGTCAGCTCCAAGGCTGGAGGCAGGTGAAACACAACCACACATTGATGTCTCTCTCCCTCCCTGCCTCTCTCCCTTCCCCTCTTTCTAAAAATAATGAAATAAAATCTTTAAAAAAAAAAAAAAAAAGATCTGCTGAAAATACTATAATAGTCTAACCAAAATTGCATTCTTCAGTGTTTAAGACATCTGCTTTCTGAATCAGAAAAAAAAAAAGAGAGAGAGAGAGAAAGAAATGATGGAACATCCTAATAACAAGGTTTTTAAATCTTTGAAAATTCAAATTTCAGTATCAAACTGGAAAATGTATTTATCGCCCCCCCTTCCACCACTGCATTTCACAACTACTTCTAAAATGATATCTATCCCCTACAAAATAGACTAGATTATGACTGGATGGTTTACAGAGTTTTCTAAAGGAAACAAATGGAAAATATGAGTGAAGAGCTTGAAAAAGCCTAAGGTTGGAAAAGAAGTATTCATGAATTTATCCTTTCAAAAATTATTCCTGCTGGTGGCACAGTGGGTAAGGCACTGGCCTGTGAACCCAAAGGTTGCTGGTTCAATTCCCAATCAGGGCACATAACCAGGTTGTAATCAGGTCTCCAGCCAGGTCTGTAGCTGGAGGCAGGTGAAAGGCAACCATACATTGATGTCTCTCTCCCTTTCTACCTCTCTCCCTTCCCCACTCTCTAAAAATAATAAAATCTCTTTAAAAAATCACTCATTACTTTCCTATTGTGTATAAGACACTGGGAAATGCTGAGACTACAGGCAATAGAATCATTTGGAGAAGAAAAATTCCATATGACAACTTACCTCTACTCCACCCAGATTTTTTTTATATATCAAATACGTAATGGGCACAATTATTCAATTATTTCCACACCAATGAATTTTCAATATGCATTAATGATTTAGGTGTTGAGCTGGTCAGAAAAGGGGAGCACACTATTTTTTGAATGGAGAGAGTGAACTTTTCAACTGTAACACCCATTTCATGATCTATATATAAGAGGGTAACCTTTCTGCCCGGCTCACACTGCTTCCTCGCAGATCGTAGCCACCTTCCCCAGGCTGTGGATCATTCCAGCACCGCCATGTCCCTCTCAGTGCAGAACGCTGGGCTGTCCAGATGGCTGTCTTCCCAAAGTGGGGCGGCGGGCAGAGCCAGGGGCATGTCTGCTTCCAGTGTTGGAAGCGGCTATGGGGGAAGTGCCCTTGGCTTTGGAGGCAGCTATGGAGGAGGGTTTTCTGCTGCTTCCAAGTTCAGTTCTAGTTCTGGCTTTGGTGGTGGCTCTGGAAGTTCCTTTGTAGGAGGACTGGGCACTGCTTATGGGGGTAGCCTAGGGGGTGGATTTGGAGGAAGCCCAGGAGGTGGCTGTCTAGGAATTCTCTCTGACAATGTTGGAGGCCTTCTTTCTGGGTCAGAGAAGGAAACCATGCAAAATCTTAATGATAGACTGGCTTCCTACCTGGACAAGGTTCGAGCTCTAGAAGAGGCCAACACTGAGCTAGAAAGCAAAATTCAAGATTGGTATGAAGCACGAGGATCTGAAGGGACTGAAGACCCTTGGTCACAAAGTGAGTACTGTAAATACTACCCACCCATTGAAGACCTCAGGAATAAGGTAAGAATATGGTTTTTGAAGAGGCTTTGGAAATTGTTTTATTTTTTGTTTTTTGCTATTATAATGTTTTTACAGTGATAATCATCTAAAACTTAGATACTTTCTCAACTCAACTATATTTGGAACAACTTCTCATCTCAAGATATTTAATTCCATCTTATCACTTACCGTAAAGTGACTCTATTTTCACTATCTTTCTGTAGGAAATATGTGTTCCTTAATTTATAAATATTCTATAAATATGTCTTGTAAAAAATTAAATTGCTTTAAACTCTTAATAAAACAGCATTTTAACATCATCTAAAAGTTTCCTGTCAAAATATATTTGTACAATACTGACACTTTAGGGCCTCGTTTTGCTTGCCTCCCCCTATTTTGCCAGCTCATTTGTGCCAGCACCGGAAATGCCCAGCTCATCCTGCAGATCGACAATGCAAGGCTGGCTGCCGAAGACTTCAGAATCAAGTGAGTAGAATAATAAAGGAAGGTTAATGAAAACTGACAACATCTCACCATTTCTTTTTTTTTTTAAGATTTTATTTATTATTTTTAGAGAGAGGGGAAGGGAGAGAGGCAGAGAGGGAGAGAGACATCCATGTATGGTTGCTTTTCACCTGCCTCCAGCTACGGACCTGGCTGGAGACCTGGCTTGCAACCTGGTTATGTGCCCTCACTGGGGAATCCACCATTTCTTTTGATGCCTTATTCTCTTGCCTTCATTGATGGCAAATGTTTCAAACTTTTCCACAGTTCGCATGCTCCACTCAGTTAGTGTTTTGGTAAATTTCATTGGGCATTCTAAAAAGTAACTAGATTCGAACACATTACATGTCCTTAAGTATAAGTCGTTTAAACTTAGGGCTATGGATCATCATATCTGTAATTTGCTATTGACTCATGATGTGACATTATAATTCCACCAATGTCCTAAACCTCAACCTTCCATGTATCAATATGAATTAGTAATGTTTTTGCTGGGGAGTTAAGTGAAATAATCATTGTCTTGATGATACATACATCTAAAACATTATGCACTTTTAATACTCTCCTCCTTTCCCATGCTCCGCCCTCCAACATACAGAAGAAATATTCATGTCCTTTTTGCTCTGCAAAATTTCCATATAGGATGTTGCCGTGGTGATGATCCTGAACCTATTAAAATCTTGGTAAAAGCTTCTCAAGAAGTATCAATGTTTTAAATTAAATCATGAATGAAAGTTAAGCAAAAAAAAAAAAGACTAATTATTACTTTATTTTCACTTGCTTTTAGGATTCTATCTGAAACTTCACCTAGAGAAGGTCTGCAATTATTCACACCAGGGTAGCCAGCCAACAGGAAATTGCTCCCTGGGTTGCAGTGCTATTTGGGTTCATTGCTGGTGGAAAAGTATCATCACCTTGTTATTTTCTCACTTTTCTCCTACAAAGCAGTGAACTAGCATGAAAAAGGAAAGGAAAACATTATAAAAGCAAAAACAATCATACACTGCAATGCTGTCATTTCAAAAGTCACACAGATGTATGTGCAAAATAGCCCTGAAGATAACCGGGGTCTTATTCAAAGGGGTATGTTGATTCCCTCAACTGTTCTGCATTTGGTTTTCAGGTATGACAGCGAGCTGGCCCTGCGCCAGAGCGTGGAGGCCGACACCAACGGCCTCTGCAGGGTGCGGGACGAGCTGACCCTGGCCAGAGCCAACCTGGAGATGCAGATGGAGAACGGAGCTGAAGAGCTGGCCTACCTGAAGAAGAACCACGAGGAGGTCGGCCAGGAAGGGCAGCTTTTGTTTTAAATTGACACACTTCGAGTTAGAACAGATGTGGAGGATACATTATTTGCCTGTTAAGATGGCCATTTGTTTTGAATTTCTGTGTGTGGTGTTGTTGTTTTAGCTGCTGGTGGTGGTATTGAATGTAGCTGTTAAGGTTTACCAGATTAAAGGCACTTTCTGATTTTGGCATTTTCACCATTAGGTAAGGAAAGTAAGAATTTTAATTACCCTGATCTAGTGATTTTTGTTTAATATAGTACTTTTAAAGTTCAGATCAAAAGTCCACCCATAATATGTTACATGTGTCAGAGAAACTGGCTACTCCCAGTGTGACTCACACAGAGAACTCTGACATACCACACAGTGCCTAGCAGAGCCTGGTACATAGAATGGACATTAATCCTGACCCTACCAATGGGCTTTCTAAAGAGCATCCTACTGGAAATCAATGACTATGATACAAACAGTATATGAGCCTAGGGACCGTCTACTGCCTTCAGTTTGGCAGCTGTAGCTGAAGCCCCCAAATGTGTTGTGTCTACCAGCTCAGGTCCCCAAGAACGAGGGGAACTCATCCATTAGGTGTGCTAGGCATAGCACCTAGGGCCCACGGTAAGTTTAGGAGTGCAGGAAAATGTCTTAAGGTCTTTTAAAATCCAAAGAAAATCATTAATAACAATAATAAATCAAATCAAAAATATTAGTTTTTAGGTAAAAAAAATTGTTTAATATATTTCATTAATATTTGTCTTATACCAACTCAATCATAAAATATAATGTTTAATATTTCTTATAGAAGAGGCCCACAGAAGTCATAATGGGCCCCTGTACCCCTCTCTCACTTGCTGTCCCCAGGAGCTCCAAAGCTTCCTGTCTGACGGCCTAGGCCAGGTCAGCGTAGAAATGGTGGCTGCCCCGGGAGTGAGTCTCACCAGGCTCCTCAGCGACATGAGAGCACAGTACGAAGCCATCGCTGAGCAGAACCGTAAGGATGCGGAAGCTTGGTTCATTGAAAAGGTATCACTTACAAAAACAAAAGGCTTTGTTTGCTACATGGGCAAAAAAAGATCTGTCACAGAGCAACCCTCACTCACATCCCCCTGCCCTGCTTTTCGCTTTTCTGCGACAGAGCGGGGAGCTCAAGGAGGAGATCTGCACCAACACGGAGCAGCTTCAGTGCAGCAAGAGCGAGATCACCGATTTGAAACGCACCTTTCAAACCCTGGAGATCGAGCTCCAGGCCCAGCTGGCCATGGTAGGGAGCGCACAGACCAGCATCATTTGGACTTCCAGAGAAAATGGTGCATCCAAATTACGTCAGGCCATTGCCTGCCTTCCTCCTTTCAGTCCCCTCCGTGGTTATATCTGTGCCATTTCTCTCCCACGTGCAGAGGAAATCCCTGGAGGACTCCTTGGCCCAAACCGAGAGCGACTACTGCGGCCAGCTGTCCCAGGGGCAGCAGCTCATCGGCAACCTGGAGGAGCAACTGCTCCTGGTGCGCACCGACACCCAGCGCCAGAACGCGGACCAGCAGCTGCTGCTAAACGTCAAAGCGCGCCTGGAGCTGGAAATTGAGACCTACCGCCGCCTGCTGGCCCGCGAGACGCAAGGGTGAGTGCATAACAGGTTGAAATACCGCGGTGGCTGACCAAAGGGTACATCTGATGCAGTTTCAGGGGCAAGAGAAGAAACGGGTCTTTAGTTGACAAAAAAATCACAAATATAGTAAAGACAGGCCTTGGACTTTTATTAAGCGCCCTACACTTTGCAAAGTGTCGTCATCCATTATCTTACTTGGTAATAATGCATAAAATGCTGGGATGAACAAGGGTACCACGGACAGAAGCATACTACAAAGAACTACTAGAAAAACCACCCATTGGAGTTCTGATATCAGTGTCCTGATACTAAGAATGACGCTTGAAATAGTAGCCACCTGAACCACCTTAGACGTGCTGTAGCAAACTTTCCAAAAGTAATAGGAGCTTGGCCTGGTAGGAAGAACTCAGGACTATAAATTAGAAAATCTAACTTCTGAGACTACTTTGCTTCACTTGAGATCACGTTTTTGGCAGGGCTTAAAAATAAAGGTGCACTGCACCAGCTGATTCCTCTCAGGGTGCATTATTCAATTATTATATTTTTTTCTGTTATAATGCTAAAACTACTTTTTTTTGGTCAATTGCATTAAATTTTATTTTTCAATCACAGTGCACGTTCAGTATTATTTTGTATTAGTTTCAGTGTTCAGCACAGTGGTTAGACAATCATAGTGGTCCCCCCAGATATTTCCAGGACCGACATGGTACCAACACATAGTTATTACAATATGATCATTCAATCATCCTTGATTAAGAAATTTGGAATACCTTTCTTATTTGGCCATAGTTTTATGTACCTTTCTAATTTTTAGTTCAAATAGCAACCTCCTTACTTCTCTTCATTCCAGAAAGCATGATGTGGTTTAATCTCCCTCATTTTCTTTACAGTGATAGTCTGGATGCAACTTCATCTGTGACAGACTCCAAATCTCAAGCGCAGTCCATTGATCCTTCCAATGGTATGCTGATTCCCTAAGACTCACTTAGAATAATTCAGAATCACATTTATTAATGACTAAAGCTGTAAGAGCCCATTGAATATTGCAGTGTTATTAGTGTGTATTTATAGTCTGAGCCAAGAAAAAGCATCGATACATCCCTGAAGAAAAACCAATAGTCTATACCATATTAAAACTTACAGCAAGCCCAGGAAGAAAAAAACCTACCCTGTAAAGAGGTATTATAAGCCTTGTAAGTACTTTTTAAATGCTTAAAAAGAAAAATATTTTCATTTATGCATAAGACAACACTGAATACATTTCATTTTCATTAAGTAAAGTGCACTTTTGAATGCAAAATTCACCTTTGAAAAGTTTAAATGTGATGGGTTGCATCAGTCAATACCTAATTTAGAAGGTTAAGTTGAATACCAATTTTGGACATTTGAAACACTGACTCCATCCCCCTTTGTTCCTTCTTTACCTTTAGGCCCTACAAAAACCGGAAACATCAAGACAATTATCCAGACAGTAGTGAATGAGGAGGTGGTCTCATCCCAAGTTCAGGAACTAGAACTAATGTAAAATTTCACAAGATCTGCCCCATGATTGCTTCCTTGGGAACAAAAAATTCACAAGTAGAAATTATCCCTTTCAGACTAAGATGCTGTATTAGTTAAATCTCTGTTTTGGTTGGTTTCATTTTCTTTGGATTCCTATTCACTTTGAGTCCTTTTTTGCACTTCTGAAATAATCTTCAGTTATTAATCATTCTAGCCATGTTGGTTTTTATAACAAACCAAAATTGCCTTGTACCTTTCTGGACCTGGAGTAGCCTGTTCATAAACATTTCTCTAGTGACCTGGAACATGCTTTTAATCACAGGACTTTGATAAGTAGTGTTGTTCTAATAAAGTTAATTTTAAAAGATAAATGGCAGTAATGTGAAATCCATACCTTCTTGATCCCAATGATAACGTCAAGGGCATAGAGGGAGGTTTATGAACTACTAATAAAAGATAGTAGATAAACGCTGGGATAAAAATGTCAAGGTTTGAGATTAAGAAGTTCCTTTTGAAGTGCTTCCCTTTTCACATTTGCCCATTAAGTTGACAACAAAATTAAACTGCTCACTACAGGGCATAACAGCTGTCCTGGTAATCTTCTAGAACTTTCCTTCATTCAATCAAGGAGCACTTATTGAATTCCTACAGTGCGCCAGGCTAGAGACTCTTCTGGAAATCATGATACAGTGACACAGAGCAAATAGCAGGTCAAATGACATATGGAGGAGGAAGTGAACAATATGTCAAGGGGCAACTAAATGTTTTATACAGTAATCAACCAGGAAGAGAAAGGAGCATATGCACAGAGGAGATACATTGTAAAGGACACAGGGGTGTGAATAATTGCTGTCATGTCTTTTCTCTTAGCTGATAACCGGTAAGGCCAAGGCTGAGGTTTCTATTGGGTGAGCCTGAGTCTGACCCACCCAAGAGGTTGGGGCAGAAGGTGACTGAAGTCTAAACCTGAGGAGACAATGATTCAACCTGGGTGGCCAAACTCAAAACCATAAATAAAATTAAACAAAAAACAAGAACAGGTTTAATTTAATGACTAAGAACCTGGGCTCTGAAGTCAAGTTGGGTTCCAATTCTGACTCATAACAGCAAATAACAATTTCTGTGTGCCTCATTTTCCTGATCTTTAAAGTGGGGTGGATTTTGTGAAGATTAAATGAGGTGATATACATAAAACACTAGAAACGGTCCCTGATACCTAGCAAATACTCAATATTACTGTTGCTATTTACTGTATAGAACCTACTGGTATATAGAAATTAGCAGAATGGATGAGCAAGAAGTGTAAAAGGGAGAAGGCAAAGAGAGGATTCACGTAAACCTGGAGGAATTCAGGCACTAAGTGCAAACGCCCATGGAAGGCTATTATATCATTTTAAGATGACTTGTTTCAGTACACAGCTTTCTGAAGTTTCACTTCCCTTTAATATTTGCTAGTGGTTTCGGATGCTCCATTCATCTCACTTCATACATGCAGCAATTCAATTCTCTGTTTAGCCCTCACCTTCCAGAACATGTCTTAGGAGAACCTTACCTTTCGGGCTCAAAGTAATAATCAGTGTCTTTTCCTGAACAAGACCTATAGCCCCACAAGTGATAAATAATGCAGATGGTTGCTGTTTTAAATAACATCTGTTTTCCTTGTAACTACATTTGAATTGTGTGAGATTCAAAGAAGAAAGGGATTTTGAACAAGTATTAATTTGGTGGTCATTTCTTAGCTATTACCTTATTTTCTCAGCACTTCTTTCCTTTGTAAGTATTTTCTCCACCAGGATCCCTGAGATATCACTTCAGTGGATCTCAGACTCTTCTTTGTGACTTCTTAATATTGGCTCAACCCTCCTCTCCTCTGTTTACCCTTTCTCCCTAAGTAACCTCTAATCCCATGGCTTTAAATCATCTGTGGATGAATGTTAGCAGGATTTATTGTAATGGTCATTTCACAATATATGAGGTCTGTCCAGAAAAAGTCCAGTCATTGTTAACAAACAAGAACAGTTTGCACAACCTTGATGTAACCTGGCAGCCAAGGAGAGTGGACTGAAGTGCATATGCATGAACAACGACTTCACTGTACTAGTCAGAGGGGTAGTGGGCACCGTCGAATGAGCATGTGTACTGTGTGGATGTCACATTCAAAATGACTGAGGAAGGAGGGCAACAAATTTGCATCAAATTTTGTGTTAAGCTTGAACTTTCCTCCACAGAAACTATGCGGATGATTCAAAAGGCTCTCGGGGACGCCACAGTAAGTGAAGCACAAATAAAAATGTGGCACAAATGCTTCAAATGTGGTGGAAAATCTGTTGAAAGTGATCCACATTCTGGAAGGCCTGCAACAAGCAGAACACCTGAGAAGGCTGAACGTGTACAGGGTGTAGTCAACAAAGATCAGAGAACTATGTGACATCCCAAGGTGCCTAGCTTGAAGGGGACTAACACATCATTGTTCCAAGTATAATGTTTTTCGTTTCTTGTATCTTCTTCCATAAATGTCTTCTTTTCATAGGATGTGGTTGGATACTTTCAGGACATTCCTCAATATATAAATATATACAAATATAGACTCATTACGTTGTACAGCTGAAACTGGTGTGTCAATGGTGTGTGCACACCTAATGGTGTGTCAATGGTGTATAATGGTGTGTCAATTATACCTCAATTAAAAATAAATAAGGGGCATTGATTAGTTCTTGTGGAGGCTTCTACAATGGCCCCAGTGAGCCTCACCTCTTGATACTCATCATGCCCTAGTATATGTATAGTCTCCTCCCACAATGAACAGAGCAGACATATTGAACAAGTGACTGTGTGACCTTCAACATGAGGCCACAAAAGTATTTCAGTTCTGGCTTGGGCACTCTGAGAGCAGTCAACTGCCCTTAAGGTTATGTTATTGGGGGGTGGGGAGGTTGAACTACCTAAAAAAAATCAGTGATTTCACAAAATTCCCCATCCAAAATCACAGTCTTATGCTGATAATATATCAGTGAAAATATTCTACAGTCTTCAGTTAGCATAGGAAGCATTATATTTCTCATTAAATGTACTTTGTCCCTACACTTACTGCCAAGAAATACAAAAACAGCAACTCATAAGAAAAGAAAAAGTCAACTACAGAATCAGACAACAAAAGACAGATATATTCTTTTTCTAAGTGCATTTATTAAGTGCTTAACAAACTGTATGTATAACTTTGATATTGGGGGAGATGAATTTTAACTACCCAGAACAAATGGCTTGGCAAGTAGATCACAATAGGAAGGGCAACACCTAAAAAACAACCATCCTTTGCCAAAGCAGTTATTTATTTAGGCTTTGCAAGAGCGCCATCTACTGAAATATCAGGAAATGAACTTGAAAAAAAACTGCCTCATTCCGGCTGGTGGGAACATAAACTAGCACAGCCACTATGGAGAAAAGGATGAAGGTAGCTCAAAAAATTAAGAATAGAGTTACCACATGATCCAGCAAACCCTCTTCTGGGTATCTACCTGAAAATTTTGAAAGCATGTATTCACAAAGATATATGCCCCCTATGTTCATTGCAGCATTATTCACAACAGCCAAGACAGAAACAACTGAAGTGTCCTTCCATAGATGACTGGATAAAGAAGATGTGGCACATATATACAATGAATACTAGTAAGAAAGGTGAAATATTGTCATCTGCAACAATATGGATGGACCTTGAGAATATCGCGCTAAGCTAAAAAAGTCAGACAGAGAAAGTGAAGCACCATATGATTTCATTCATATGCAGCGGCATATAAAACTGAAAGAAACAAATGAATAAACAAGAAAAACAAACAAAACCTCAGGCAAAAGCAACAGTATGGTGATTAGCAGAGGGAAGGGACATGTGCAGGACAATAAAGGGTAAAACAGCTCATATGTACAAGTGTGGTGATGAAAGATGATTTGACTTTAGGTGGTGGGAACACAATGCAACATACAGACCCTGTATCATAGACATGTACCCTTGAAATCTGTATAATCTTATTAACCAATGTCACCCCAATCAATTTAATTTAAGTATAAATGAAAAGAGGTTAAAAACTGCTATTCAAGCCACTTGCAGTATAGCTGTTGATACTAGAAAGTTTTGGCTTTTTTTAAGAAAGGAGAAGAGAAAAAAAAAAAAACCTTTTTTTAAGTTTTGCAGACTTTTACATTTTTTAATTATTTTTAGAGAGAGAGAGGAAGGGATAAAAAGGGAGAGAAACACCAATGTGTGGTCGTCTTTCACATGCCCTCAACTGGAGACCCAGCCCACAACCCAGGCATGTACAACTGGGAATCAACCCTTTGGTTTGCAGGCTTGCACTCAATCCACTGAGCCACAGCAGCTAGGGCAAGCCCTTTTTTTGTTTGTTTGTTTTTTAAGATTTTATTTATTATTTTTAGAGAGGGGAAGGGAGAGAGGCAGAGAGAGAGAGAGAGACATCAATGTACGGTTGCCTTTCACCTGCCTCCAGCTACAGAACTGGCTGGAAACCTGGCTTAGGGCAAGCCCTTTTAAAAGTATAACCTTAACAAACTAAGAAAGTGTTTTATTTAAAAAAGTGGTATTTGTTTCCACAAAGTCCACCAATAAGGAGGCAAGTTCTATAAAGCATAGAGTAAAGAAGAAAGCATAGTAATTATTTAGAGTTTAGAGAACCAGGCAGCCAATCTGAACTACTCAAGCTTTTTATAATACTCAACACATCAAATAAAAATGTATTCACGTAGCTGAGTATATGGCTTTTAATAAGGTAGTAAATGTTTCTTAAATCTTGGAACTGTATCTAAGATTTAAATATCATTTGTTTAATATTAGTATCATAAAATCAAACTTTGAAAAAACATTGCTGTCTTAATTCAATGTATCCTCTTTGTCACTACGACTTTTTAATAAAAGCTATGGGTGCATTCAAATGTTGCATTCAGCAACATTTTTATAAAAGGATTTATGATAACCAGAATTCACAGTTGAAAAAACCATCTGGAGAACAGGTAAATTATAGTATACCTACACAATAGAATACAGCATACCAATAAAAGAGGACGGAACCACTCACACAAAAACACCATGGATGAATTTCAAGACCATTACATTGAACAACAGAAGCCAGACTTGCAAGAATACATACTGCTTGATTCCATTTATATTAAACACTAGGAAAAACTAATCTAATCTATATTGACAGAAAGCAGATCAGTGGTTGCCTGGTCTGAAATGAGTGGGGAAGTGGGAATTCACTGGTTAACTGGGAAGGGTCGCAGGAGAACCTTTGGAACTAATTAAAATGTTCTATTCTTTTGATTATGGTAATGGTTACATGGATGCATACACTTGTCAAAACTATTCAAACTATACACTTAAAATGGGTATATTTTATTGTATCTAAATCATATCAATAAAGTTAATTTAAAATAACAGTAATTACGAATCTTGTCTTCATGAAGATGCTGTGTTAAAAGCATGAATAGGCCAGGTAGGATCATCAATGGTGTACTAGGATGGGTTTGTACCTGCTCTTACGTGCTAATTGACACATATTAAGCCATTGGTAACTTGATCCTGGCCATGACGGGAATGTTTACACTGTGGAATGTAGGCTCTATTTATGGATTCCCGGGAGAACTGGTTTACACCAGCACACCACTGAGCTCACAGTAGTTAAGAACACGGACACAGAGGCTGACTACCTGGGTTTGGGGTCCAGCTCTTCCACTTTCTAGTGGTTTTATTTTTCCTTCTGTTCTTCAGTTCGAATTAAATTGACTGTGAAGTTTGGTTGCTGAGGTCACTGTCAACGTTTCACTCTTCATGTATTCTTAAAGAAATTCCATTTTGCTTCAGAATCATGGGAACGGACGTTAGCAGCAGACCTTTAAATAAACTGTATTAAAAGAACAGTCCACAGAGAGGTAGTAAGGTCTAATAGACAGAACTTGATGGTATTTTAGGCTTCACTTAGTGAGTCATTATTCTACTCAAAACAGATTACTCAACTTGAGATGATTCATCTTTTGCAAAAAGACAATAATAATATCTATAATCACATTAGCTCCACATTTTAGAATCCTAGTTAACACAGCGCATTATGAACCTGGCTGATTAGAATATGTCTGAGTTGTCAGCTTGAAATCCACCTGCTTAAGTTATATGTACATGCAACTTCTGCTGGGAAAAGTATGTCCATTTTGAAATATTTCATTGATTAATACTTGCAAACACCATGGGGTTTTTTAATCATTTAAGGCTGCAACTTCACATTTCAAATAAGCAGAACTGCAAATACAACTTTTTTAACCAGCTAAGATGTGTTCTTTTGTTTTGTTTTGTTTTGTTTTTTAATATTCAGTTGGTATATCTCTGTACACATGGGAGGCATCACAAATTCACTTATTTGTGCATTCACTCAGTCATTCAACAAACATTTAACACCAACAATACGTAAGTCTCTACATACTGAAAACACGTAAAGTCTATTTTAAAATCTGTTTTTATGAACTAAAAGTAAATACATGATAAAACTTCATACATTTTTGTTGCATTGGTATAAAGTCAGTCATCATTTTAATTGGCAGAAGTGTCATTGCCCCACAGGCAGTGCATGCTGATTATTTAACAAAGGTGAGAGGAGAATAGTCAACTCCTTTTGGAAGATATGATACATCCTCATTCATTTTTTATGAGTTTCATAAATTTTATAAAGGAGTAATAACTGACACTGTTAAACAGCTATTTTGAGGGGATATTTTAAAATTATGATCCTCTTAAATACTGAATTGCATTTTATATTACATTTTTCATGATGTAAAAGTAGATCTTTTCCCTGGACACACATCTTAAACAACTTCATGTGCTAATTCTGGGTGGTAGAGTAATTTCACTGTGAATTTCCCTCTCTCATCTAAAAAGTGATAAATAGTAAGATTAATTTTCATCTATGAAAAACAATAACAAACATACATACAAGCAGCATCTAATCAAAATAATCCTGGAACAAGAACTGCAGAATTAGATCCACACCAATACTGACTGAATTCATTCCTCAGCGGTGTTACAGATAAAGCAGAACATTGAAGTCTAGTTTCCCTCTCTCAGTAATCAGAGGCTGGGGGAACAGCCTCCAGGGGTGATATGAAGGTGAGAGAATCTGACTCAATTCCCCACTGGAGTCCCTCAGTGGAAGACCTCGCTCCCCTAGATGACTCTGGTAGGTGTCTTATATCTGGCAGAGCTGGAGGGAGCAATGTGAACAGTGCTAACCAGTGGGAAAATGAGAACTGCTCTAAGGGAGGGTAGGTCTCAGCAGGGAGGAGAACCCATCATTATCATCATTATCAATGTTTTAGTCATCATTATCAACATTATCTGTCGCCTCCAGGGTACACAGGGAACAGCTGCAGACAGAGGACATGATTTCTGAAGAGTTAAAGGACAGCATAATTTTGTAACTCCCAAGATACAGAGCTAAAGCAGCAAGTTACACAATTATTTGCTGATTTATCCAGAGGGAAATTTTTAGCTGCATTCTGCAAACCTAATCAGTCCAAAAATATGTACTATGCATCACAGAACACTTGCTCTATAACATACATACAAAAACCTCATCAGAATAACTTGCCTTTGTTTAAGATGTTTATGGGCCATTTAATTTATGTTTGGTCAACAAAATCACCAAGTAAGAGAGGATTGTTTTAACAAGGTTATAAATTCAGTCAAACTGAAGTTAAGCTACACAATCCAAGAAAACTTATTCCACCATCAATGTCAGTCTAAAAGTCCTTTGACTATAACTTTTTAACTAAATAAAGATCCATGTCTCCTGAAACCATCAATTCATTCATTCATTCACTCAAGAAATAGTCTATGTACATCCTAGCCTTATCTGGTGCTTTGCCTTCTAAATTTCAATGATCACCACCCTCGGTCCAGGTCACCATTCACCATGTGTCACCTGGAGAATATCACAGCTTCCACTTGCACCGCCCCTCCCCCATTCCATTCACTCCACCACAGCCAGGCAAGATTGTTTTGAAAACACAAACCTTATCCTGACCCCTCACTGCTTAAAACCCTTCAAAGGTTTCCCATGGTCCATGGAATTAAGATCAAAATTTAGCCAGGTCTAGCCTGGCCCCTCTTCCCTACGTACATCACCCTTCCGACCTGGTTCAGCTTTTTCTTTTTCTTTTTTCCATTACTATTTAGTCTTCCTATATCCTCTACCACCTACCCCAAGTGATCACATTACTGTCCGTGTCCAAGAGCCTTTTTTCCTTTTGCTCAATCCCCCCATCCACCTTAGCTGTCATACAGCTATGAGTCTCTATTTTGCTTGTTAGTTCAGTTTGTTCATCAGATTCCACATGTGAGTGAAATCAGATGGCATTTGTCTTTCTCTGAGTGGCTTATTTCACTTAGCATATGGATGCACCTGGTTCAGCTTTTCTACAACCTGCCCCTTCCCACAGGATTTTCCCCTTAGCTTTGCATGTATTTCCTCTCCACGTTGGCCTAGCTAACTCCTACTCATCAGGCAGATCTGAATTTAAATGTTTCCTCCCCAGAATAGCCTGACTAACCTCTGCCCCTCCTCCCCACACCAGCGTTACCCAAGTTAGGTTTTTCTATTACAGAGAGTCCACTCTGTACAGGCTGTACACTGTACAGGCTGCGTGCAATCAATTGGCAAAATTGTAGTAAACAACACACGACAAAAGTGTTATATTTTGAAATAAATGTATTCTTGTATGTAAATGCATACAGTCATTACTTTTTAAATTGTTCCAAAAAGTCTCCATTTGCTGCAATAATAGACTCGATTCAACTTCAAAATCTTGAGCCACCTTAATTAACTTTTCTTTATCCATGGACATCATCATGTTTTCAGTCTTAGCTTTAACAGCCTCTTTATTGGAATGAGGTTGTTTATTAACTTCCCTCTCACAAACACCGCATGCATAATAGTCTAAAGGATTTGCATCTGGTGAACTAGGTGGCCAGATTTCCTTTGACCAGAATTCAGGAACATTGATACTGAGACATTCTTGCACCCTTTTGGCGTTATATGCTGGTGCACCATCTTGTTGGAAGATAAAATGATGTCCATTTGCGACTTGCTTCATCCACGGTACAACTATTTCTCTCAAAACATCAAGGTAAACATCCTGGATCTTCATTGATGACCTCCTGGATTCTGTGCACAATATCTGGACTTGTGTGATCCTTGCACACCTTATGCATTTTCCTTGTTGGTGTGGTGACATCAAGATCAACATCATACACCTTCTTCACGTTGTAAACTGTATATAAAGGGATGTTATTGAAGTCTGCAGTTTGCCCTGCATGCAGTCCAGAAATTATTGTTGCTCTAACATTGTATTCCTTCGACATGATGGTTGCTCTGAGAACTTAATACTTTATACCTGAAACAATGATGTTAAATCATAACCTTAGAAACACAGTATCTCAAAATTAATAAGAAGCATGTGAAATAAGGAGATGTCAAGTTATTGCCAATTGATCGCGTGCACCCTATAGTTTTTTTCCATTTTCTCCATAGCTCTTAGCAAATTGGCAATTGCGTATTTTATTGCATGACTGTGAAATTAACATCTGCTTCTCCCACTGTAACAGCTCTAGGTCTCTACTGTTTTGCCTTCCACTGTAGCCCGAGTGTCTAGCCCACTGTATAGCAGGCAATCAATACTTGTTGAATATATGAGGTGTGTCCTGAAAATATGGGCCATGCAAAACGTTTTAGTCATATTGGCATTGACTTGATACTTTTGGGACAGACCTCATACACGCATGCAATTGTGTACTAGTGCTAAACTATTCGCTCAATAAAATCTGGGACAATTTAACGTAGGGCTATCGTATAAGAGGCACTGAAGCATTTATTGCATAAAGAGTGAATGGTGGTGATATATTCGTATTTTTTCTATTACTTTCTTGAGACATTCATCAGATTTTTGTCTATTTATTTATAAACTGTAAAATTTTCTACCACTCATCCTTGGTAAGACTGAATGAACAAGCCTTAGCTTATCAATGCAGAACAAGTAAGCAGTGTCCATCATTATATGGCATCAAATGCTCTGAATATATTTAATTAGAATCTATTTATTTCAGTTCATTTTTTAAAAATGCACAAGTCACATGGAAATGAATTCCACTTCCTTTATTCTCCTTAAATCCTTTTTAATTACAGTTATTGGAGTGACACTTGTTATAAAATTATACAGATTTCAAGTGTATAATTCTTTTTTTCATCATTTTTATTTTTAAAAAAAGATGTGACAACACAGTAAGACTGTAAGACCTAGAGAGTTACAGTGCGAAATATTGTTTAATTTATTATGCTTTGGTGATTTTGCTTTTTATTTCTACCTCTTTCCTTTTTTTTTTACTTTATTTTGGCTGCTGGCACTTTTACAGATACCCCATTCGCCCCACTCCACTTCCCTCTGGCCATCACCACACTGTTGTCTGTGTCTGTAGGTCATGCACTGTGGTCTTTGGCTGATCCCTTCACCTGCTTTCAGCCAGTCCCAGTCATCTGCAGATGGCATTGTGCTCCCACCACCCAAAGTTAAAGGAATGATGGTGGCAGGGACTAAACCATTAGTAAGAAGTTGTTTACATTTTACTGGGAAATTAATTGAACTCAATTATTAGTTTCAGAAAACCTTCAAGATACTTGACATTCTATGAGATAATTTTTTTTTTTTAAACCAAAAATACACAAATCCAAACTTGGACATTTTACAAGGCATATTGACTTAAATTGTATTGCTCAATATACCACATCTGATGACTCAGCAGAAAGTGATCTTCAGTTTCAATTAGCAGTATTTTAATTAATGATGCTTTTTTTTTTAAAGGAAATTAACTTAAGGGTTTTTTCCCCATACATCTAAAGAGTACTAGGAGTTGTCTTTGCAAAATAGGGTAATTTGGTTTCTATGAAGTCTTCTTAATGAAAAAAAAAAAATGTGTCCATTAATGGACACTTATGAAAGCAACCTCAGAATCCTGTGTTCATCATGAAAGTGTGCTTTGTCCACAAGCAATCAACTAACTATTGATACAAGACTAAGTTCTCTTAAAGCAACTAATGGAAGAAAGATTAGCTTTCCATGGGAAAAAATGGAGTCTGAAACCTTAATACTCCTAGCAATCTAAACCAAAATAGAACTTTTCCCCACTTAGTTGACCAAAGTGTTGTATCTAAAATAGACTTTTCTCTCAATCAAACTTTTATTTACTGGGTATTACAAAAGCAACTATGAACAAATACAAGCATATGCAAATAAGCTTACCTTGATGTACTTATTAAAAGACCTACCTATGGAAAACAGTGCAAATGAGGAGCTATAGAAATCTGGGAGAGAATATATACTGTAGGGTTGAGGCCTGGGGACCAGGGCCACTTTTATGACAGAAGAAACATTTGAGCAGAGCCTTGATGAGTACATAAAATCACACTGTACAGTGTGAAGTGGCAAGAACAGGACCAGAGAGCACCTCCCTAGACTGCTCCCCCATAAGACCACGTGATCTTCTTCTGAGGACCCTATATTCTTTGACCATGGTGGTCTGCCCTTTGTTGTTAGAAGATGAATTTGTGTGTCTGGCCCTTCTTCAAAGCTAGGATCATGTATAATTGGCCATCCAGAAATAAATTCCCAGCACTTAATGCAGTGTCTAGCAGAATGTAAGTATGCCAAGTACAAGTTGGTTGAAGTAACATTTAGAAACATTACATTTAGTTTACACATTGTCAAGATCACTGAAAAATTCAGTGGAAAGGACTAGCTGAAATTCAATAAAAACTATTCATCAAGCCATCCATCATTTGGTACAGTTCAAAATAAAAGCGTATGTTGACTAAATTTTTCATTCTGGCACCAATTATGTTGTCACATAGGTATGGCCCTAGTTTATAATTAACTCAAAATTCTATAATCTGGACATAACTAGTGTATTTTAATAATTATATTACAGCAAGTGAGGATATAGGAAAGCAGAACCAATAGTATGGCAAAGTGCCCACTGATCGATATTTAGAGGAAAGTCCTACTCAGCAGAGGTCTAACAGCAGAAACTAACATTTGAACAACCCAGAAGAAAAACATGAATTGCAGGAAAAGTTTGCTTATAGGGAAATAAAAATACAATATGAATTATTAGATTTTGCAATAGTTCATGTTGTAATATAGAAATGTGATTTTAACTAAAGGGGGAAGATAATTATAGCTTAGGAGCCAACTAGTTAATCAACACCACAATCAGATATGTCGGAGTGACAAGCCTTGGTCCCACACCCAGGAAAAAAGGGTGAACCCAAAAGGTAGGTAAAACAAGTTTTGATTAAAATGTGTTTAAGACAGCTGGGCCATTCTGAGATCAAGCCCTGAAACCAAGGAAGGGAGGGGGATATTTTATGTAACTAATCATTTTAAATTTAAGAAAATAATTTATTTTTAAAATAAATGAGTAAGTAATTTTTATAAATTTAATAGGAAAACAAAAAGTTCTGTGCTATATTATATCTCTGGAAGTAATATTATGCTAGAGATTGCCGCAATGGAATAAAACACAGTTAATATGCACTTCTCAAAAAAATATATTCTTTGAACTAACACGAAAGACAGAAGAAGAAAAAAAACTAGGTCAATCCTACCAATTTACAAGTGATCCAAGTAATGGTGACCTAGATAATGGTAGTAAAAGAAAACAAACAAATGGTGTCTAAGGAAAAACTAAATGAAATGGTGACCCCTTAGGTAAGAAAACGAAAGATTTATGAGGGTAAAGTAACCCTTTTCAAATGTTAAAAAAAGCTCTAAGTTATATGTGGCCAAATGCAAGCTATATTCTGTGTGGCAGATTTTAGTTTGCTATAAAGACAAACTTTTTAGCATTAGAGCAACTCAAAAATAGAACATCCTGAAAAACAATGGGTTTCCCTTCACTAGAAATATTCAAATAGATACTGAAGATATTTGATAATGGAGTTCTGAATACTTTTAACAAAAGAAAAAAGGAACCAACATTTATGAGTGCCCACCATTTGCAAATACTTTGTGTGTGTTATGAAAATTGGTAGTACCAAATCCATGAACTGGATATTATTTCTCATGTGAGGATGATATCCAGTTCATGAATAAGGCTCATAGAGGTTAAGTAGCTAAGAGGTTGCTACACACCCATTAGAGGCAGACCTAGGATTTAACACCCGGAAATGACTTTTAAAATCCTTTGTAAATTCTGTCCTAGCTTGCACTGTGTGTGACAGTGAGTGTGTTGGTGGTCTAGATCACTTCATTCTGACCTTTTCTGTCAATATCTCTAGTCTTGATTATTTATCATAATATCCAAGGACTTCTGGTAAAAGATCACACTAGCTTTCCCCATGATGTCAAACTCAAAAGCTAAACCATCATTTAGGTCCTTTCCAGCTGAATCTGTAATTTTGATGACCAGAATCCCCAAGAGCCCATCTAAACTAGAAAGGGTAGAGAGTTTTAGCTCACAAAGAGCCCATCTGGGCCATTGGCTATGGTTTCCTGGATGAATGTTTTATTAGTAAGAGTTCTACGTAGCCAGTCTACGTTCAGCAGAAGAGTGCCATTATCAGTTAGTGATGTCTGCCCCGAATATAGAACAGAAGAGTGGCAGCAAGAATGTTTTGTGTTTATCAACTCTCATTTACACATTTCTTAAAACTATTTTTCTATTTTTCATCATCAGTTCTTACATGGGTACAAGCTCCATGTTTTGTTCTTGTTTTTTTACCAACTGTTGAAGGTGATGCTTACTGGTATTGTTCCTAAAATGACTAATAGAGGGTATGGAAATACACACTGAGGCAGGCAGAAGGCAGCTCACAAGACTGATTATCAATAGATGATACTTTAATATAAGTCAGAGATACTTTTAAAAACTTACCCTTGTCAATGGGTTCCTCTCAGCTTTTCATGTCCAGAAACAGGACCAGAGGTGGCCTGACACTTGACGGCAGACTTAAAATAATGATATGTATTCATACAATACTAATGTATAGATTAGAATGCCAGTTTATTAGCAATAAGGGGCATTTCTTTTTTTAAGATTTTATTCATTATTATTAGAGAAAAAGGCAGGGAGGGAGGAAGAAAGGGAGACAAACAACAATGTATGATTGCCTTTCACCTGCCTCCAGCTAAGGACCCAGCTGCAGACCTGGCTTGCAACCTGGTTATGTGCCCTGACTGGGGAATCAAACCAGTGACCTTTGGGTTTGCAGGCTGGCGCCTATCCACTGAACCACCAGCCAGGGCAGGACATTTCTTTCCAGATGTTTAAGACCTCTTTCTTAATTACTCATTTGTCTATAGGTGTACTTGGTAGGATGAACTATGAATCCAAAAGCTTCACAATTTGAGCACAGGTATAGAGCTGAGGGACATTTCCTCCAGATCCTACTGATGCCAAGTGAAATACCTTTGCCCCACAATAGGCCACTCCTCTATGATGACTAGATTGTCCAAACTCAGCCTCTCTCTCCCCAAGATGAAGCCAAAGGCAGCTTCCCTGAATCCCTCTTTTGATATTCCTTGCTGACCATACTCCTTACCTAGTTGTTGGCCCTGGGAGACGATATTTTGGTTTTTCATTGTTATTGTTGTTTTAATTTTATTGTTGTGTTACATCCATCCCCTTTTTGCTCCCCTCTGTCCCCCTCCCCACCCACCCATTCCCCCCAAAGTCAATCCCACCTGTTGTCCATGTCCATGGTTCCTTTATACTAGGTTCTTGTCTAAGCTGCTCCCGATATTTTGGTTTTACTAGCTCAGTTAGGAAGGCAACCATATTTCTTTTTCTCCCAAGCTCATGGAGATACCCCACTGTAACATCCATATTTATAGCTGTAACTACCTCTTTCAAGCATCAGATGACAACCCCCTAGGTTCACTGTACATAAGAATGAAGTCTATTATTTTAAAAGCACAAATGAGAATAATACAAATCTTCCAGATTCAATGCAGACGCACCACAGTGACTCTTCTAAAATATAGAATTTTTCCATCATTTTTAATGATACCACATGTCGGTTCCTTACGATTAATTTCCATAACACAGTTTAAACTAATCATTCAGCAGGTGGTTTCCTATATCACTGAGGCTTCACAGGTTGTTGAATGACCATTTCTGATTATGCTCTCCCTTCCAGGTACCTAAGGGCTGTATCACTTCTTGGCTCCCAGAGTGTTCTCCTTTTGTTTGTTTCCCAGAAGCTCGAAAGAGCTTGCTTCTGCATTCTACACCCAACAATCCAGTCTCCACTCCACCCTTGCTTCCCTTCTCAGCATTCTTTTGTTTGTTACACCCACTCAGGATGCTACAGCAATACCAGACACAGATGGCTCCTTTCCATCTCTAGCCTTTCCTTCCCTCATGACAAATGACCTAAATTACCCAGAAAATTCTTGCTTTCAGATCCCCAAGGATTTTGTGCCGATATCATGGACATTTTTCTAGCCCTTTTCTCCTTGATCTCTGCAGAATTTAAAACTCAAGACCTGAAGGACCTCTGGGAGGTTCTGGAAACTCCACAAGGTGAACCATCTATGCTTAAATCCATGCTATGATTTCCTAAGACTTTTCCAGCCTTCAAGAACACTCCTTGTTCACTTCTTTTACTGGGTGCTTACTTTTCTTCCATGTTAAGCCTAATTTTGAGGGTTTCCTCACCATTCAGTCCTAACCTTCTGCCCTTCTCTCACTTAAAAACCTTTTTTCTGGCCCTGGCTGGTGGCTCAATAGATAGGGGATGGCCTGTAAATCCAAAGGTCACTGGTTCGATTCCTAGTCAGGGCACATAGCAGGGTGCAAGCCAGGTCTCCTGCCAGCCCCATAGCTGGAGGCAGGTGAGAGGCAACCACACATGGATGTCTCTCTCCCTCTCTGCCTCTCTCCCTTCCCCTCTCTCTAAAAGTAATAAATAAAATATTTTTTTTAAAAAAACCTTTTTTCTCAATGCTTCAACTACCACCTCAATATGGATAATCCTTAGCCTTATGCTCTCTCCTAAATTCTTATATCCATTTCTGTTTTAAAGGAAATTAAAACTTTCCTTCAACTCATGCAAATGTAGTATGATCCACAAACTATAAAGACTGAAAATATGTATTATTTTAGTTAGTAGCTTTAAGAGAATTCACTTCCCCGTACTCAATGGTCTTTTCAGAACCCCAAACAGCCTAATGGAAAATCCTCACCCTACTTGACATATCTGAACTGCTGAAGGGTATCTGGGGCACTGCTGACCACTTCATTCTGAAATTTTCCACCCCCTTAGCTTTCTTGAAACTTCTGTCTCCTGCTTCTCTTTTTTCCCTTTGAGGGTTAACTTTCAGCCTCTTTCATTTCTCCTTAAATGTCACAGTTCCTTGAAGTGTTATCCTTGGTCTTCATCTCTACCCATCTTCCCTGGGAAATCTCATCCAGTTTCCTAGTTGCTCTATCTCAATCACAGACTTACACTGCAACTGCCTATGGAATATATCTCTATCTAGATGTTGACAGGTGTTCCATCCCAGTCTTCCTTATCCTGAACTCATTCTCTTCCCCGACAAAACCTTCCCCTTCCTTGCATTCCCATATTAGTTAACAACACTCCCCAAGTCCAAAACTGGAAACTTCCAGTCATTTATGACTCCCTCCCTCTTCTTCATTAACCTGTAACTAGTCAACAGGCAAATGCCACTATTTGTCTTCTATCTCCCCCTTCTTACCACCTTACTGCTATTTTCTTCAAGTTTTTGTGGTCTCTTCCCCTCCCCCTGGACTCTTGCAAATCCTCCTCTCATCTCCCTG
This sequence comes from Noctilio leporinus, assembly GCA_004026585.1. Lineage (NCBI taxonomy): Eukaryota > Metazoa > Chordata > Mammalia > Chiroptera > Noctilionidae > Noctilio > Noctilio leporinus. Next base: position 158,832 of record PVIW01003026.1, on the reverse strand, counting down.
CCTCCAGTTTCCTTCTCATCCATCTAGTACGCTGCCAACAATGTTATCTTCCTAAACATTGAGATTGTGTTTATTCCTGCGTAGCAACTTGAATGGTCCACTCCCTGACCACGGGACCAAGCCCAAATTCCCTACAATAGTATTAAATTCCTCCCCCTCGGGTTTCAACCTATTTTTCCAATCTTATCTGTTGGTACTCATTCATATAGGTGTTATACCCCAGCCAAACCAACCTTTTCACAATTCTTAAAATATGTCACAGGTGTTTACACCTCCTTTATACATGCTTGTCCCTCTGCCTAGAACTTGTTTTCCCAACTCATTTTTAAAGACACTATTCAGATGGCATCTCCCTAAATCCTCTAGAGACTGGTTTCTCTTTCTTGGTGCTTCATACATTTTATATAAATCCTTATGATTAAATTATTTACCTTATTTGTAATTATTTATGTCTTAGACCTTACCTCCTGCCCCCCAAGATACGACTTCCTTGAAAGCAAGGACCACATCTTACTCATTTTTGCATCTTCAGGACCCCATAAAATTTGTGGCGCATAATGTACTATATTCAGTGATTAACCGTTTTACAAAAATGGGGAAATCAAAACCAAGGTATTGCCCCTACCCTCTAGGATATGGGTTTGGGGGGGGGAAGACCTAGAGACAAAAAATCACCCTCATTACCTTCTGTCCTAGTCAAGTTGTATCAACTGAAACAATACCCAAAAAAATCCCTTCTCCAAAATTTTTTACTTTTTAATAAAAAATTATCACAGTGCCTGAAATTCCACTTAGGTAAGAGGTGCATTTTTTTTAATGTAAGTACTTTCAGTGATTACCTCTCCACCCTTACCCACCTTTATCAGTAAGTCACACCTTAGATTGAATTAGACTAACCAGATGGTTATCTTCCTAATACCTGTTCCCACACAGGTTGAAAGTCTCTCTCTCCCTTCCTCTTTCTCTAAAAGTGTCCTCAGGTGAGGATTAAAAAATAACATTGTTAAAAAGTCCTTGGATTCAGGTTCATGCTTTGATGAGTTGCTACTTTCTGAGTCTCAATTTTTGCTAATTAAAAAATAACAACTCAATCCTGGCTTGTGTCACAGTGGATAAGACATCCAAAGGTTGCTGGTTCGATTCCCCAGCCCAGGCACATTAATGAGGTTGCAAGCCAGGTCTCCAGCCAGGTCCATAGCTGGAAGCAGGTGAAAAAGGCAACCACACACTGATCTCTCTCTCCCTCTCTGCCTCTCTCCCTTCTCCTCTCTCTAAAAAAAATAAAATAAAATCTTTAAAAATATGTAAAATAAAATAATAATTCCCTTTTCTCCTCCTCCTAGCAAAACTCCTCAGGGTGACAGTAAAGATCAAATGAGTCACTTGTATTAAAACACTTTGTAAAATGCAAAAATAAAAATATCTTATTTTATATTGGTCCTAAGTATTTTTGTAATAGGTTTACCAGAAAAAAATACATGATACCCAGTTAAATTAGAATTTCAGATAAACAATGAATAATACTTTAGTAAAAATATACCCCAAATATTGCATAGGGCATACTAAAAGACTATTGTTCATCTGAAGTTCAAATTTACTTGGGAATTCTGTATTTTCATTTGTGAATCTAGTAACACTATTTTTCAACCTCCCAGAAATGTGTTAAAACCTTAAAAATTATTTCTAAAATCTACATTTCCATTTTTAGCTTTTTAAATCTTTTTTAAATTATCACATTCCAGATGCAAAGACAAAGTAGCCTGTGACACTTTATTTTAGATCAAGAAATGAAAGGTGACAATGATAAGGTACTTCATATTGAAATTAATGTAGAAATCAAAGTGGCCTGGGAGGGGAACTCCCTGCCCTTCTGAGCCAGATGAGGACGTGACACGAGGTTTTGGCAGAAGAAAGCCACAGAGAGGGTGAGGCCTAATTTAATGAAAAGATAAACCTATCACTACCCCCCAAAAAATCATAGATTAAGCAGAGCTCATGAAAACTGGTTGGCAATGCTTCTATTCTTACTCTAATATTTTCAAGTAAAGAACCGAATGGGCAAGTGTTGGCTTCTGCTGAAAAGACAAGTACCAATAGGAGTAAGACAGCCGAGCTGCAGCGAACTCTCCAGACATGGGAACCAAAGCTTCAGGCCCAGTGACCTCTGGCAAGATGTTGTATCGTATTGTTCTGAAAATCCAAATGATCAGCCACATATGACAGTTACAAATCTGGTCGTAAATTCCTGACTTTTGTGTCTTCGTAGAATAATTTCTGCACTGTAAAAATTAAAAGTGACTCCATTTGAGGTTAACCATGTACAGGAACAACTCTCGGGTATAAAGACTCCCCTAATGAATGAGATGGAAAAGAACCATAAAGCAATGCATGAAAAATCTGGGTAAGTGATAAAATAAATAATCCACTAAAACCCTAGCTCTTCTATTACTCAGTTCTTAAACTGACTGTGTATACTTACTCAAACCTGGAATATCAGGCCAAGAAGCACTTGCCATAAAATAAGTTACCATCGTGACTGACCCATCCTTAATCTACTCAAACCCATCACAAAACACATCCACATCACACAGTGTTTGCAGACCATCTTTGACAATAACATTTTAAAATCAGCTAAACTTACCTTTAAAATTCCATGTAATTCGTTTATAGTAGGATATGTAAGCCTATCCTAAAATAGAATGCTATAATAAGGTGGTTCCATCCTCTCCACTATTAATTTCTGGGACTGTCTTGGAAACCACAAAGTTTAATCAAACATGGCAGTGAAAGTAGTGATTAAGAGTGTGGGATCTAGAGAAGACAGACTCAGTTTCAATTTTGACTCAGCTGCTAATTCATTAGTTGCATCACCCTGTGCAGGAAACGTTACCACTTTAAGCTTCAGTTTCCTCCTTTGTAAAAATGGCCTAATGATAGTATTTACCTTACAGAGTTGTTCAGTGAGTTGCATTAGAAAACGTACGTATAGCCCTTAACGCAGTATCTAGCACAGAGTTATTCTTAATATTCTACTCTTAGAGCAACTTGATGGCTGTGTGATGCACTGTTTCAATAATTATCCCAGTATAGGTTATGAGGGCCTCATTCTTGAGACAGTCGATTTAAAGGGGAAAAAAGCAATTTTACTAGATTATATTTAGATTATAGCATTTATATTTAAATATTAAAAAACAAAAACAGGCCCTGACTGGTGGCTCAGTGGATAAGGCGCCAGTCTGTGAACCCAAAGGTCACTGGTTCAATTCCCCAGCCAGGACACATAACCAGGTTGCAAGCCAGACCTCCAGCCAGACCTCCACCTTCACCAGCTGGAGGCAGGTGAAAGGCAACCATACATTGATGTCTCTCTCCCTCTCTGCCTCTCTCCCTACTCCTCTCTCTAAAAAAATAATAAATAATAAAATTTTAAAAAAACAAAAACAAAAACAAACAACATCTCACAGTTCTGTAAATATCCACTTGTTTCCTGCTTTAGGATTAGAAATTTCTGACCTTAGCATCACATTTCAACCAAAATGACCCATATGAAAAATATTTTTAAGACATACCAAAAAGTTTGATGGCTTTTGAATTATGCAAAATTGGAGAATTTCAAGCACCAAAACCCAGTCATATCATAGTTTACTATGAAATTCATTCAGTTATACATCATGTGTTCAAGACAGAGTACAAACCTGATAAAAAGCAGTTAATATTTATAATCTCCATCTGGAAAAGCCAGTATTATAGAAGGATTAGCACTGCAATTATGCATGGTGGCTAACTGATCTGATTAGTTATTCTAATGAGTGATCTGCAGCTGCCAAAGAAATTAGGAAATTCCAGGAACCCAAGCAGGAGGGACCCTCAAGAAATGAGGGCAGTGTCTAGTTTAGGTACAAACAAGACCTACAAGTCTGACATCTTCAGGAGCAGGTACTCGTTTCTCATTCTCTTTCTTTTCAAGTCAGTCAATATTATTATTACAATATTATTATTATTGCAAATGCAATGATAATAGCAAAAACCTGTCCAGTCTGAGAAAGAAAATAAAATTCCTTATGTTCTTGTTAATTTTCTAAGTTACAAGACAGGAAAACGCAATTCTGGATCAGCATTTCTTATTAAGTTAAAGCAAAAGCTCTGAAGACTGGTAAATCTGTGTTCAAATCCTATGTTAGCCCCCTTATTGAATCATTTTGGGCAAACCACTTGTTTTTTAGTTGAAATAAAGGCTGCTTCATATAGTTGCTGTCAGGATTTCATGAGACAAAAACTCAGATCAAGTGCTTACAGGCCCTGGAACACAGAAAAGTCTCAAGAAGCTCTGTAAGTTTTAATCATCTAAGAACTGACACTGCAAATGTTATTTGCATCTTGATTTAATGGGTTCAATCCAAGAAATTAAAAAGTTCTTTGGGCTTTATGGTAAGCCTTGTGAAGGGAAGTCACAAAATTGCTATGATAAATTTTCTCCATTGTTATTGTGTGTTACATTTTAAAAATTACTTAAACCTATTCCATACTATTCCCACCACCCAAAAAAAAAGGTGATTCATACAAAGATCTGTTATCAATTTGTTATAACATGGACATAACAAAGTATTTAAGTATTTTAAAAACCTCTAAACAATAAGATTAACTAACTTCATAAAACATTTATTTTTGTAAATTTAAGCACATTCCATATATTCACTGAAATCATTGGGGTGGTGGATTGCTGCTTTCATTACATTCTTTCCTCTCTATGTGCAATTACCATTTGTAATCCAAAATTTTCTCTATTCTTTTTTTTTTAATATTTTATTTATTATTTTTAGAAAGAGTGGAAGGGAGAGAGGCAGAGAGGGAGAGAGATATCAACGTATGGTTGCCTCTCACCTGCCTCCAGCTACAGATCTGGCTGGAGGCCTGGCTTGCAACCTGGTTATGTGCCCTGGCTGGGGAATCGAACCAGCAACCTTTGGGTTCACAGGCCAGCACGTTATCCATTGAGCCACCAGCCAAGGCTTCTCTATTCTTTTTGATCTGCCTAGACTCCCTAAGTAAAATTTAACAAGATCTGGCAATAAAGTTATGTTCTCTTATTACTAGCCATCTTTGAGATGATCAATTTTGACAGACAACCGCATGTGGACCTAAAATAACTTTCTTGGATTTATGAATGGGAGAAAGAAACAGCCATTGAAGTTCTGATAGGAGTCTGTAGAGGTTAGTTGGTTGATTTGGTACTATTAGCTTTACTACTTTTTATGAAAAACGAAAATGATATTATGTTTCTATTTTGAGTTCTATATCAGTAAATTCTCTTCCAAATACAGGTCATTTTATCAGCAACTGTCTTCACAAAATAAAGTTAATTCGAACAAAAGGAAAAAACCTATGACATGTTAATGAAACTTAAAAGCTAAGTCATTAATTCTTAAATTACATCATACTAATGGACTAGCTAACCAGAAAACCAATCAAAATCGTCAATTTGATAATTAAAAAACTGAAATTTTACAAGTATAGATATAGTATTATAGCAGTTTACCAGTATCAAAATCATTCTCAACACATCCAAGACCAGAAAAAGGGGACCTCTAATAAAGAGGAAAAGGTGAAGGCCAAAATGGTTATATATTTTAAAGATATCTTAATAATCCTATGCAGCATCTCAGATTTATCATTCTTAGCATTCTCACATCTAAAAAGTGCATGTTATAATTTGCTTAAAGCAAAATTAAATTAGTTGTCTTCAATTAGGCTTTATTTAAATTTTGCATTAATACCACTACCAAAACATATGGAAGACAAGTTTAGAAAACAAAATAAAAAGGAAAGAAAGTGGAAAAAGGCACTGAGGTGATAAGAAAACATTCAGAGGACGGTAAGTATCTACCAGGTACAGCGGCAGCATCAGTCACCTGCCCTGACCGGCATGGCTCCGTTGGTTGATGTTGTCCCACAAAGCAAAAGGTTGCCATGAGATTCCAGTTAGTGCGTATGCATAGGTTGCGGGTTTGATCCCTGGTTGGGGTATGTATGAGAGGCCACTTATCCAATGTTTCTCCCCCTCTTTCTCCTTCCCTTCCTGTCTCTCTATAAATAAAAAAATAAATAAATGTTTTAAAAGTTTAAGGCACCCTCCCTTCTCTAAAGGAACTTAATTTGTCTCACTAGGAAGAATAACAATATAACATGTTATAAAATACTAGGAATGTACATAGATTATACATAGGAAAGTAATAGAACATGACAGCCGTGACCAGGCTAATGGTGAGAAATCTCATGAAGGAGATAGCATTTAAGCCAGAGTCTGGAGTTGAGGTAGAATGATTTGAATATGCAACAAAGTAGAAGGCTATTCCAAATCAGGAACAATAAGGTAAATAGGATAAAACTTAGTGTCTTAGCCAAGACTTTAAAGAAAGGCTTGCAGGCCTTGGCTGGTGGCAGAGTGGATAAGGCTCCAGCCTGCAAACCCAAAGGTCACTGGTTCAATTCCCAGCCAGGGCACATAACCAGGTTGCAAGCCAGGTCTCCAGCCAGATCCATAGCTGGAGGCAGGTGAAAGGTAACCATACATTGATGTCTCTCTCCCTCTCTGCCTCTCTCCCTTCCCCTCTCTCTAAAAATATTAAAATCTTTAAAAAAATAAAAATAAAAGAAAGGCTTGCTTGTAATTAAAATGTTTTTAAATAAAATGCTAGTTTTTTTCCATTGGCTAGTACATTATTATTTTCATACCTATTTTAATATTTACTATTATTATTATCCATATTTAGTAGGTAATAAAATGAGGCACAAAAAGGCTGAGTGTCTTGCCCAAGGCCACATAATCACTTTCTGAGGAGAATCCAGCACTCCTTCCACTCCACCACAGGGAGCATGAGGTTGGACAGATGGAATAGGGCAAGGTGATTGAACAGATTTAATGCATCCACAAGAGAAATCCATTGTAGGTGCTTGAGCATGTCGATAAGGTGATAACAATACTTTTGCAAGAACATTAATCTTGCATCAGTCAACAGAACAGATCTGCCAATGACACAGCAGTGAGCCGAGAAACCCACTTCAGAAGCTGGTGGTTGTGACCATGAGAGAAGTGCTGGAAGCCTGGATTAGGGCAGCTGCACAGGGACGAGAAAAAAGAAACAAATACATCAGACAGAACAAAAGAAGCCATGACAAACTTGGTGATTTGGTCGGTGTAGGAGATAAAGAAGTGTGTGTAGTTAAAAATGAAAGCAAGCATCAGTCAGAGTAAACCAGATGGCATGGTTTATCACAAAGTTATCAATAGAACACCATTTCCTGACCTACTCCCTCCCAGCCATTCTCCTCCTCAATAGCTACTTTCCAACATCCAATCTTTCCCTTCTATTCATTGCTATTTTTCTGGCCTACTGCAGACTAGACAGTGGGTTTGTCTTCGAAAACAGATCACAGTGATAGCAACAATTAACAAACATTTATTGAACATTTATTCTGTATATGCCAGGCACTGTTCTAAAGGCTGTATGTTTACTAACACATTTAACTATAGACTAGGATAAATTATTATTCCTATTTTAGAGACAAAACAAAGCCAAACAGTAAGTGATGGGGCTTGGATTATAACCTAAGCCATTTGACTCAGAGCCCATCCACTTCGCCCTACACTACATTGAAAAGCCTTCATGCAGTTTCCATGTTTTTGTGGCTTCCATCATAATGCAGTCCCAGAAGTTTTAGAAAAATTGTGTAACATGGGAGTGCCTTCAGATTTTAGAGCCCTGAATTTTATAAGGTTGCTAATGAGAAGATATGGGCCTTATGTTAGCTGTTCTAATTACTCAGCTATCTAGAAGGGGGTTACCAAATCCATCAAACAGTTCTACAACTTTCCATTTGGCCTTTATTCCAGCCACACAACATTCAAGTAAAAAATGTTTAATTCTCAAACTTCATTTGATAAACAACAGAAAATATGAAACATTCAGCTTATCTGCCTTGTCATCTTGAGACGTAACCTGTATTACTAGATAAATCTCTCTGCAGCTACCTAATTATTCATTGTTCATCAGTTACTCCCTCAGAGAAAGAAAAATGCAAATAGAATTTTCAACTAAAAACTATACAAGAATTTTACTAGAAGCAACATAAGGAAGAAACTGGATCCACATTGCAACAGTAAAGCAAGCAAAGCTGGTAACAAGGTGGACTCAGCAACATGCTTCAAGAGCCCCAGCTAAACTAACCACATGGGAATAGCACCTATACCCATCCCAACCATGACCCAGAATCCAAAAGCAATTAAAGGAGAAGTTGACAGACTGCAGCACATGAAAAGAAAATACCATATGCAAAGTCATCAATTCCAATATTGAATGCATTGTGAACGGCCTCACTACAGCACTAGTAAACCTGCCCTCTGAAAGGGTGCCAATGGTTGCTACTTGGTAAACTCCTCAGCCTTCCTTCCATCTCCTTTCTCCTTGGCCAGTCTCTCTGGAGACCATCCCACCATATCTGGGTTCTCTCCTCCCTTGGCTTCCATAATTCTTCTGCCCCCTTTCCCCAGTCCCAGGTGTTCTACTCAGTATTATTCTCCACCCTTCTTCCCAGCTCCTAACAAGGCTGTCCCCAAAAGTTCAGGCCTGGATTTCCTGCTCATTTCTTTTTAAATTCTATCCTTCAGGGAGCCTAATGATCCTGAAGTCTGAGGCCCTAATCTCTCTCCTCAACTATAATCCTATGACTCTAACTACTGAAACACATTTTTATTTTTACATGAATATCCTGGTATTAGTACTTCAAATTCACATCTTAAACTAAATTCACCTTGTCCTCCAAACTTGACTTCACTATTCTTTCCATTGTGCCTCCACACACACACACATACACACAAACTGTTGGAGCTCCTCTCTGTACTCCCTCAACACCTTGTCCACACCTCGAAAAGCTCAGATTACCCTATTATAATCTCTGATTTGTGGGTGTGTTTGTTTCCCTCTCCAAGTACAACAGATTATGAAACTTCTTGAGGGGCAAGAATTGTATCTTCGTTGCCTATGTGTTCCCAAGCACTTTTGAAGGTGTTCCCTATAATCTCTTAAAAAGAAATTAATCAACATGAACCATCTGTCCCAGCCAAACGGGTCCATGAGTGTCCACACGGTTGGCATTTTCACAGATCCCACTGTCTGTGCTGCTGCACATATGGAAAAACCCTACCCATCCTTCACAAGACTCAGCTCAAATTTCACCTACGTCATGAAACTTTGTCAGGTGGCTCAATCCAAGGCTGCTCACTCATCAGTCTGGCAGTGTCAAAAAATAGTACCACCTTTGAAGCTACATAGACCTGATTCAAAACTAGGCTCTAGCATAAACTAGCTGTGTTACTATGGGCAAACTTGTTTCAAAGTTATAAAATGCAGTAAATAATATCTATCACAGAGAATTTGGGAGAGGGATAAAGGAGACTAAACCATCTAAAACATAGATGTTCAGGAAATGTAAGCTTCTCCCCCACCTCCCACCCACTTCATTTATCATTGTCATGGCACTTAGGTTGATAATGTATGTCATGTCCCCTCAGTTAGATTCCAACAACTTATCACATCCTTAAGAGAAGGAGCTGAATCTCATCTTTCTATCTTCTAAGCACCTATCAATGTGTCTTACTTAAAGACACAATAAAAACTGAGAATAAAATTACAGTTACAATAGATTATGGCACTCAAATGTAAATTGTGCCAAGATTAAAACTGACGATCATAAATATTCACCCAATTTAGCTGAATTACTGCATGGCACCTCTAATTTCACTCATGCCAAAGGCTGATTTCAACAAATCACAGTGCGAATAAAGACAAATTAATTTGTAGAATGTACAAATTAATAAGTAATCTTTGATAATAACATTAAAGATGGTTGAAATTAAATGTTACAGTCAGCTATTAGGAGACTCTATACATGTTTTTGTTCCAATGCACTTTCATGCAATAGTTTCCTTTCACATATTCTTTGATTTACTATAATTGTAATAGATCTCTTCCTATCACTTGTTAACTAACTGAAACTAGATTGAGATTTTTGCATTTTCCCAACAGGGGAAAAAATTAAAGACAAATACTAAAGAAAAACTGGTAAGTTCAAGATTCAAAACTTGCAATAATTACAGGTAAAATCTTTCAAAAACTTTAACATGTTTTCTTTCCAAATTGCTTTCATTAATATCAAGCCTTCAACATCCTCTCTGAACTTAACTGGAATATTTTTTTCTCTACCCTAATTTATCGTCACTTTCCTTTACAACATATTATCTTCATCAAGGATCAATTCCCATGGTTTGGTTTCATTTTTTCTTTTAACTACTGCCCCACTTGCATGTGCTAACAGGTTGGAAGAGCTGCAATTTGTTGGGTAGTAACCTCCTCTCTAACAATCAACCCTTCATTATGCTACCAACCACATTCCCTTTCCCTGCAGAAACTATTTCTATAGTTTTCATAACCTGCAAAGTGCAACTATAAATTTAATTTGAAAAAGCAATTAGGAGTAGAAGAGTGTGTGGAAAATGCCACCCTTTCAAAATTTTCATGCTTCCAAACTCATTTTGTTTTGCTTTGCTTTGCTTTCCCATGTGGAGAAGTTAGTCATAAGAAATAGAGACATTCAGTTCTATCAGACCAATCCACCAATCAGATGGTTATGGAGGAGCATAGGATATATTAACACATATGTACACTGATATAGGAGGAAAGGGTCAAAAGTCAGGCATCAAAAGACCAAGTTTCTAACCTCAGTTCAAACACTTACATATCTTTAGGCAAAATAACCTGTCTCAACTTCAACTTCTTCTTCTATGAACTACAGATAATAACCACCATCCCTATCTAAGCACCTTATTTCAGAGATCTTAAAAATACAGCATCATTAAGCCCTGGCTGGTGGCACAGAGAATGAGGTGCAGGACTGCGAACCCAAAGGTCGCTGGGTCAATTCCCCAGCCAGGGCACATAACCAGGTTGCAAGCCAGGTCTCCAGCCAGGTTCGTGGCTGGAGGCAGGTGAAAGGTAACCAACCATACATTGATATTTCTCTCCCTCTCTCCCTTCCCCTCTTTCTGGAAATAATTTTTAAAATCTTTTTTTTTTTTCTATTTCATATAGAATGTATTTTTTTAATTTTTTAGATTTTATTTATTATTATTCAGAGAGAGGGGAAGGGAGAGAGGCAGAGAGGGTAAGAAACATCAGTGTATGATCACCTTTCACTTGCCTCCAGCTACGGATCTGGCTGGAGACCTGGTTTGCAACCTGGTTATGTTGCCCTGGCTGGGAATCGAACCAGTGACCTTGGGGTTCGCAGGCCAGCACCTTACCCACTGTGCCACTGGCCAGGGCCAAATAAAATCTGTAATTTAAAAACAAAAACAAAAAACCATAGCATCACAAATAGCACTGTATAATTGTAAAATATGTACCAATTAGTGTACACACACACACATATGTCATTGTCTATGGATAAATACAAAATAATTGTATATCATGTATTAAAGTCCCAATAACACTTCACTAGACAAGTTGTTATACCAAGTTCTATATAGAGTATACCCATAGAAAAAAATTTTGAGGAACAGAATCTAGCATGTGTTCACAGTCTAGTTCATAATTTTTGCAGAAGTATCATTCTCTAATCTAGATTAATATTCCTGCAAGCAAATTTTTACTCACGGTCATAACATATCTAAATTCTCCCTTTCAATGAATCAAACTTGGTATAAGAAAGTATGAAGGATAGTTCTTCATACCTTGGGCTGAGAATGTCTACATTATGGTCTTAAAGGTCAAAAAGGATAATTTCATGATTTTAGTTTTTTAATGTTAAAAAGAGGAGCACCATTAAATTAGAAGATTCCCAATTTACTCAATTCCACTCACTTCCACTATTCACTCACTTCCAACTGCTAGGTAAAATATCAATATTCTTTCATTCTCCAAATAAAATATTTCCTACACATACATTTCCTAAATTGTGCTTTAATGTTTTTAGCTTTATACATGTGGCAGCTTTTGAACACTAATTAAATTGCTTAGCATATATGTTTTATTTTCTTTTTAGTTGTGTACAGTTTTCTACAAGATCTCTTAAATGACAGTATGATTCTGGCAGACTTTATGCTATTTGGTGTTCCAATTAATGAAAACTATTTAAAACATGAACTTTAAAAATCTTACATCACCGTATCTTGCAGCTAAAATTCTTTCTCCAAACTTTGCAAACATTCTGCACAACCTAAATTAGTGCTGAGATCAAACTGGATGTTAACAGTTGCTCAAATATGTTTATCTGAACTACACCCACTTTCAATTTCAACACAGCACACCTCTCGTTTGTTCTCAAGGCGAATTTTAAGCCATACATATTGGGATTGGTTATTACTGAAGATAATTTACGCAATCATGAGCCAAAGATGCTACACTGGCAAAAAGAAAACTATGCAAGTAAGCAAACTCTACCACATGTAGGACACACCTTCTCAGAATATAAAGGCTTGTCACTTTCCTTGGTAGCAGCAGGTGCTCCCTGGGCTAAGCAGCATCACCATGTCTGTTCGATACAGCTCCAGCAAATCAAGCAAACAATACTCTTCCTCTCGCAGTGGAGGAGGAGGAGGAGGGGGTGGAGGAGGATCCGTGAGAATTTCGAGCAGCAAAGGCTCCATTGGTGGAGGGTATAGCTCAGGGGGTGGCTTCAGTGGTGGCTCTTTCAGCCGTGGGAGCTCTGGCGGTGGCTTTGCGTGCTCATCAGGTGGCTATGGAGGGGGAATGGGAGGTGGTTACGGTGGCGGTAGCTTTGGTGGAAGCTATGGAGGTGGCAGCTTTGGTGGCGGCTACGGAGGAGGTGGATTTGGAGGTGGCAGCTTCGGAGGCGGCAGCTTCGGAGGCGGCGGCTTTGGAGGCGGCGGCTTTGGAGGGGGTTTTGGTGGTGGATATGGAGGAGATGGCGGCCTTCTCTCTGGAAATGAAAAAATAACCATGCAAAATCTAAATGACCGCCTGGCTTCCTATTTGGACAAAGTTCGGGCTCTTGAAGAATCAAACTATGAGCTGGAAGGCAAAATCAAGGAGTGGTATGAAAAGAATAGCAACACAGGCCAGCAAGGGCCTCGTGACTACAGCAAATACTACCAAACCATTGAAGATCTCAAAAATCAGGTAAGGGCATTTTAAAATCCAACTTGAAGCTTATTTTTCAACCATGTAATTCAGATAGATCAATTTTAAATTCACCACAATGTAGTTGTTAACTGTGTTTGCCTATGTGACTTTTTTGATTCCAAAACCAATCCAGTTTCGTGAAAGGGAGTATTTGCGAGGTTATGGTCCTTTCAGTCTTCATCTATCATGTATATCATGTGTACTATAGGATTGTGGATTCCTGAAGACATTTTTGGTTTTAATTAGTGTATAATAAGTCCATTGTTAAAATACTCTAGATCATTTACAAATACAAAAATTGAAATAATTGTTAAGTGAGTCAGAAAAAAATATTATTCAGATTGATAACCAAAAAAAAAAAAAAAAAAACAGTCATTATCAATAATACAAGAAACATCAACTCTTCAGTATAGAAGTGAGATATTGCTTGCCTCTAGGGGTTTGTAAATTGTACCTACTGTGTAGGTGTAATAGCTTAGAGCCTATTCATTTAGAATTATATTTATAACAAATTCAACCAAATAAGGTGTGAGCCAGTCAAAAGTTGGCTGATCTACATGGAAATCATACAGTGTAAGAGAGGGGCATGCATGAGGAACACAGCTATATAAGTCCATCTAGTTTCTAAAAGGGGATGATACAGAAATAGAAAAGTATAGATCCTTCAAGAGAACAAATGACCCGATCTAACTGTAAGGATAATCCTGCAATATTTGATATTTAAAGTTTAAAAATTTCCCCAACCCTATGTAAGAGAACATAAAAATGCAATTCACCTATGCCATACCTGTAACTGATTATTTTACCTCTTCCTGCAGATCCTTAATCTAACAACTGATAATGCCAATGTCCTGCTTCAGATTGACAATGCCAGGCTGGCAGCTGATGACTTCAGGCTGAAGTAAGCTAAGTGAATGGTTACAATACGGTCACAACAAATACATGAGTTGTTTTTAACAATGACTTCAGATGTCCACAATAGCATTTACATTTTCCTGAATTCATTTACATAGTATTGGAGCTGTCAGAGAAATTTTCCATTTCAATATTACCTTTTTAGGCAATAGTAAAAGAAGAAATGCATTTTCAAGTAACTGTTAAGCATCTTTGCTTTAAACCACTAATATCCCTTTGTGAATTAATACACAATAAATGTTGTCATGATAAGAAGTCAACTAATATCTGCTTTTTTAACAATCTCTGCCCTTATATGGTGCACCTCCCTTATATGTTATAGCCAGTAACTGTTCCACATTTGCTTCAGGTATGAGAATGAGGTGGCCCTCCGCCAGAGTGTGGATGCTGACATCAACGGCCTGCGCAGGGTGCTGGATGAACTGACCCTAACCAAAGCTGACCTGGAGATGCAGATCGAGAGCCTGACTGAAGAGCTGGCCTACCTGAAGAAGAATCATGAGGAGGTAATGCAAAAAGTTAACATGCACTTTTCCCAGTCAAAAGATGGCTCAATTTTGTCACAAAGCAGTCATTAATTTTTTCTGTTCCTCAACCAGGAAATGAAAGACCTTCAAAATGTGTCCACTGGTGATGTGAATGTGGAAATGAATGCTGCCCCAGGTGTCGATCTGACTCAACTTCTGAATAACATGAGAAACCAGTATGAACAACTTGCTGAACAAAACCGAAAAGACGCTGAAGCCTGGTTCAATGAAAAGGTAATCCACCTTCCTTCATGGTGAAGCCAATGGAGGTTTGGTTATCATTTCAGATTTTTCTCACCTTTTCCTTTTTTAATACTCTAGAGCAAGGAACTGACTACAGAAATCGATCACAACATTGAACAAATATCCAGCCAGAAAAGCGAGATTACTGAACTGAGACGCACTGTTCAAGGTCTGGAGATCGAACTACAGTCCCAACTAGCCCTGGTATGTTAATACCTCTCTCACACAAAGTTTCATGCTCAGTAAGGGTATGCAACAATAGAAAATGCAGAGGTGGGATGAGAAAGTATAAATAAAAATTGGAGCTCTTTGTTAATGAGAGAAGGGCATTACTGGCATTGATCTAAAAGTGCTGAAATTGAAAAGTTGCCATTAAATAGAAAACACAAATTCTATTCATTTTCTTTATGTTTCTATATGATGCATTCAATTGTTAAATAAGATTCACTGTACTCCACTGAACTAGGGGGGTCATTATGCCACAATTTATTCTTTCCTCTTTTCAGAAACAATCCCTGGAAGCCTCCTTGGCAGAAACAGAAGGTCGCTACTGCATGCAGCTCTCCCAGTGTCAGAGCCAGATCTCCTCTCTGGAGGAACAACTGCAGCAAATTCGGGCTGAAACTGAGTGCCAGAATTCCGAGTACCAGCAACTCCTGGATATTAAGATTCGACTGGAGAACGAAATTCAAACCTATCGCAGCCTGCTAGAAGGAGAAGGAAGGTGAATGACACAATGTTTTAAAAATCATCCTAATTGCTTTTATTCAGTATTCCAAATCGCTAGGCTCTCCCATAGCCGGAGGAAGTGCCAAAGACTGGGCAAAATGGGAGCAAAGGAAGGAGGCAGATGACATAAAAAAGTGTACGCAACCAGCCTCAATGTCTCACGAACTTCATTCTTAGGGTTATTAAAATTGTTACATAAAATGTGTACAATAAAATTGTATACATTTAAAGAATGAGTTTTAAAATAGTCTTAGCAAGGGGGATGTTTTTCCCCTCAAAACGTTTTATTTCCTAAAGAAACAGTAAGCTGGAAAGCAACCCACTGTCTTCTATAATTAAGAGTTAACTGAACGTGACCTTTACTGCCCGTAGTTCTGGCGGCGGCTCCTACCAGGGAGGGCGCGGCGGCGGGCGCGGCGGCGGAAGTGGCGGCGGTAGCTACGGAGGCAGTTCCGGCGGCGGCGGCGGCGGCAGCTACGGCGGCCACGGCGGCCACGGCGGCCACGGCGGCGGAAGTGGCGGCGGCAGCTACGGAGGCAGCTCCGGCGGCGGCGGCGGCGGCGGCAGCTACGGAGGCAGTTCCGGCGGCGGCGGCGGCGGTGGCTACGGCGGCGGCAGCTCCGGCGGAGGCCAGAAGTCCCCAGGGTCCACTGGCGAGTCTGCAACCAAGGGACCAAGGTCAGCAGAAACTAGCTGGGGTAATAAGAATTAGTTTTAATTTTCTAAAAAATTAAAATTTGGGGGTCCTCACGTGCATCTTTAAAAAATAAATGATACTCAACGCCATTGTTGAAATGAAAATGGCCTGGTCTAAAGGCTGTATCTTAAAACATTGCTGAAATTTTATTTAAGCGACTTTTAAAGGGTTAAAGTTTCTTTTTAAATTTAGTGTATTTTTCTTTTAGAAATGTTGCTTGTAAAATTAATTAGTGGGAACCCTTACAAATTGTTTAGTCTAACGTCTTTTTTTCTTTTTCATGATTCACATACAGATACTAGTAAAACCAGAGTGATCAAGACAATTATTGAAGAAGTGGCACCTGATGGTAGAGTCCTTTCATCTATGGTTGAATCAGAAACCAAGAAACACTACTATTAAGCTACATCAAGAGGAAAGCTTCTCCTTTGGCCATTTTGTACAAAAGCACAAAATCTCCAAGAAAATGCTTCCATCTTAATGGTCTATGGAAATAGATTCCCTCTTTGAAAATAACATATCTAAAAGGTGTTTTGTGATTTCTGTATTTCTTCTTTTCACATTACCAGAAAGTGATCTTTAATGGGGGGTGGGGGGTGGGAAGAGAAAATTCTATTCTCATTTACTAATGAATCAATAAACTTTCTTACTGATGCAAACTATCTTATTTGGTCAGAATTGTCTTTATTTAAATTGGATGTTTTTAATCTTAAACATTAATAAACTATCACATTTGAAGATTGATTTACACAAATTCTGAAGGGAAAATTATTGTCATAATTTCTCTTAAGTTTTTTAATCTTGTGAGTATGTTTTACTCAGTAACCTCACTGAGTAAAAAGTCCATGAGTCACCAATCTTATGCCTTTTTAAAGATAAACTGCCCTGGCTGGTGGTTCAGTGGATAGGCACCAGCCTGCGAACCCAAAGGTCGCTGGTTCCATTCCCAGTCAGGGCACGTAACCAGGTTGCAAGCCAGGTCTCCAGCCAGGTCTGTAGCTGGAGGCAGGTGAAAGGCAACCATACACTGATGCTTCTCTCCCTTTCTTCCTCCTTCCCTGCCCTTCTCTCTGAAAATAATGAATACAAAACTTTAAAAAGAAAGAAAAGAGGACCCAAATGGTATTACCTCATACTCTGCCACTGTATGGGGTAGGTGAGGGCTGGAGTTATTTTGTATCCCCAAGAACACCTTATGTTCCCTGATGTGTTCTGTGCCTCCCAAGTAGCATTCCCCTACATCCTGATTTGAGCTCCAGTTTTCCCAAGGGCCTAAGCCTTGGTCCCCAAGCCATTTGCTTGGGACTCCTGCTAGGTAAACCCTATCGTCTGTATCCCAAATTGAAGGCTAAAGCCTTGTTTCAATGTGAATAAGTTTCCTTATAGTCAAGTTTCCATGACCTGTCTGGCACCAAATATTACCATAGTTCAGAGATTGTCCACTTTAGTTCAGATGACCTATCAGGTATGTACCAGCCATTCTTTGTTGGGGCGGTCTAGTCTTCTAACATGTCACATTGTAAAGCCCTGAATCACATATTGCTGGGCTTCGAACACCTACTCCGTATACTGTACAGTGGCTGTTTGAAACTCCTGTCTTGTAAAATATTTACTTTCTAACAAAGTTAACTAAGTCCCTGGGAACTTGCATATTGTTCATAATCTGAGATGACCATTATCCTTATTCTGAAGAAATAAGTGTCAGTAAGCTTTGTCTCTTCTACCCATTCATAAACCAGAACCTCCACTGGTCAGAGTTCTTTAACTGGGTGGTAAGCCAAACCTTCATTCCTGAAAGGTCTGAATCATGGTGGTCTTACTTTCTCAAACTTCCAATATCTCCTTAAACAATTATTTATATTAAGTGCTCTCTGATAAAGAACTACTTTCTTGATGTTAACTGAACTTACTATGGTAATTGTATTGCAATATACACTTGTCACTTATGCTGTACACCTTAAATGTACATAGTGCTATATGTCAATTATATCCCAAGAAAACTGACAAAATCTTTTTAAGACTTTTTTTTTTTTACTGGACTCTGAAACCCTAGTTTAATAAAGGCAGTCTGTCTAAACAATTTGATACAAGAACATTGGTATTATAGTTTAAAATAATATTAACTTTACAGGTCACTATTTCTATTACATAGATTTATCATGTGGTTATCAATCAAAAAAAAAAAAAAATCCTATACATACCCTTACAGATTGTAACCTTGTTACAGAGTCCTGCTATTTAAGCAGAACAGTGCCTAATGGGGCCAGCAGAGCCAACTTTTGGCACTAATGTGGAATCCTACTAAACTGCAAAAGCTTGTTTCTCCAATGATTTTGCCTTATGCTGCTACAGGCCTTAAAGCTTTGCACCTTGATTTTGATGTTCATGGTCATTTGATATTTTATTTGGGCATGGAAAAGGAACTTTGTTGTAGTCAGCTTCATATGGGAAATAGCTTAAGTGAGGTTAACGAAATAAAATCCATCCAGTATTTACCACCTAGATTGCATCTTGAGAGTGGGAATTAGGGAAAGTGGTCATTTTGGGGTTGTAAGCAGGCATTTCAATGTCATGATTCCTGGACTTCATATTCTGGCACTGGCATTTACAAATCATACAACTTTTAGGCAAGTGACTTAAACTCTTTTGAGTCTGTTGTCTTTTCTATACAATAGAGATAATAACTACCTCAAATGAGATTATGGTGGGGATAAAATGAGTTAATACTTATTAGGTCCTTAGAAAAATGCCCACCATCAAATAGGGACTGAAGGAACATATTATGTTCCTCTTCAAAGAAATGTGCTTATTGACTGAATAACCTAGTTTCCCCAGAGATGAATATGAGCATCACAATATGCTGTTAAAGTAGGTGATCATTAATGTGGTCTGCAGGAGGTAGAGAACAAGGTCAGGTTGCTCTCCTAAGACTGCAAAACTAAATTCCAGACAGTAGGAATAATAGTGAGAGTGTGTCCCATAAGATTATGACTAATCTAATCCTGTGAACTTGAGGTCCAGTAATACATAGCAAGAGGTTGGTGAAAATAAGTGAGAAGGATCAGATGATTGCTCCGAAGTTTTTGAGATAATTGGCCATCCCTAAAACCGCAGCTGTGGTCACTGATCATGGTGCACCCTATCTAAGCTGTGTCACTGTGTGACCAAGAGAAGCAAATTATCCCAAAAGAAATAAATTCAGTCTCAAAAACAGGTAAAAGGATATTTTTTCTATATTATTTTTATTGAATTCATTTGGGTGACAGTTAATAAGATTATAAATGTTTCAGCTATATAACTCTATAATACATCATCTCTATATTGTGTTGTGTGTTTAGACACAAGTAAGTCTCCTTCCATCACCATTTACCCCCCAAACCTGGTACCCTGGTCTATCTCCCCCTACCCGTCTGGCAATCTCCATACTGTTGTGTACGTCCATGAGTTCATGAGTCTTCCTTTATTTCCTTTATTTTCTTGGCTTAATCCCTTTGCCCTTCTCACTCAGCCTCCACCTCCCTCCCCTCTGACAAGCATCAGTCTGTTCTCTGTGATTTTTTTTTTTTTTTTTTTTTTTTGAAGGCTACTCTTTAAATCAGGTTGTCCTATAGAAAGCTCTGCCAAGGGAGGAAGGACTCTGAGTTGTCATATTGATCCTTGGTGTCTCTACCTAAAAACACACACCATCATATCTTAATACAGAGAGGTCTTTCCAGCCTAGTACCAGTTAGAAAAGGAAGGAACTATTGTCAAGTGGTATAAATATTGGATATGACCTTAGGGAAGGAAGGATTTGGGTAGTACTCTGAAAATAGCTTTGCCCTTCAGAATTTTAGCAAGGAAAAAAAAATTCACGTACTTCAGCTTTTAATTAACTTTCCTTATTACGAATAAGTTACATCAAGAGAAATACCTGAAAGGCATAAATAAATGGGTTTAGTACTAGCTGAACTATGGCCAAGCTAATGACCCCCTTGGAAGAAGAACTCTCATTAAAAGTTTTGATCTCTAGAGCCTGTGTAAGGTTTTGTCAACTAAGAAATTTGATAGTAAGACTAGAAAGGAAAATGGCACCAAAATGTGTCCCAAAAGACTGAACAAAATGCATCTCAATAGGCTGAACAAAAGCTGTTGTAAAAAATAAAAGGAAGTGGGGTATTGCCAATAAGCACATGAAAAGATGCTCAACATCATTCATCATTAAGGAGATGAAAGTCAAATCACAATGAGATACCACCTGGCATACATTAGTGTAATTACTATCAAAAATAGGAAACAGCGAGTGTTGGCAAGGATGTGGAGAAATTGGAACTCTTGTGCCCTGTTGGTGGGGATGTAAAATGGTACAACTTTTATAGAAAACAGTATGATGGCTCCTCAAAATATTAAAAATAGCCCTGGCTGGTGGCACAGTGGATAAGGAGCCAACCTGCAAACCCGAAGGTTGCTGGTTCAATCCCCAGCCAGGGCACGTAACCAGGTTGCAAGCCAGGTCTCCAGCCAGCTCTGTGGCTGGAGGCAGGTGAAAGGCAACCATACATTGATGTTTCTCTCCCTCTCTGCCTCTCTCCCTTCCCCTCTCTCTAAAAATAATAAATAAAATCTTTTTAAAAGATTAAAAATAGATTACCATATGATTCAATGATAGCACTTCTGGGTCCAAAAAAAATTGAAATCAGAGCTATATTTACAGCAGCATTATCCACAACAAGAGGTTGAGGAGCATCTATTTTCTTTCCCTTTATATTCCCTGCTACTAGTACAGTGCCTGGTGCATAGTAGGTGCTTATCAAAGTTTCCTTTATGTTGTCATGAGTTTTGTTTTTAAAAAATAAGTTATTATAAGAAGAATAAGTTTCCTCATCTTAAATCAGAGGAAAGAAACCTCTTCCTAATCCCCAGATTCATTGTAAGGTTCAAGTGAAATAATACACAATAAATCACTTAGGAAGCTGTAAAGCATCATATAAATGTAAGGAAATCTTATGTTTATACTCATTGTGCTCTGGCACTTTGAAAAGATCAATGTTGAGGTTGCTTCTGACCAGGGGGTTAATAATTTCTCATTCAGACCAAAGCGGAGATTCAGAACCTGAGTCACATGCATTTGAAGGTGAGCACTGCCCCCTGGTGGAAATGGGAGGGCAGGGGCAAGTGTAGTTAGTTGGTGTGGGATCTACGGCTGTGCTGCAGACTGCGAAGAAACCACTTCCCTAAATTTTGCTTCCTTCCTTTTTTGTCATAGCTGTTCTTTTGGAAATATTTTCTTCACATATGCAGGATATAAACACGTTACACCCATAATGTGTCTAATTATTATTTAGAGCTAAAAATCAGGCATTGAAGAGATTTATGATTCCTTTCATAATATTCCAATTCTTTAATATATATTTTTTAAGATTTTACTTATTATTTTTCAGAGGGAGGGGAAGAGAGGGAGAGAAACATCAATGTATGGTTGCCTTTCACCTGCATACAGCTATGAACCTGGCTGGAGACCTGGCCTGCAACCTAGTTATGTTGCCCTGGCTAGGAATCGAACCAGCAATTCTTTAATATTTTGATCCAATAATTCAATAACAAATGAAGGATTTTACACTTTTTGAAACATATTAATATTATTGATGGCAACATATAAAGTAGGTATTTGTATTGGCATGGCTCATTTAGAGTATATCTAACCTATGCTCATGAGGCCAGCATCTCAAGGCCATCTTGAACATTATGCCAAGCCTTCTTTGCCTGGCATGTGCCTGGTGACTCTGAGCAACTTGTCTAATGTTTCTGGATCTCAGTTGCTTCACCTGCAAAACAAATGTGTGGAATTAGGCAATATCTAAGGCTCTTTGCAGCAATAAAAAGATCTTACAGGCCCTGGCTGGTGACAGAGTGGATAAGGCACCAGCCTGCAAACCCAAAGGTCACTGGTTCAATTCCCAGCCAGGGCACACAAGCAGGTTGCAAGCCAGGTCTCCAGGCAGGTCCTTAGCTGGAGGCAGGTAAAAGGCAACCACACGTTGATGTCTCTCTCCCTCTCCTCTCTCTAAAAATAATAAATAAAATCATTTTTAAAAATAGATCTTACAACTTCGCCCAAAAGCAGCATTTAACGGCCATGCTGATGCTGGTGACAAGTCCCAGCTGGCCAGGCTTCAGACTGCTTCTGCCAACACTGTTCCAGAGGTACCCAGACTGTTCAGGTGACAAAACAACTTGATGTTTGACTTCACCACGGAACCTGAAACCTGTCAAGACCAACCAAGTCCCTCCTACCCCCCACCCCCCTGCTTCACCACTATCACCCTCCCTCACTTCTACTTCAAAAGGAGGCTTCCCAGGTCACTTCTCTTTGCCCACCTCACCTTCTTTCTCAGATTGACCTTCCCAGACCCCCCTACATGTGCACACCAGCTTAAAACACAATAACAACAACAATGATAGTAATGGCTGTCCTTTGTTGACAGTTTTTCACTTGCTAGACAGTGTGCTAAGCATGATCTCCTTTAGTGTCTCAACGAACTTATCTGATGGAAGCTTTTTTTTATCCACATTTTCACAGTGATCTGAACCTTTTGTGCAAGCCTCTCTGGGTTCACTTTAAAAGATATTTATAAATATTATTAACCACTTAATGTACTTTTCTCCTGAGTTGACCTAGCAAGTTTTCTATGGGAAACTGATCATTCATCTCCTATCTCCATTCTCATCTTTCTCCCCACCCCTATATTTCCTCCCACATCCCTTTCCTCTCCTATCTCCTATCCCTTTTCTTCATCCTTCATTGCCCTCCCCTCCATCCCACTGTACCCCCACCCCTTTCCCTCGTTTCCACTTCCACTCCACATCCACATACGTAATACATGGCCTTCAAGAAAGGATCTGTGTTGTCTAGATCCCCAGTGCTACATCAGCTTTCTTTAATTGAATTCTTTAGCTAAACTCTCCTTCTGAGGGTTGTGCCATTCAATTGCCCCTCACCATGCCCTCTACATTGTCCAGGAACATCCATTGAACTCGCAGTTCCTGCAATCACTTAATATCCTAACCACCTACTCTAATGATTTCAAGTCAATCCATATCTGATCTCTTATTTCAATGACTATTGGATCCAGTCCCCACAGCTATTGACTGAATTTGGTCAAGATTTGGAGTTGTTCCTACTTTAAACTCTAAACTTGCTTCTATTGTCCAACTTTAACCCACCATCCTGCACCTCCACCAATCTCCTGCTCACAGTTTGCGTGCTCCGTGACCGTATACAGATGCCCAATGGCTCCAACTTGTCTTCTTCCTTGATGTGGCTGTGCCTCTAGTCTGACTTCCTTCTTTTACTTCAACCATTTTTTCAAGAACACCAGAAACGTCTTTGCTACTTTCTTCCTTCTTCTGAACTGCCTTCAAACCCCAAAACACACATCAGCCTGATCATCATCCCGATTTCTTTTGAATGTGATTACCAATGAAAGCTGCACCCTCAATTATCCCTGACCATCACTTCATTTGTTGGTAATCAGGTTTTGTTTTTTGTTGTTTTTTTTTCAGCTCCATGTACTTTAAACATTCAGACTTCCTATTAGCCATCTTCATATGAGACATTTCACCAATCTCTCAAACTCAGCTGGTCAAAAACTAAACTCTATATCATCCATGTTCCTTATTTCAGTTCCTATTTTGGATCTTAGCATCTGAAATCAATTGTCTAAGAGTTGTCCCCAACTCTTCCTTATTCTCCAAAATCAATCAATTACTTGTCTTCCCAACTCCATCTTCTTTCCATCTCATTGCCTTTATCTTTCCCAGTTGGACCATTGTTCTAATCTTGTAATTGACCTTTTCTTTTTCAGCCTTGTATGTTGTCCTCTGATTTTTCCTAAGATTCATTCAAACTCTTTAGACTAGCACATAAGGCTAAACATGATCCAGCCCTTGTCTGGTCCTAACCATGCATTCTTTAAAAATTGAAATCCATATCTTTTTCATCTCTGTACCTATTTATCATCATGTCTTTATTTTTGTATTTAGTATTGAACACCAGACACAGTAGCTATACATGTTAAATAAAGGAATCAATCAATATTTATATTATCGTTCAAGGTAATTAATAGACTTTATAATCTTGGTAAGACCAAAGAGGTTACCAGGATTGTTTTTTTTTTTTTTTTTTTTTTTTTGCTCTAATGGGATAAAATATATGTTCCTGTTATTAATGGTTCTTTACATACTTTTCTTTAATTAAGACTTCTGCTGTAGCTGATAGTACCCTATTCCAGTCTCACTTAACTTTAAAAACCTTATAATATCCTGTGCCAGATAATGATGGGATAGTCCTAGGGTCAAGATGAAAGTAAAGGATTACTCACTGAAAATTAGAAGTTAAAATTAAACTAATGAACTTAATATAGAATGAACCTTATTATATTTAAGATAACAAACAGCCCAAAGCAATAGCCAGGGATGTTAGACATTAATTTTTTTTAAATCATCCAATTATACATAATTTCATGCTAATCTAAATGGTGCCATTTTTCTTCTGGCATACATAACTCAAATAGAAACATCCCAATCATTGTGTATAAAAGCCCAACGAAACCATCAGTGTACACTATTTCGTTCCCCTTTGAAGTTACAGCTATCCACAGACAAGGTGAACGTTTCTCATACGACCATGTCTCTCCGATTTTCTAGTGGGTCCAGGCTTACATGCTTGAGGTCTGGAAGTGGATCTGTCAGACCATCCAGTGGAAGTGCAAGCTTTGCAGGCAACAATGCGTGTGGCAGCTCTGTCGCTGGAAGTGGATTTTCCTGTGCCTTGGGAGGGGGCTTGGGCAGTGTTCCTGGTGGAAACCATGCTAGTGGTGCCTTCGGAAATGCTGCCTCTGCTGGCTTTGCTGGAAATGAAGGGGGACTCCTGTCTGGGAATGAGAAGGTGACCATGCAGAATCTTAATGACCGCTTGGCAACCTATCTGGATAACGTGCATGCTCTAGAGGAGGCAAATGCTGAACTAGAGAGGAAAATCAAGAGTTGGTATGAAAAATATGGTCCTGGATCTTGCCGTGGACTTGATCGTGACTATAGCAGGTATCACCTAACAATCGAAGATCTTAAGAATCAGGTGAGAAATCACAAATTTGAAATTATTCAAAGTATTTAAAACTAAAAATTACCTCACAAAAGACATAGAACTACAAAAGGCAATCCTTTGTAACTGCTATCTGTAATTTATATTGCATTTATTTATTCTTTTGTTAATAATTTTTCCTGTTGGTCAAAAATAGGCACTTTGATTCATGAATTTCAATGTAGCAAAATGTTCATAATTCCATTATTGTTTATTTTGAAGCATATTAATTGATAAGAAATTGTTATGGTTTAAAATTTTATGAATCTTGAGAAAAAAATAAATCATACCTGTAACTTCTGAAAAGTACATTTTAAACATTTTGGTTGTTACTTATGAAAGTCAGATTTGTATGCAAAAGCTTAATTGTGTAACATTTTATATATCCTAAAGTAATAAGTTATAAAAGCAACTTATTGGTTGTATTCCTCCCTTTGATGTCTTCTAGATTATCTCTTCCACGGCTGCTAATGCTAATGTCATTCTGCAGATTGATAATGCCAGACTGGCTGCTGATGATTTCCGGCTAAAGTAAGTGATAGAAAATAATCACACTCTAGAAAAAGTTTCCTATCTATTTGCCTTGTTAAATAAAACTTTCTTTTTCATCCCAACTAGAATAAAGTATAACCTAAGAGATTAGCCCTAGCCAGGTAGTTTAGTTGGCTAGAGCATCATCCCAATACACAAAGTTTGTGATTTGGACCCCCAGTCAGGGCACATACGAGAGCCAAAGGATCAATCAATGAATGCATAAATAAGTAGAACAACAAATCAATCAATTAATCGATCTCTCTCCCCCCTATGTCTCTCTTTAAAAATTAATAATTTTTTAAAAATGTACAACCTAAGAGATTAAAGGAAGTAATGCATGTCGTAAACTATAATATGATACAAAGCATGGTATAATACTTCTATCAGCTATAGTCATAACTTGTATACATTTATTACATTGTTGGGACAAAAATATCACTGTATTTCTATACCTGTCTAGAATAGTGCCAAGAACAAAGATGTTTGTAAACATTTGTTGACAAAGTAAAAACATTAAGATAAAACTCTAAAATGGTATGTTTTATATAATTGGGCTATGCCATTGGAATTTGTGTGATTAAATATCTGCAGATTATTCTTCACAGAATTTGGGTGAGAAGAGTGAAGAATGGCTTTCTCTGTACACTTTTATAATATTTAGAGTCTTAATTCAATTTCTAACTTTCAGTTAGAGCAATTGTGGCTTTATTGCTCTATCTCTTGAGATAGTCTCTCCTGTGCTGATATTTACTTAATGCTTCTCAAGGTATGAAAATGAGCTCGCCCTTCACCAAAACACAGAGGCTGACATCAATGGGCTACGGCGAGTTCTGGATGAACTGACGCTCTGCAGGACTGACCAAGAGCTGCAGTATGAATCCCTGAGTGAAGAGATGACGTATCTCAAGAAGAACCATGAAGAGGTAGGAGAAGCTTTACTTCTACTTACATCACAATTCTGTATATTTAAAATAGTTTTGAGGGGCAATTAAGTTATAGTAGTAATTCATGCTCGTTGGGATCATTCAAACATGCCAAAGCACAGAAAGAAAGAATTTCATTCTCCCACTCTGCCTTCCTAATTTCATCCCCCAAGGTAATAAATGGTAATAATTTGATCTTTCAATATTCTCTCTCCTTATCATGAGCCTGGGTTTTGCTTTACTATTGAACCCCGTGCAATAATAATTCCATTATTTGACACATAACACCAAGCAACTTCAAACCCCACCCCCAAAAAATATTATTACCCCAAAAGTAATGACGAAAGTCTCCAAAACCATAGATGACAAATTTTCAGAAAACAACCTATGACAGGACATACCCCATCATTGGTTAGAAAAGGCTAAAACACCAAATCTACTTGCCTCAAAGAGGAAATTATGGAAGAAGGGGGAAGGAGGAAAAATTTTTAAGGAAATTTTTAAATAAAAGAGAACAGGGAGAGCAGGGTGTCGCAGAGCAGGGAGGTGGAAGAGTCTGGCCATCACAGTATCAGCAGGAGCGTGGAAAACAAACCCATGCATCGCAGAGTGTAACATCAGGAACGAAAACGCAACCACAGCAGCCTAGCTAGTTGTGCACATTTAATTAGGGTCAGGATCATAACAGGATTCATTGTCCCCCTTAAAGGCATAATAACCAAAAGGAGGTACCTCTGAATGCACTGAGGGTGGGAACAAAGAGCCATTCATATCTCAACACCCCCCTGAGAATGTTATATTTACCACACTCACCAGTGACCAGTGTCCCTGGGATAATTTCAAGCAATTCAGTATTCAAAACTTTGATAGCAATACATTTTTTCCTTCACATGAATCTTACACGAAACCCAAAAAATATGAAAATAACTTAGTTATCAGTGGGTATGAGGCACTCCGACCAGCAGTAAAATCCCCAGGTGCCCGGGATGGAATAACACCATCCCAAACATTGTCCCAAATAGCTCTGCATAAGGGGAAGATCTGGCCAGAGGCTGAAAGCCAAAGGCCAAGTTCTTTTTCCAAAGGTCTTTTATTGAAAGGGGTAAACTTGAAGGTAGTAGCTTGTCAATCAATGCTAATTACAGGGAAACTGGGAAAACAAATGAGGAGGCAGGGAGATCTCACTTGGATCAGGTTGTGCATTCAAATTTTAAAAACTTCTGCAGTTGATATAACAAAGCATTAAGTAAGTGAGGTGAGAGAACAGGCAGGTCTTCATAGTAACTAAAGTTTTTTTCCCATGACCTAGTCCTCCTCCCCTAGGACCACTGGTTTTAACATGGAAACGTATATAAGCATCATTCCTGGTCGTCTGGTTGGGACTTACAGATTTAGCCTGGCCCATGCGGGACTCCAAGTCTCTGTTTTTTCCAGGTGAGCCCCAACCAGCGGGCTCCTTGGGCAATGTAAATCTTTTGTTCTTATTGGACACTGGAAAGCCACTGGTCTAAGGTCATAAAAAGGTGACTTAAGAAAGCAGAAAAAGCAAACTGTCAAAAGCTATTACTAATGAAAAAGATCAGCTACCTAATTAGCTAAGTTCAAGCTACTGATAGACTGATTTGTCCAGAAATCTATTCTTTTAAACAAATGATTCAAACTAGGACATATCCTAGGACAGAGAAGCCATAGAGTGTAGTTACTAAGAGCAGGCACTCTGGAGCTAGAGTATGTACTGTGTTCAGATCCTGGAGTGTTCAAATCCCGACCCTTTCAAGCAGTAAGAATCTTGGATGATTACTTTAACCTCCCTGTGCCTCAGTTTCCTAATCTGTCAAGTAGGTCTGATAATAGCATATACCACATAAAGGGGGTTAACACACTTGAATGAGTTAAGGTGTGTAAAGTGCTTAAAGGAGTGCCTGGCATTCACAAGCACTAATAAACGGTAGCTCTTGCCCCTCACATGAGGGTTTCTTGAGGATGAGGATAGGAATTTTTTCTTTTTCTTTTTTTTAGTTTTTTCTACTGATTCATTCACATCCATGAAAAAGCTCTCTGACATTTAGTCAATAGTTCTGTGCCTAATAACTCTCTGGCTTTTGTATCCCCTTCTCATTTAAAAAAAATAAAACCATTCCCTGGAGATGCTGGCTCTTTGTTGTGGGTGCTGGTTGTGATTGTTTTAATGAACAGCTTATGAATTCAATGATTGGCATGACTATGGATCGAGTAAGTCCACTTTAAAGACCTTATGCCTTTAATTATACACTGTCATTTAAACCGCCACAGTTAGGGAAACTGTCCTCA
This sequence comes from Noctilio leporinus, assembly GCA_004026585.1. Classification (NCBI taxonomy): domain Eukaryota; kingdom Metazoa; phylum Chordata; class Mammalia; order Chiroptera; family Noctilionidae; genus Noctilio; species Noctilio leporinus. The sequence continues at coordinate 129,637 of PVIW01003026.1, read as the reverse complement.
AAAGGCAGACTATAGGTGACTGTAACGGTCCCCAAAGCAAGGCTCGCCTTTCCCTCCAGGAAATGAAGGCGCTGCAGTGCGCCGCGGGGGGCAACGTGAACGTGGAGATGAACGCGGCCCCTGGCGTCGACCTCACGGTTCTGCTGAACAACATGCGGGCTGAGTACGAAGACCTCGCAGAGCAGAATCGCAGGGATGCTGAGGCCTGGTTCAACGAGAAGGTGAGGGCCCCCCACCCAGCCCTGCTGCCCACACCACCCGGAGGGTACCGACTGGGCTAACCCCTTTGTGCCCTGCCTTCCAGAGCGCCACGCTGCAGCAACAGATCTCTGACGACGCGGGCGCAGCCACCTCGGCCAACACCCAGCTGACGGAAATGAAACGCAGCCTGCAGACCGTGGAGATAGAGCTGCAGTCCCTCCTGGCAATGGTAGGTGACAGTGCAGGTCAGCCTGGATTGCATGACGGGAACGAGTCTAACTGACACCCTTCCGTGTTCCCAGCTTTACCTACAAATATGTCAGGGAAAGAGCAGGAAAGACAGATTCTGAGACACTCAGAAAGAGAGACAGACAGAGCTTTCTTCCTCCCTTAGATCACTGAGGATTTCTTTCCCGAAGGGTGCTCAGTGCCCATTTCATGAAATAGTTGCTTCCTGGCCCAGTTCATCTCCGCGCTGGGCAGCAAGCAGTGGGCTGTTTGCCAAGCTTCCATCAGGCGACCACGACAAGGTAGAGCTGGTGCCATTGGCATTTCCTAGTATGGATGAAAGCTTATTAAAAGCCACATTGTGCCTATCACCAGACAGAGGAAAAGAGGGCACATCTCCGATTCTGCATGAATACCATTAGCCTTTGCAACGCCACAGTATCCAGGACAGAAGTCCCAACCCACACACCCACCGAGTCTGACCAATTACTTCAAAGGTTACCTTGGGGACAACCCAGAACTAAAACCAGTCTCCTTTCTGGAGCATCAGTTGGCAGCACCCAAAAGTCTTGATTTTGAGAATGATGGCACCCAGGTGGCCCAGGGGTCCCCTGTCACCATCAGAGTTTGTAACACAAAGAAAGAGCTACTATTATACAAATGAGTGCAGAAAGCCAAGAAAGATGACTCAAAGCAAGAATAAGACTATTTTGATGTAGCCTGAAAAGGTGCAATACAGCATTTAGGTTGGAGATTTATTTTACCACTGAATAACCCCCACTTAGCCAGCACACCCCTCTTTTCACCCTCATCACCACTGACGGCTGGTACCCGAGACTCTTCCAGACACTTTAAGTTCCTGGAATCCTCCTCTCTTCCCCATTCACTTCTTTGCCACAACTAGGACCCTGGGGACCTCTTCCTGCTGCTGTGACCTGAGTAGGAATCCCTCCTCCCATTTTTAAGCTATGTTTAAGGAAATAAATTCCTGAGTTCCCAGGTCAGAATTTAAGCATTTTCACATCGACACAATGATGTTAGAAAGTAGTTGGAGTCTATGCAGCCAGTATAGTACTGTAGTTTGGGCTCATGAAATAATCCAAAATAAAAATTTTAAAAAGAAACAAAAACATTTTAACATACAGCATAAATGAATTCTAGAATTATGGTGGCATAGAATCTAATTTCCATACCTGAGATTCTTTTGTCCTACATGAATTCGAAGCATGATCTCTGTAGTTTCACACACAAATCATGTGTAAGTTGGGAGTTGTCTAAATGGATAAAGGTTTCATAAGCTTTCTACGTATACCGACTTCCAAGTTCATCTTGTCCTCTTCCTCATCTATAAGCCAACATTTACAGTTGAAGGCTATGGGATAGAGATGCTGTCCCCTCTTATTTCAGAGAATATTAACAACCTTAAAAAGGAACACTATATGAGGACACATCATCAAGGAAATTAAAGTTTTGAACAGCCAAGCACACACCTCACTGACCTCTGCCACTTCTTGCCTCACCCTCCTCATTACCATCCTGGTCACCTTCAACGTCTTTGCCCTTAGAAAACCCAATACCACCCATGTAATGCACCCATCAGCCTGTTAGACCCAATGTCTATCAGTTATGACAAACACTTTATAACTCCACCTTTACAGTCTTAGAATAAAGTCAATAGATAATAAATATATTTAACAATCACTCCAAAAAATTACTTTAAACCAGTACAATGCTATAACTGCAAAAAAGAAAAAGGAGAAATAAATGTATTTTAAAATAAAATGAGTTAATATGTAAATACTTGAGCCCAACTACTTTAGAATATGTAATGAAAGAGACAGAGGCTTACACATGTTTACACAAGTTTTTGTAAATGTTTTATTTTAAATGATCATAAATTGTTCCATATAAGATGAAAAGGAACATGAAAGAGTGGAGGGGGGGTGGATACTTATATAATAACTAATATCAGAAGAAATAATAAGCACCCGAATGTACTTACATATGATAAGGGAAAAAAGGAAAATTACTTTAATTGAAGGAGGGATCACATGATGAGACAAATTACAGACTATGGAAGTAGAAATGAGGAGGTATAATATTCATCATAAGAGTAGTGTTGAAATAATGACCTGCTATTAAATACACCTCTTGTCTCCAAATCCCACCCTTGTAAAGGCATTATTTCAATCTCAGCTTAAGAAAAGGCCTTTGACTGAGCATAGGAAAATCAAGGACTGATTAAAAAAAGAAACACAGCACAGAGGCCTTGGAACAGTGGTGGGGTAGCAGGAACAGTAGCAGGAAAAGATTGAAAGACAATAAGCAACCCAAAAATAAAGATGTAATTCCAAAATGTAAGACTTCCAATATTGATTTCTTATTGTGTTACCCCCCAAAACTATTCTAATACATAGGTTGGTCATAATAGGAAATATTAACTAAATATCATGAATGTTCATTAAAACTGTCAAACATCTTAGGGCATGCCCTGGCTGGTGGCACAATGGATAACCAGGTTGCAAGCCAGGTCTCCAGCCAGGTCCTTAGCTGGAGGCAGGTGAAAGGCAACCCTACATTGATGTCTCTCTCCCTCTCTGCCTCTCTCCCTTCCCTTCTCTCTAAAAATAATAAGATAAAATCTTTAAAAAAGTAAGTCTTAGGGCAAAAATGTAATTTATCTCATGCTTGCTTGGTCATCTAGCATGCCTACCCCTCCCCCACCTCCAGTAAATACCAGTCACTTCCTCCTTCCTCTCCACCTCCTATTTTATTGTGACAAGCCCCACAGTTTTCCAAAAGTTGCCTAAGGAGCAGTACTGCTTTTTGCTGGAAGACACTGGTCTGCATAGTCCCCAAAGTGACTTCATCCCTTGCCCTGACATCTTTTCTGTCCTCAGAAACACTCCCTGGAGTGCTCCCTGTCAGAGACAGAAAGCAACTACTGTGCGCAGCTGGCCCAGATCCAGGCTCAGATCGGGGCCCTGGAGGAGCAGCTGCACCAGGTGAGAACCGAGACTGAGGGCCAGAAGCTCGAGTACGAGCAGCTCCTGGACATCAAGGTCCACCTGGAGAAGGAAATCGAGACCTACTGCCGCCTGCTAGATGGAAATGGAAAGTGAGTAACACCATTTGAAAATCCCATTTTGTCTGTTTGAAAGCACAACCACACATGACCCATTCACCTTCCATGCTTCCAAGCCTTTTCTTTATTCCCACAGCAGAAAAGCATGTTCACCTTTTGCCTCTGCAGTCATCTCTTCCATATATTGCACACCACAGCCTCCTCGTCTGCCTTAGATGACCCCAGTCATCCCTGCAGACACCCCATTTACCGGGCATGTTAATCACTGTGGGTTTCCTAATTCTCCCAACCTCCCTCTCCAGGTTTTATGCATCTCTCAGTTCATTCCTAATATCACTGCTGCCCTGAAATAAACGTTCTTTGCACAAACCCCAGGAGATAGATAGATAAACAGACAGACAGATGAGGTATAGGTCACCTTAGGTTTTAAATTGTGAGTTTAAAATACCAAATGAAAACAAGGTATATCCTCTCTTTAGATAACATTCAATTACTTTCAGCTCCCTGCCCCCATTCTATTTTCCCTTGATGAAAAACTAACATCTGTTTCTGGCACAAAAATGTCACTTGAGTTCATGGTCACCGATCAATTCAATAAATTTTTCTCACGTGATAAACAAAAATATTTTTTAAATCAACTGGGTTTTGTGGGAGAGGGAGGGGATGTTTTATTTTTGTTTCTTTATTTGTTTTACAGCTCCTGCTCCAAATCAAAAGGCTTTGCATCAGGAAGCTCAGGGAATTCATCTAGAGGTAATAAAATCTAGTTCTATTTCTATTGCAGCAAATGGCAATCATGCACTACAGCAACAGTCTATATTTAAACAAGTTTAACTGAAGTGCTTAGCTTGGAACTTGAAATATTATTTTTGCATGCTTAAAACTGTTCCAAACTATTATTATAAATCTATACTTACTTCTTCTCCAAAATATATACATAATATATTATATTACAACCAGCAGTGGAATTCTTTGTTATGTAATCTTTTAGGTTGAATACATGCATTCACATATGTTTTGTTTCTAGATTTATCCAAAACTACGCTGGTAAAGACAGTGGTTGAAGAGATAGATCAACGTGGTAAAGTCCTTTCATCAAGGATTCAATCCATTGAAGAAAAGGCTTCTAAAATAGTCAATGGCAAGACAGAACAAAGGTTTTCTTTCTAGCTGTCATTTTTGAGAAAAGAAGAATTTGGGGAAGGGCCCTGCACAATTGCGTTATTCTAAATATCAAGGAGATAAGAAAAATACTTTCTACTCTTAAGGATAAGTTCCTTAGCATAAATAAATAAAATTTTTTTTTTAGTTACCTTTTACAGGGTAACTAATAAAGGGTGTTTATTTTCAAATAAATAAAAAAGTTGATGTGCACTTATTTTCATTCATTCATGACTAATAATTATTTCCTATTTATTTTTAATGTGTGATTCACAGGAAAACATTTATGGAATTTATTTTGATTTTGAATCATATTCTGTGCCATGTAACCTTTAAATATCAAACTTTTTTGGCTGTTGTCAAGGCCCAGACAATGAATATTTCAAGCTATGGAGGCCCTAAGGTCTCTATTTCAACTACTCAACCATCATAGCAGAAAGCAGCCATGGACCATAGATAAACATGTGAGCATGACTAGGTTCCAATAAAATTTTACTTATGGACACAAATTTATGGATGTGAATAATTTTGACATGTCATAAAATAGTTTTTCTTTTGATTTTGTTCAACCACTTAAAAATGTAGAACCACGCTTAGCTTATGGGTTGTACAAAAACAGGCAGCACATCTGACTCAACCCACCAACACCTGTTCTAGAACTTACAATCTCGTGACATTGATGAACATTATTGTTATTGTATCTTTCTGGTTTCAGGATCAGAATGTATGGTAGGGGTATCCAACAAATATTAAATTCCCTAACTAAAAGGAGAGCAGCTCTCCTTAATTCTCTAATGTGTCACCTGATTCTAACAAAAAGCTCCAGTGAGGGCAGGAGCTTTACCCAACAGCCCAGCAGTCACATGGGAGTTCAAAGAAGTGGAGACAGATGGGATATTTACAAAATCCTGAGCCAGGAGTCATCAAATGAAGCAACTACTAGAAATTCATGGGGGAATAACTTCCCAAATCTACAACACACAGTGCCAGCTACGTAATTTGCAGGGCTCAATGCAAAAATCAAAATGTGGAGTCTCTCGTTCAAAAATTAAGAAAAATGTCTGTTAAAGGCACTTAAATATAGCTTTTTTTCCCTTCTGCAATCATACTCTCAACTTGTCATGGTTTCGTACACTCACATTCTCAACTTCTCAGGAGAGGAAGGGGAGTTGTCAATGTCATTCTAAGTAAATAAAAATTAAAAATTGGCCCTGGCTGGTAGCACAGTGGATAAGGTGCCGGCCTGTGAACCCAAAGGTCGCAGGTTCGATTCCCCAGCCAGGGCACATAACCAGGTTGCAAGCCAGGTCTCCTGTCAGATCTGTGGCTGGAGGCAGGTGAAAAGCAACCATACATTGATGTCTCTCTCCCTCTCTGCCTCTCTCCCTTCCCCTCTTTCTAAAAATAATGAAATAAAATCTTTTAAAAAAAAAATTAAAAATTGAAGTTACTGGTATATATTTAACAACTCATTTTTATATTGTGCAGTGCCAGTTTTAAGTCCAAAGATAAACACCATTAAATTTCTACACTGAAATTATACTATTCATAATCTGTAGCTCATCCATGCATATGTATTTTGTTCTTCCAAAACAGTGGGTACATCGCACCAAACTGTTTTTTATTTCACGTCTTTATATGCTCACATTCTATCAACACTCTCCAGCACTGTCTTATTGATGAGTCAGGAAATAGAAGAAAAGGAGCTGTGGGTTGCCCTATCTTCCTATATCACCGTTTTCAATAATACAGAAGTGGTTGGCTAATACAGGACTGTAACGCAAGTACATATAGAATAGGGCTTCTTGACCATTCGTGCTTCTTTAGAACACCATTGCTTTCTTCCTGCATTTGGACCAAATTTCATTTGAATGGAAAGCCCAGCCATTGGGGAGCCCATTTCTTGGGTTCTAAGTCTTCCTTTTTCTTGTTTGTCTTCCCTCTAGTGGTTTCCTGACAAAATGTGCAAGGGAGGTATATGTTTTGAGAGCTTTCTAGTCTGAAAATATTTTTTTTTAATTTTACCCTCACTCATGATGAATTTTCAAAGGAGAGAATTTTAGATTGGACAGTATTTTCAGTTACTGAATTTTGAAGGCGTTCTTCATGGGAATCATGGCTTCCAGAGCTGTTGAGAAGTTCAGAGCCTTTCTAATTTACCCACCAATGTATATGTGTTATCTTTTCTTCTGACACTTCATGTATTCTCTTTTTCTTCTTGGTTCTCTGAAATATCCTATGCAGGTGCCTTGCTGTGGTTCTTTTTCATTTATTACTCCTGGTCCTTGGTGGTCTCTTTCAATTTAGAAGCTCAGTCCTTACTTTTAAGTAATACAATAGAATGTATTTATAAACTAAGTTTTTCATTATTTCTCCTTTCTCTCTTTCTGAAAAATCTGCTTAAGGTGGTTCTTTCTGGACCAAGCCTCTGCACTTCTTTTATCCATCTTTTGTCTATTTGTTCTACTGTTGAGGAGATTTCAAAGTTTATTTTCAATCCATTTATTGAAAGTTAATTTTGGAAGCTGGTTTTTATTTCTCAGAGCCCTTCCTTGTGTTTTCCTGTTCAGTTTCAATGATAATCTGTTCAGGTTTCAAATACGCATTATTTTTGGTATTTCTAAGACTGTTAATTAGTAGTAGCTACTTTTTAAAAGTTTTCTTGAGCTTTACCATCTCTGTTTCCCCTGACTGCTATCTTTGTCTTTCATGTTGGACTGTTTTTCAATTTATGGAGATCTTTGAAATTCTGTTCAAGAGTATGACTTTAAATATTCAGAAGCTCTGTGTGTGTGTGTGTGTGTGTGTGTGTGTATTTCACTCCTGAAATGTAGTGAGCTTCTTTTGGTAGGGAACACTCAAATATCTTTACTGGAGGTTTTTCCTAGGGTTCTTCAGCTTCCCTAAAGACAAACCCAACAACCAGAGCTGGCTACATAATTTGCGGGACCTAATGCAAAATGAAAATGTTGGGTCCCTTATTCAAAAGTCTAGATCAAGTTCAGCTAGCAGTGCTAAGACAAATATTTTTCCTTAAAAATACTTTATTACTTAGAATTTACAATACACGTAACAGCTATATATATAACATTAATTTGTAAAAAATAACATTTTGTCATAATTTTATGTAATACAATGAATAATGTTTCATTAAGGTGATTTCTTGCCTAAAAACAGCTTTTTCTGGCTTCTCTGCAAATTCACTTATTAGGTCATGAACATGTATATTTTTAGCAATTTCATTTTCAATCTGTAAAATTGAAAGTGAAGTTGGTCATTCTTGGCAAAGATTTCAAAAAATCTCAAATGGAAATTTCAAAAAATCTCAAACATGAACAAAGACAAAAAGGAAGGAAGGAAAGTAGTAAAATAAAAGGTTGGACAAGTAAGTTAAGTAAATACTATGTCAGAAAGAGCCTTAAATTTCAGGCAAAGGAGCTTCACCTAACTTATCGTCAAAGGTTTTTGTTTTATTTTAAGATTTTTATCAATTATCTTCAGAGGGAGGGGAAGGGAGAGAGATAGAGAGGGAGAGAAACATCAATGTATGGTTGCCTTTCACCTGCCTCCAGCTAAGGACCTGGCTGGAGACCTGGTTATGTGCCCTGGCTGGGAATTGAACCAGCAACATTTGGATTTGCAGGCCAGAACCTTAGTCAAAGGACTTTAAACTGGAGATGGGAGGAGAAAAGGAAGAAATACTTACTGACCACATATTATTGATAAACATAGTTGCTTTACATATTTAAACCATTACTTAATAGCCTCACTACACGCAAGTACTATTGTCTCCATCTTAGAAATGAAAGAAATGAAAAACCACCCTGGTGGTGTGGCTCATTTGGTTGGAACATTGTCCTGTAAACCAAAAGGCAGCAGGTTTGATTCCCAGTCAGGGCAGGTGCCTGAGTTGCACGCTCAGTCCCCAGTCAGGGCATGTGCAGGAAGCAACCAATTGATGTTTCTCTCTCACATTAATGTTTCTCTTCCTCTCTTTCCCTCCCCCACCCCTTTCTAATCAATGGGAATTTTTTTTTCCAAGGGAAAGAAATGAAAAACCAAGGATCAGAATGAATGGACTTTGGATTGGTCCCACAGCTAGAAATGGCAGATCTGGGCTATGAATGCTGATATATCTAATGCAAGAGGCCAAGTTCTTTCATAAATGGTATTGTACTTCAGGAATAATACCTTGACACCTACCTGCTTAATGACCATGATGGAAAGAAAAAAGACTTGAAACCAGAAATCCAATTAAGTTTCTACTAAGTGAGTTGAAAGAAAATGATAGTGACAAGGGCAATAGAGAAGAGAAAAATGCTTCAGGGGACACTGCAAAAGTAGATTCAATGGGACCTACTGAGTTACTGGATATAAATTGGTAGAAAATAACAGCAGTTAGAGATTTCTTAGTAATCTTGAGCATGACTCAAGGTAATTCCACCAGCAACTAATGAAGAAAGATACAAAAGATCAAAATTTTGATACACAAGATAATTGTGTGTTGGGTTGGAGGTCATGGCAGAACATCTGAGTAGAAATGTCTGGAGGGTGTAGTAAAGTATGGGTCTATCAAGGGGAAGAGGCCATTGCTAGAGATCTATATTTAGAATATTCACATGGAACCAAGAAGGGATGAGAAAAGCAGAGTGTGTACAAAACAGGAGCACTGAGTGCAAAACTGTAAGGAATGGCAAACTGTAGAGCCAGAAGCTGTATGAATGGAAGAAAGGAGAGGAGCAAACAGAGATACAGACATATTCTCAGAAAGCAATTGTTCGAAACTCAGTAAAACTGGAGTGGTCAGTATCAAATGGTTCAAGAGGGCATAGGAGAATAAATACGAGAAATGATGACTGAGTAGAGATGTGGGGTAATTAAGATCTTTGAGACATTAATTTCATAAAGTGGTGGGACCAAAATTCAGTAAGTGAAAAGTGGAGGAAGTGAATGCAGAAAGTTTTCTAGAAATAATGAAAGGAAGAAATGTAAAAATACAAGAAATATAGGGATAGAAGAGAACATACAGGCCATAGAATAGTTCATTTCCCAAATGAAGAAACTGAGGCCCAGAAAGGTCAACCAATATCTTGACCCAACCTGGTTAGCAACAGAGGTTAAACAGAAAACCAGTAAAGACGAAATGGTAACTCAGGAGGGATGGGGATCAAAGAAGAGTCCATTTAATTCTTTAATTTTCATTAAAGACCTGGCCTCCTCCCTCTGGTACCATGAGACAATGATCTTAAAATTATTTTCAACATATCTGAACCAAAGATCATGTTATTCATAGAAAAGGAAAACTATGATACTTGCTGGTATAAAAAACAAAACAAAACAAAACAAAAAAGCAGTGTCATTGATTGACTCAAAAGAAAGAGAAGCCCTGGCTGGTGTGGCTTGGTGGCAGACCAAAACAGGTTGACTGTTCAATTCCCAGTCAGGACACATGCCTGGGTTGCAGACCAGGTCCCCAGTTGGTGGTGCGTGAGAGGCAGCCAATTGCTGTTTCTCTTGCACACATCATGTTTCTCTCCCTCTCTTTTTCCCTCCTTGCCCCCTCTCTAAAAGTAAATAAATAAAAATCTTTAAATTAAAAAAGAAGAGAAATTTGTCTATCATACTTTTTTTTTATTTTTACAAGAATGTTATGCTCCTGAAGCCTGGAAGACAGGAAGACTTACTCAGACTAAATTTGAAATACATCACTATAATAATCTTGATAATACTCCTCCCTGTCCCATTTCGGAGATAACAGATAACCCCAAGGTAACTATCCACCTACAGAACTGGACACAGTAGGGTAAAGACATTCATTAAAAAAGAACATCACCCAATTATGAACAATTCACGATGAGCTGGCTATGGATAGCAAGGTTCATGGAGAAACACCCTGATAATATGTATATAAAGACAAACTGACCTGTCTGAGCAGGACATTCGCCATCAGCGCTTCATTCCAGGCACAAGAACTCCAGTCTGAACACCATGTCCCTGCGCTTTTCTTCTGCATCCAGACGCCTGGGCTCTTGCGGAGGCATGGGCTCTGTGCGGCTGTCCAGTGGGGGAGCAGGCTTTGGGGCTGGGAACACATGCGGCGTGCTGGGCACTGGAAGTGGCTTCTCCTGTACCTTTGGGGGCAACTCATCTGCAGGGGGCTATGGTGCAGGGCTTGGCGGAGGAAGTGCTTTCTGTGCTGCTTTCACCGCAAATGAACATGGCCTCCTCTCCGGCAATGAGAAGGTGACTATGCAGAACCTCAATGACCGTTTGGCCTCCTACCTGGAGAATGTGCGAGCGCTAGAAGAGGCCAATGCGGACTTGGAGCAGAAGATCAAAGGGTGGTATGAGAAATTTGGGCCTGGCTCTTGCCGTGGTCTTGATCATGATTATAGCAGATACTTCCCAATAATTGATGACCTTAAGAACCAGGTAAGAAACACAATGTCAGGAGGGTTGAGAATGAAAAGAGTGTTTAGCCATGCGCACACACCCAGATGTATAAGCAGTCACTCACTGTAAGCAGGGCTTGCTTCTAACTTTTGGTACTTCATTCTTAATTTTTTTAATAATTTATATTAAAATTCTTATCTTTGAACATGTCTCATCTAGCACTTGGTATGTGATATGCATGTTCATGCTTTAAATAATATCAAAATACATGTCTCCAGCTAAAACTCTTTCCATAGAAGGAGGTTTTTGTTTGGGTATATTTTTATGGGTGGGGTGGACCATACTTAAATTTCCCATTTTCAGAAGGACCACCTTATTATTGGAAACAGAATTCCAGAAATAGTACTATTATTTCATAGGTTTCTTTTTTGAAGAAAATTTGAAATTTGAAAAAACTATTTCCTCGCTCTTTACTAACTCTCCACTTATCAGATAATTTCTGCAACTACAAGTAATGCCCGTGTTGTCCTGCAAAATGATAATGCAAGGTTAACAGCCGATGACTTCAAACTAAAGTAAGTAGAGCTGAAGAAAAGCTTTAAAAAGTTGGATCTAAGCATTTCACTCTTTTACTTAGGCTATTTGAGGTTGGCTCAATCCTTTGTTTCTATTTGTTTTTTGTTTTGTTGTTATTTTTTATTTTATTTTTAATTTTTAAAAAGGTTTTATTTATTATTTTTAGAAAGAGGGGAAGAGAGAGAGGCAGAGAGGGAGAGAGACATCAATGTATGGTTGCTTTTCACCTGCCTCCAGCCACAGACCTGACTGGAGACCTGGTTTGCAACCTTGTTATGTGCCCTGGCTGGGGAATCAAACCTGCGACCTTTGGGTTTGCAGGCTGGCGCCTTATCCGCTGTGCTACCACCAGCCAGGGCCTTCTATTTGTTTTAATATAAAGGTATATTAGGATAAATAGCGGAATTCCATTATTTTACATGGGAAATTTGGGGGCTGACACAAATGAATGTCAAGATCCTATTTGCATTCTCTTGCTTCAGAAAAATTAAGTTACAGCACTATGGGCGATCTAACTGAAGTCTTGAGTACATTTTGAACAGTTCAACCACAAACTTTGGTTTGAGTTTCAAGATGACCTAAAAAGTGATGTGACTAACGTGGTAAAACTTGCAACTACTTTCTAAGGTTTGAAAATGAACAGGCCCTTCATCAGAGCGTGGACGCGGACGTCAACAGTTTGCGCCGAGTCCTAGACGAGCTAACGCTGTGCAGAACTGACCTAGAGATCCAGCTGGAAACTCTGAGCGAGGAGCTGGCTTACCTCAAGAAGAATCATGAGGAGGTAGATGCTCTGTCTTCCCCGATGTCACAGTCTGCCTTCCTCCCAATGTTTAAAAATTCATTTCACATGATAAATGTGATATCTTAAATCAATTTCAAAAAGGAATTTGTCCATTTCTCCATCCAGCTTAGGTTGTCTTTAATGTTTCTGTTCATCTCCCTAAAAAAAAAAAAAAAAAAGTTTTTAATTATATGGATCACATCTGTCTGGCTCCTTTAAAAAATACTCAGATTGAACCCTGGTTGGTGACTCAGTGGAAAGGCACGGGCCTGTGAACCCAAAGGTCGCTGGTTCGATTCCCAGCCAGGTTGCAAGCCAGGTCTCCAGCCAGGTCCCTAGTTGAAGGGAAATGAAAGGCAGCCATACATTGATGCTTCTCCCACTTTCTTCCTCTCTCAATCCACCCTGCCCTTCTCGCTAAAAATAATAAATATATATATATATATATTTTTTTTTTTTTTTTTTAACTCAGACCCCAACATGATTAAACAAATTTTTTTCCAGGAAATGAAGGCTCTGCAGTGCGCTGCCGGGGGCAACGTGAACGTGGAAATGAACGCGGCTCCCGGGGTGGACCTCACGGTTCTGCTGAACAACATGCGAACTGAGTACGAAGCCCTTGCTGAGCAGAATCGCAGGGATGCGGAAGCCTGGTTCAATGAGAAGGTGAGACTAGCTTAGGGCACTTAGTTGGCCCTGGGTGCTGACCGACCATCCCCCTAACACGACTCCTAACATTTCAGAGCGCCACGCTGCAGCAGCAGATTTCTGACGATGCTGGCGCCAACACCTCAGCTCGAAATGAACTTACTGAGATGAAGCGTACTCTTCAAACCCTGGAAATTGAACTTCAGTCCCTCTTAGCAATGGTAAGTAAAAATAATTTTAAGTAGTACTTTCATTTTTATCCATTAATTATTATTTTAAAATAAGACGCATTTTCATTTTGCACAATGGAATCCTCTGCGCCTGAAAATTATACTTAGATGTGAATTATTATGAAACATCCAAAATTGGCAAATATAATTATTTTGAAATACTCAAAAACAAATAAGTTTATACCATGAATCTTTTCTCCCAAGTCATAAGATCAGGAACCACAGAACCACTGTCCATGGCATGCAAAAGTATGTTGGCACCCCTCCTAGCTTCTTCATCTAGCATTCCTTTTGGCCACTTAATTAAGAGCACTTTCAAGGTCTTTTTTAACTGACATAAACAGGAAGCAAAGCAGAGTCATGAGGGCTGCCTACAAAGCTAAACATGCATGATGATAATAATGACCTTATTTATTAAAGGTTTGCCCAGCACTTTCACCCACATGAGTCCACAATGGCCCTGGGGCTTGGGCAAGGCAGACTTTATAATTCATGTCATTAATTCCAAAAGAAAAATCTGAGATTCAAAGACATTAAGCAGTTTTCCCAGAGTCCCACATTTGGATATGAAGAAACCATAACTTCTTTCCAAATTTTCTAATTCCCAAGTCTATTTTTTTTTTTTCCACAATACTGGTAAACCTCCAGATTTATCCACTGAAAAAAAGGCTGAGTGTATATAAAATTAGGACTTTATGTAAAAAATTACTGCAGATAAAAAGGTAAGATGCTCTCATCTTTATCCCATGTAAAATTACAGCAAGCATTTCTCTGTGGGATAAACCCTATACTCCATATGGATTTAAATCAAATGATTTAAAGCTGAAAATGTCATTCCCTTCTTTGGGTCATTCTACCTCTGGAAAGTACATGCAGTTCACTGTGGGATTATTTTTTTAATAGGAGACCTACATTCCTTATGAGACAAGGCTGTCACAGGATCAGAAATGAGGTAGCAAGTTTAGGTAGCAAGTTTAGGGGGATTTTTATTTCAGGTGGGGGTGGCAAATTGTGTCAGACCATAAGCACAGGCTGTATAAAGGACAGGAAGTATCTTTACACTGTGCCCTATGAGGAAACAACTTCATCTTTGCTTACACTCCTGGGCACATGAACAACATTCACCGCCAACTGGGTTATTCTCAAAGGTAAAAATAGCATGGTGTATAATAAAGGCAACAGGTAATATTGAACGAGGAGAATCTTTTTGGTAAACATTGTTAATTGTATTACGTAAAAATAACTCACTTAAATATTTATGTGCTTTGACTTACTCTAGAACAACACTGTGACATTTTCTACTAAACTGTCTTACTGGTCCCCAGAAACACTCCCTGGAGTGCTCCCTGTCAGAGACGGAAAGCAACTACTGTACGCAGCTAGCTCAGATCCAGGCTCAGATCGGGGCCCTGGAGGAGCAGCTGCACCAGGTCAGAACCGAGACTGAGGGCCAGAAGCTCGAGTATGAGCAGCTCCTGGACATCAAAGTCCACCTGGAGAAGGAAATCGAGACCTACTGCCGCCTGCTAGATGGAGAAGATGGGTAAATACTGCTTCCGTTGAGAAAACTATTTATTGTAAGGTTGCTAAAGATTGTTTAAAATCAGGTACACAAAGTATGCATGACCTGCATCATGTGTATCTAAACCCTTTTCAGTGTTCTTTAAGAATCCAATGCTCCTCCCACCTTAAATCAATATTTTTCAGCTTCCTCAGCAAAACACAGAGTGAAATAATTAACACAAGCTCTCTATATTTTTATAGATCTTGTGTTAAATCAAAAGGATTTAAAGAACCAGGAAATGAGATAAAAGGTAAATAAAAGCAGTGTTGAGCACTCAGTGTATATTTGTATGTGTTTTGAATGACGAGTTAATTATTTCCCCTTTATGAATTTAGTAAATTCTAACAATTCATATCTGTCATTTCAGATTCATCTAAAGGTGCTGTGGTTAAGACAATTGTTGAAGAAATAGATCTTTGTGGCAAAGTCCTCTCATCCAGAGTTCACACCGTAGAAGAGAAACCCACCAAAGTCAACAATGTGAAGAGTGAACAGAGGATGCCTTCTTGAATCCCAAAAGAATGGCCCTAAGTTAAGACACCAAATTAAACTAGATTCCTAAAGAAGAACCCTCTTATTTTTCTGCTTTTATTTCAGTGAATTAAGGCAAACTACTTTTAGAATAGTAACTTTCTTTTGACTTTCTCTATGGTGGTGTTTCAATAAAAGATCTTCCTGTCGCAAGCCATCTTCACTGGTTCTGGTCCATCTTTACATTGTGAACATACCCAAATTGGAGCTGAATTTTGTTTTTAATTTATTCTGTTTAATTCAATGGCCTTCACTAGTTATGAGTAAATTTAGCAGACAAACTAACTGGAGTCCTTTTCACATTTCCATAAAATTTTAAATTTCTCTTCCTTCTATAAATACTTAATTAAGCACACACTAAGTACCAGTAATAAGAATAAAACAGTTTACAAAATCTAATCCCTATGTACAACATGCTTACAGAAGTGAAAATAAGAAATTGCAGAGCCAGAAACATCCTAAAAATTAAGAAAAAACTACAAATGGTTGTATTTGAAAGTAGAAGGAGAAAGAGAGAGGTGTGTGGACTAGATAAGGCAAGTGGTCAATTCCATAATGTTAGGCCACAACACAAGTCTGAATAAATTTAAGAAGACTGATATTATAACAAGTATCTTTTTTTTACCACAAAGGATAAAACTAGAAATCAATAATAGGACAAAAATTGGAAGATTCAAAAATATGTAGAAATTTAACACACTCCTAAACAACTAATAAATAGGTCAAAGAAATCAAAAGAGAAGGAAATAGAAAAATATATTGAGACAAATGAACATTAAAACTCATTATACCACCCTGGCTGGTGGCACAGTAGATAAAGCACCAGCCTGTGAACCCAAAGGTCACTGGTTCAATTCCCAGCCAGGGCACATAACATAACCAGGTTGCAAGCCAGGTCTCCAGCCAGGTCCTTAGCTGGAGGCAGGTGAAAGGAAATCATACATTGATATCTCTCTCCCTCTCTGCCTCTCTCCCTTCCCCCTCTCTCTAAAAATAATAAATAAAATCTTTAAAAGTAATTTTTTTTTAATTTTAAATAGATAAAAACTCATTACACTGAAATTTTCAGGATACAGCAAAAAGACTATTAAAAGAGAAATTTAAGCCCTGGCTGGTGGCTCAGTGGATTGGTGCCGGCCTGAAAACCCAAAGGTCACTGGTTCAATTCCTGAGTCAGGGCACATAACTAGGTTGCAAGCCAGGTCTCCAGCCAGGTCAGTAGCTGGAGGCAGGTGAAAGGCAACCATACATTGATGTCTCTCTCCTTCTCTGCCTCTCTCCCTTCCCCTCTGTCGGGAAATAATAAATAAAATCTTTATAAATAAATAAATAAATAAAAGATTGAGCGATCCAAAATAATGGTAGAGTGTTACACTCACCTCTCCCCAGGACAAAACTAGAATGACAACTAAAATATAGAACAATCAGCCTGAAACTACTGAACAGGAATCTTATAACCAAGGGTTTCCAGAAGAAGCCACTTGGAGAGTGGTAGGAAAAGCAGAGGTGCCAAAAGGACAGGTCCCCTCCCACAGGCGTGGTCTGAGATCGCGGTGGGATATGTCAGCTACAAAGCTTCCCCTGAAGAGTGTGGGGTCTCAACCCCAGGCCAGGCTCTCCAGCCCAGAGGACTAGACCTGGGAAGAGCCACCCACATTAACATCTGACTATGAAAATCAGTAGGGATTCTGTCCAACAAGGAGAGGCATGAGTCTGTTAGAGACCCAGAAGCCCTCTTAAAGGGCCAACACACAAAATCTCATTCACAGCCACTCACCCTGGGCTCCAGCAGAGGGAAAGAGGTGTACACTAAAGTTGGGTTAAGGGGTACTGGGGTTCATAGCTCTGGGAGAGAGCTGGAGGAACAGCCATTGGTATCCGGTGCTGAGTCCCTCTCCCACACCTAAGATGCCATCTTTCTTGGGTGGAGCACACCCCTATGGCGTCATCCTGGGGAAATGCTCTAGCTCCACTCTGGATCCCTTGTCACCCCACCCTGTGGAGCTCACACCCGACTGAGAAGAGTCAGCTGCCTGGGCAGGGATGTAGAGGTCTAGGAAGCTTCAGGGGGTGTCAGTGACTAAGTTGTATGGCTCTGGGGCTGGGGCTACTCCTCCCTCCTTCCACCAACCCTGACTGGTGCCCCCCACCCCCAATAGAAGATCTACTGGCCCCTCTTCTGACTTCTGGAAGCACCGCCCTTCTGAGCTTGGGCTCAGTGGAAGCTAGGACAGACAGAGTTGCGTGGCTCTAGGACAGGGTTCCTTTTTCCCTCTCACATCTTGGTCTGTTTGGACCTGCTAAACTCTGCTGGCTTCACCCTGACAATTGCCAAAATACATATATTATGAGTAAAATAATCATTCTCGGGGACATCATATATGGATAGAAACAGCCTAGAAAATTTAAGTCTATTGCCCTCTACCAGAAAGGACTAAGTTAACTTCTTTTAAAACTAAAATTTTATAGTAACTATTAGTTTAGAAAAAAACTATGATTTAAAAAACCCAGGAGACTTGCTCTTATGAAAAATAGATGAGAATATTTCAAGGAATTAAGCGTCAGTCCTGCTTTGACATAAAAATGCTTTGTGATCTGTGTTGCCACTTAGCTTTGGAGTCAACTCATCTCCAAAATGGTTCTAATAATATGTGCTTATTTCACAAAAGATTACAAGTTAATTATTATTTATAAAAAATCTAGAGATCAGTAGTTTACATTAATAATACTTTGCAGTCTTGTAATATCTCTTATCCAAGAAACTCAGGAGTTATAAACTATTACACTGACAACATGCTCTGTTTTTATTGTTTTATTCATGAGAAACATAGGCAAAAAATGAAATTTTTGATCATCACAATAAAATAAGTAACAAGTCTCTGAATGTGAGCTGCATCTCTTAGCTTATCACACATTGTTCTAAACTTGTGCAAGTGGTTTGAATTAGTTTTATATTAGTTATCTTTAAATATTTTGGTTAAAAAAATCCAAGCATTCTGAGTAACCCAATATCCCGTATCTTTTAGGGACAATAATGTTGAAGATTTTTCAAAGTTAATACCCACCATCTTGAAAAACCAAATTCAGAAAAACATTTCTGTTTCAAAACTACCCAAACCCATAATCAGTTGCCCAATCAATTTGTACCATTATAGGCTAAGGAGACCTGACTTATCTGGCATAGCCACTTTACTATAATAATTTAAGTAATTAGCATTTACAAAATGTTTGTGCCCTTTAGACTGTTTTATAGTCATTAATTATTGGAACAGTTCAACATTTTGAGACAGTGCAATGTTATCATTTTTACTTGCCTAATAGGAAGATGAAGCCCAATCAGGCAGGTTAACTTCAAGGCAAGAGATTAAAAAGTCTGCTTATCTAGAACAACTAAACTATTTAGAGTACCAAATTTCCAAGTAATAATGAAAATACTGTCTCCATCTATTAATATTTATTCATCAATATGAAAAATTGATCATTACTTCTCAGAATAATTCATAATGCCTTATATACATAGATTTAAACTAAAAATCAATAAACAATTGTTTTGAGGTAGAGAAATAAACAATTTGGAGACTCAGGAGTTAGTTGAACGGACATTGTGCTCCTGGGCTCACCCAAGAAATTTCAATACAAATAACTTTCTGTCAAGGCCACATAGTGATCAATTTTAATGAAATTGATAAGCAAAGTACTGTAGGACTTCTATTATTTCTGTTTTCAATTTTAAAAAATCAATTTAAAAAACTCCCACCACCAAAGGATCCCTATATATTGAGAATGTCTGATTTTACTAAGAAAGAAAACACTCGATAAAACATAAATGATAGAGATACTCCCTAAGCATTTGCAGGACAAAAGCAGTAGACATTTCTCATTTGAGTTGTTAATTTTTGTTATACAAGAGGGAAAAATAGAATCTACTCCAGAGGTCAAAAAGCTGTGCATTTTTACTCATATTTAAGTTTAGCCTTTGAAACTATGATTCAGTATTACTCCACCTGGCACATTCACAAAGATATCCTTGGGCACTTTTTCATCTACAATCTGGACAGTATTGAAAATCACCCAGTTATGAAAAATAATTAGAGTGTGAGTAATATTTTATTTTAAATCGGCATAGTTAAGACTGGAAATGACTTGCTGAATCCTATAAAAGGCCAATGAAGCTAACTACTGTGGCTGGTGTACTTTGACTGGGCTCCTCTCTGAGAAAGGGTCACTCAGCTGCACCATTGACATGTCCTTTCAACTTGCTAGTGGATCTAGGCGAGTCTACTCGCAAGCTGTCTCTGGTCAGCTGTCTGGTGGAGGAACAGGCTTTGGGGCTGGGAATGTGTGCGGCGGGTCAGGAGCTGGAAGCAGTTTTTCTTGCACTGTTGGGAGTATTTCCTCTGGAGGAGGTTTCTGTAGCAGAGGCAGAGGGCTGGGAAGTGAAACCTGCGCTGGTTTTCTTGGAAACAAGTATGGCCTCCTCTCTGGGAACGAACAGGTGACCATACAGAACCTCAGTGACCGCCTGGTGTCCTACCTGGACCATGTGCAAGCTCTGGAGGAAACCAACACAGACCTTGAACAGAAAGTCAGGGCTGGGATGAGAGATATGGGTCTGACCCTTGCCCAGGACTCAATCATGACTATAATAGATATTCCTCAGTCACTGAAGATCTTAAAAGACAGGTAAGAAATATGGAGTTGCATACATTTACTATAAGCCTTGGGTGTCCATAACCTAAAAAGAACAAAATATTAAATGTGCTTAGCAAATGTATAGGATGTAGAATTTGCTCACTCTATATGCTTAGTGCTTGGGGCTGTACCTTATAATAAAAATTTGTAGAATAGATGAAATTGAAATTGTTTTAAAATAAATATAATCACTTTAAAATAAAATAAAAATAAATTTGTAGAATAGATGAAATTGAAATTGTTTTAAAATACATATAATCACTTTATATTTAGCTCAGGCTTTTTAATAAGCGTAATAAAAGTATCCATGATTATAAAACTTACATTTTGGCTCTTAAAGCCTAGACATTTATTCTCTGAAGAAAATCCAGATTCCATTAATGTAGAAAAAGATTATATAAAAATAGATGCTTGGTAAGTGATGAAGATAAAAAAAAGCACACTTAAATATGGACTCTTCCTTGATTTTGAGAACTTAACATTTTGCACAATTTACCCTATTTAGATTACTTCTGTGATCACCTGTAATGCCAGCATTGTTCTACAAAATGACAATGCCAGACTGACTGCTGATGACTACAGGCTGAAGTAGGTAAAAATAAAGTTATTAATTATAATAAAGGTAGAAATACTACCTTTGAAATAAAAAGCATATTTTTTGCTTTAAAAACCAACATCTTTTCTCCCTAGTTGGTGGCTCAGTGAATAGGCAGGCACCCAAAGGTCGCTGGTTCGAATCCCAGTCAGGACACATAACCAGGTTGTAAGACAGGTCTCCAGCCAGGTCCCCAGCTGGAGGCAGGTGAAAAGCAACCATACACTGATGTTGCTCACCTTTTCTTCCTTCTTCCCTGCCCTTCTCCCTAAAAATGATGAATAAAATCTTTAAGAAAAAACATGTTTTTATAAAGTCAGGCTAGATCACTGAAGAACATAAATCTGTGCTTGTAAAAAGAGCTATTGTAAATTTTAAGCAGTATTTTTATTCAATGGTTAAGCCTATTTGGATGACAAAAATCAACTCTTAAAAACAACTCCTCCAAAATAATATTCATAGATCAGTAAGGTATTCCAAAGTGACTCATCACTTTGCCATCACAATCAGTTTCAGAAATGTGTACAAACATTATATCTTTCAGTATATGAAATGTATGAAGAAGGTAACCTTTACACCTGCCTCTGATTACAATTCTCAAGCTCTTTAATTACCTTTCAAGTATGAAAATGTGCTTGCTCTGCACCAGAGCATTGAGGCGGACATCAATAGTCTGCACAGATTAATGGATGAGCTGACCCTTTGTATAACAGACCTGGAGATACAGTGTAAAAAACTCAGTGAGGAGTTGACATACCTCAAAAAATTTCACGAGGAGGTAAGAATAGCAGAGTGGCTTTGTATGGTATCAGATTTCCTTCCTTAAGTTCACTGTTCATTTCACAGCAGAGTTCACTTCTCAAAAGTCTACCTGGAATGTCAACATTCCCTTTTCCAAGAAATGGAAGCCCTGCAGTGTTCGGCAGTGGGGAATGTGAGTGTGGAAATAAATGCAACCCCCAGAGTGGACCTTACCGTTCTGCTGAACAACATGAGGGCTGAGTATGAGGACTTGGCCAAGCAGAACCACAAAGAGGCTGAGGCCTGGTTTAATGAGAAGGTACGTCTGTGCCATGCCACAAATCAAGGGCTTGTTTGTTTGGTAGACCACCAGGCTGGCCACTAACTCGTCTGACAATTCTGCTGCAGAGACCTTTGCTGCAAGAGCAAATTTCTGGTGGTTCGGGAACAGCCACAGTGGCTAGAAATGAGCTGATGGAACTGAAACGCAATCTGCAAATCTTGGAAATAGAACTTCAGTCCCTCACAGCTACGGTTTGTACAAATTGCCACTGATTTGAATATCTGTGTGTACATGTATAAGTAAATACATACACAAATAATAAACTAGATAACAAAGTATATATAATTGAAAAAATATTAAATATATAAGTATATTAAATATCAAGAATTTTGTCCAGAAATATTATTTCTGATTCATCAACCCCCCAAATTTTTTTAAGAAAACAAAACTTTTTTCAATGAAAAGAAACAATTTTTTAAAAACTTTGCCAATGTTGATTTTGATTGCATACCAATATTACTTTCCACCTTGAGGTTTAACGTAAGAACATATTACTAATGGGTTCCGCAGGCAAGCCTTGCTTTGTTCTTCTTTCAGAAACATTCCTACGAATGTCTCTTGGCAGAGACAGGAGGCATTAATGTCTTCAGCTGTGACAAATCCAGGACCAAATCCAGGCGGTGAAGGAACAGCTGCGACAGATCCGCACAGAAACAGCAGGCCAGAAGCTGGAGTATGGACAGCTTCTAGATGTCGAACTAGTTTTAGAAAAAGAAATGGAAACTTATTGTGCATTAATAGATGGACAAGGAAGGTAAATGTTAACTTGTGAAAAATTAATCTGATAACTAAAAAATTAACCTCGCATCAACTAGGTTTTCTCAGTAGAAATGTATATTAATATTGTAATCTAGAATGTCCTGCTCTAAATAGCATACCGTATGGCCTCAGAAATTTATGATTGCCTCCAAGTGAAATGAAAACAGGCAGCAAAATAAAATTTCTAAGTATGTAATATATTTGTATCTATAGTACTATTTAGAACATTTAAGAACAGAATATTGAACAATTCCTCTACTCCCATCCAAGGGGAAGTTTCTTTCTGTGATTTAGTGTTGAGGTACATTTCCCATAATAATATATTGTTCTTTTATCACTTGATTAGTTACCATATGTGCACCCTGTATTGAGTGGATTATTACATTTCCACTTGAAAGGTGAGCAAAGGAGATACATAAGATTTTGTTGGAAAAGGCACCAGTAGCTTGATAGCCAATAGCAACAACCCTAAAATTGCAAACCAGGGTACGAATGACACCAGTGAGTGAAAATAAGCACATTGCTTAAGTGGTTTAAAGCCAGGCACTCTTATTGGTACAACTGTGATAATGCCAAAATCATACTCTGAAATGCTTTTAACAATAGTGCCTCACCATGTAGGTCAAGTGCTCAGGACAGGGGCTTGCACACAAAAGGTACTTGCTAATCAGCAGCTATTACTAAATGGCTGTCCATGGTCACACCATGACTTGCTCGTGTCTTATGTACCTTCTCATGTAGGGTTGACTAGTCTCAACCCTACGGCATATTCTCATAAGAACCCAGCAGTGACTGCTCCCTCCTTCAAAGTGCTCATTACGCCATTTGTTTCTTACTTCTCTTAACAACACCGTTCATACCATGGTATAGGGAACTTTTTACATGCACATGCTTCATTTTATTTTCAATGGTGTAAACTGCTTGTATTTTCACTCTGTATTTTCTACAGCATGTAGTCTAGTGCCTTCTGCACAGGTGGCATGCCAAACATGTTCATTGATCAGAATGAGAACTTGAAGTCCCAATATTGCTAGAGAGATAATAGCTGGTCACAAGAGAATTTCTGATTATAAACACCCATGTAATCTCTTCTTTCACTATACTGAAGTGATGAAAACCTTACTAATGTCTGTTAAACATAAGAATTTAATCTAGCCCTGGCTGGTGGCACAGTGGATAAGGCACCAGCTTGAGAACCCAAAGGTTGCTGGTTCGATTCCCAGCCAGGGCATATAACCAGGTTGCAAGCCAGGTCTCTAGCCAGCCCCGTAGCTGGAGGCAGGTGAAAGGCAACCATATATTGACGTCTCTCTCCCTCTCTGCCATTCTCCCTTCCCCTCTCTCTAAAAATAATAAATAAAATCTTTAAAAAAAAAGAATTTGAATCTTATGTAACTAAAACTTCAAAACGTTTATTCCCAGTTTAGTTATTTATGAACTCCCTAACGAAAAGATGGCAAATATTTACTCTTCTCTTCACAGAAAAAACAAGTCCACATGTGACAAGTCAAAAGGATGTGAGCCCATAAATTACAAAAATCAAGTCAAAGGTACAGAAGGGTTTACTTGTTGTAACTCTTTTAAACTCCAGCAATTGTATTAAATAAGTCACTTATTTGTAAGTTAAATAAAATTGTTTCTAAGTTCACCAATTGTGAGTGAAGGGGTAAGAGAGAGTCATTATGACAGTTCTTAAAATTTAATTTCATATTCCTATAGAACAGATGTGGCCAAATTATGAAATTACTGAAATGGGGAAACAATCCCTCATTATCTAAATTTTACTTAGAACTTGTAGTTTTTACAGGTTCAATGCTTTGCTATTAGAGCTACTTCATTTTAAACCACAAAACTAGGGCAAGTTGGTGTTTAACAAAGGCATTATTTATTTCAGGCCAGTACTAGCCTTATACTTAGATGTTTTAATCCGTGTTTCATTTATGCTTTCAAACACCCCTTGCTCTAAAAACAGTGGCAAATACAAGAAAAACAGCCCTGGCCTTGTTAAGCATAGATTTAACCATAGTATCAATATCTCCATTTACTACAAACTTGCAAACGCCATTTTTAAAAAGCTTACCCATTATAACTAAATCCCTTTCAACCTGTTCATAATGGACACTAAACTTTCATTTATTTTATTTTAGACTCAAAAGAAGAAATGTTATTAAAACAGCGGTCGAGGAACTACATCAACTTAGCAATGTCCTTTCATTGAGGGTCTGTCCACTTATTTGAAGAAGAATCCTCTAAAATAGCCAATATTACAAGAGAGCAATGAGTACCTTCTAAAACACCATGATGAGGGAAAAGAGGTTGTTTTTTAAAATCTGCCTTTGCAAAATCTCATTGGCTAAATAACCCAAGGAAATGATTCACTTCTGTTCTCAAAAATAAATAGGCTACAATTTGTTTTCCTTTTCTTCCTTTTCTCAGGTTCTTTGCATGTAATCCTCCTCAGGGGTGCATACTGTATAATTCCATTTATCTGACATTTTGGAATAGACAAAATTATAGATGTAGAAAACTGATGAGCATTTTCCTGGAGCTGGGACTGTGAGAAAGGGTGGCTATTGAAGGGATAGGAGGGATTAGTGGGCAGGGGTAACAAACTGTTCTGTATCTTGATTGTGGTGGGGGTTCCATGACTATGCATCTGTCAAAACTCATAGAACTTTATGTTTAAGATGAATTTTGCTATACATATATTAAACCTCAATAAATCTAATGAAAAATAACTGACAAAAAATTGAAGGAATCTATCCTAAAGAAAAATATGAACATATTCAGCATTATTAATAACAGCAAAATGTTGGAAGGACTCTGAAAAGTTCCCTAATAAAATAGTGATTAAACAAATTACTTAATATTAGGGTTACCCCCGAGTAACAGTAACAAAATAACAGGGCTTTACACAGAAGTTTATTCCTTTCACACACACAAATTCAGAAGTAGGCTATTCGGGGCTGGGACGGTAGCTTTGCACCAGAGAATCCTCAGGAACCCAGGTTCCTTTTAGCTTCCACATCTGGAAGGGTAAGCTATGGTTACCTGAGAGAGTAAGGAGGATGGAAGAGAGAGGAAGGTGAGAAAGAACTTGAACATTTTACTCTATGCTCTTAGATACCGCTTGATTCATTTACATCAAGAATGTTTTCATGTAGAGAGTAACATGGTGGTTGCCATGTTCATATCAGTATTATTCATAATAGCCAAAATGTGAATGCAACCCAAGTGTCCACCTACTGTTGAATAAGTAAACAAAATTTGGCATATATGTGCAATGGAACACTATTCAGCCTTTGAAAAACAGGAACTTCTGATGCATGGTGCAACTTTGAAGACATTATGCTAAGGGAAATAAGCCAGTCACAATGAAGAGAAATAATGCATGATGCTACTTATCTCAAGTGCCCAGAACAGTGACTGGTACATAGTAGGTGTTTTATAAATATTTGTTAAATGAATGAATGAATTCATATGTTCACAACAGTGTCACATAACTGTTCATGGAAATTTTGTCCATAGTCAATTCCCATGTTTTTCAGAAATATCCATAATATGTAGGGTTTTCAATAAATATATAGGGATCCACACCCAGAAAAGAGTTAATTTACTGACTTTCACCTAAGTTAAACCATAGCAAAGTAAAGACAGATCAAATATTTCCTTCCAGATCTGCTTCAAATTTTGCTGGGTCAGGAAATAAGTTAATGTCCTTCCAAACTCCCACAACCCATAACAGCAATTAGGGTGTGTTCCTAATTACAAAAATGGATAAGAGAAGGCAGCTATCCCTAGCCATAATAAGTGTCAACAAGATATGTTGCATGTCAGCCAAAATGGAAGTCACTTCCCACTGGAAGCAGTGGCAAGAGAGTATAAGGGGCAGAACTGGTCATTCAAGCACCAGACTGGGGAAATCATGATTCCAGTTCTGTTTCCTACTTAAGTGGAAAGACTTGTGGCAGTAAAGTAAGGAAAAGTCTCAAAAACATCAAAACCTGCCTTAGATAAATAGCCCAAAACCATGATGCCAGATTTCTATGATGCGGTAGACTGATGAGTTTTATCTTCTAAGGAGGGAAGTGAACAATGACTCACTCACAATTTTAAAATGTAATAAGGAACCTGAGACTGCTCCACCCAGACCCATTTCTCAGATAACCACCAACCTGAGGGCAACTGCCCTCCTCCAGAAATGAGCCCAGCAAAGTTAGTTACTAATTAGGAAAAATCACCCAATTATGCTAACTTGCTGAGGCTGGCAAGCCACGTTTTACTCTGTGTAGGCAGAATATCATCCAGAATACACTTGAGAATTGTCTATAAAAAGGCAAACTAAACAACTGAGATGAGAAGGCATTCCATTCTGGCTTTCACAAGTACAGCTCTGCAACGCGCTAGCCCAGGTACCATGTCTCTTCGACTTTCCAGTGGCTCCAGGAGGGCCTGTCCCCGTCCCAGCACAGGATCGCTGAGGCTGTCTGGTGGAGGAGCCAGCTTTGGGGCTGGAAATGCTTGCAGCATGCCTGGAATTGGAAGTGGCTTCTCCTGCACCTTCGGGGGCAGCTCATTGGGAGGAAACGCAGGTGGAAGCAATTCCTGCCCTGGCTTCACTTTGAACGAGGGGGGCCTCCTTTCTGGCAATGAAAAGGTGACCATGCAGAACCTCAACGACCGCCTGGCGTCCTATTTGGACAATGTGCGGGCTCTGGAGGAGGCAAATGCAGACCTTGAGCAGAAGATCAAGAGCTGGTATGAGAAATTTGGACCTGGTTCTTGCCGTGGTCTTGATCATGACTATAGTAGATATCTCCCTATAATTGATGATCTCAAAAGTCAGGTAAGAAGTTACAGTTCAAAATCATTTTTATGAACTTACATTTCTAAATACTCTTTTCCTTTCTTCACTGAATACTAAAATCACTTACCATCTCTACTTGTAATTTCTGAAAAGGAAATTTAGCATTAGAAATAAGTATTAAGTAGATTCAGCTGATTAACCTCATGATTTAAAATATCACTATCTAATAACTACGTTAATTTTGATTATTTCCATTTCCTAATCTAAAAAACACTTTTTTTTTAATTGATTGTGATAAATTGCCTTTAAAAAATCAAACTCTTGCCCTGGCTGGTGGCACAGTGGATAAGATGCCAGCCTGCAAACCCAAAGGTCACTGGTTCGATTCCCAGCCAGGGCACATAACCAGGTTGCAAGCCAGATCTCCAGTCAGGTCCATGGCTGGGAGCAAGTGAAAAGCAACCATACATTAATGTCTCTCTCCCTTTCTGCCTCTCTCTTTTCCCCTCTCTCTAAGAATAATAAATAAAATCTTTTTTAAAAATAATTTAAACAAAGAGGTTCCTCCAGTAAGCTTTAAAAAAAAAAAGAAAATCAAACTCTCCATTTCTAGATCATCGCTTCCACCACCAGCAATGCTAATGCTGTTCTACAGATCGATAATGCCAGGTTGACAGCTGATGACTTCAGACTCAAGTAAGTAGACTCTTGTAGAGCGAAAGAATCCACAGAGACTAATGCAAAGCATTAAATTGAATTTATTTTTTTGATCCCTCCATTAAATATTACCAACTCCTATTGCAGCACTATAAATCATTTGGATATAAAATAAACAAAATGTTATTACTTTTTTATGCTTTTGCCATGAAATATAAAGTATGGACTGCTATAAACATAGTATTTAATACCCTAGTTTTTTTCTGTTAAAGAAATACCTCAAAATACAGACAATAATAATTGTCCTGCAATAAACTTGGAAAATGTCCCTTGTGGCTAAATCTGCCACTTCAGAATTCCAGATCTCTAGTTGATCACTGATTGGTGACTGTTTCTCCAGCCATGTGATAAATTGGGAAATCATTAACACTCTTTAAGGTATGAAAATGAGCTGGCTCTTCACCAGAGTGTAGAGACTGATGTCAACGGGCTTCGCAGAGTTCTGGATGAAATAACACTGTGCAGAACAGACCTGGAGATTCAGTATGAAACCCTGAGTGAGGAGATGACTTACCTCAAAAAGAACCATAAAGAGGTAAGAACTGAATGTCCACATTTTGCTCTCTGAAGACACTATCTATCTGACAGGAGGTAATGTACTTGACTTTGGTCCTAACAACCCATTATCAGACAGACATGAGGCCTGAGTTGTCTTTAGAAGTGGTGAAGTGTTTATACAGATTCACCCTTGTGCTCTCATTGTTTCCCATGGGAAAAAAGAAAAGAATCATGTTTCTCAATCCAATCAGGATTATAAGAGCTATGTTTGGCTAGATAATTATAGCTAAGTTAGAAGGGCACACTTAAAAGATCCAGTCAGGTAAAAGATGTATACTTTAAGAACGGCCTAAGGAAACTAGATCTAACTTTCTACGTAACAGTGACAGATCTAAAATATTTTAATTTTTATTCCATGCACACATTAAGTACATGTACTTAATATTAATACATATTCTTAGGAGGTATGGCTATAAAAATAATGAGACTGAAATTAAACTGTTATTTCAAAATTTACACTTCCAAACAAATAGTATACTTGCAAAGTGGTCACTGTGGGAAGCCAAATTCTAAATCAGATGATATGGCCACTACTCCATAAACACCTTTGGGATTGCTTTCAGAATCATTGTTTCCTGAAAATATCTTTATTCTTTTAAAGGAATTTGATATTTTTAAAAAGCCAAAATTACTTCTACAGTCAGGCCAAATATTTAAAGGAGAAGATCCAACTAAAAATGCTGCTAGAGTAGGCATGAGCCTGTCTTGTACATCTATTTGAAGAACAACAATTATATACATACACAGGTTCAAGTACGGCTATAACCCCCTGGTAGTTCCTCAACACATTTTTGTATTTATGTATTGAATCAATTGATTTTTTTATAACTCACTAACTCCCATGCATCTTTTTTACCTTTTTCTTTTTCTGCTTGAACTGGGGAAGTTTCCCCTAAGTCCTCAAAAGTAAAAACCCCACCTGGAGATGGAGAAGGCATGGGAACCACCAGGGAGGGACACAGGCTAGAATCACCTGAGTGGCTTGGTACAGGGAGGAAAGAAAGCCTCATTTTGTCATTAGGACCAGAGGCTGGGACTTGAGTAGGGGAGGGTGCCTGCAGCAAAGAAGCTGATCTGTGTGGTTTCAGTTGTACACAGTCTTAGCAGTGATGTCATCCATCCACAATCTTAGAACTGACTCACCACATCCCAGCAGCACACAGCTCAGATGGAATAACATGAAATAATAGACAAAACTGACCCCAGCCTCTATAATGATGATAATGATCATAATAACTAGCCTTTATTTAGTATTTATATGCCAGGTAGTATTGTTGGTCTTATTACTATTTCACATCTCTCAACAACTCAGAGAAGGATATTTTTTTAGCCTCAATTTTCAGATAAGAAAATTGAGGCTTGAAATTAAGCAACATTCCCAAGTTCGCCTAGCTACTACAGGACAGAACCCAAATTCACAGAGCTTGGTTTGACACCAAAGTCCATCAAGACACTATAATGTCCTGTGTAAGGCTAATAGCTTGATAGATAGCTAGAATTCTTTAGAAGATGATGGTCTTCCTTTACTAATAATAAATAAATAAGTTTATAATTATAAGTATATATAAAGATATAAGTAAATATTTATTTTTTCCTAATTCCTTCCACTGTTAAAAAGTATTCAAACTCAGCCCATCAAAAAGCTGGTGTCAAAGTGGAATAATCATCAACCCACCAAATTGGAGACATTTAAGCTATGAGTGGATAAAATAAAAGATGAGGGATTACTCAGTCTAAATATTTTAGAGACTTCCATGGGGAAAAGGAATTAAGTTTTTTTCTGTGCAGCAGAACTAAGACGGATTGAAGAATTGGAGTTTACGAGCTGCAGTCGGGTTCACCATGACAGACCTCTGGAGCAATTAAAATTCCCAAAATGAAACAGACTCTTTCAGTGAGTTCACTGTCATTGAAAATTATGTCCCCTGGACAGGAAATGTAAAATGTAGAGAGAATTCATTCCACAGCCTGGGAGATGGAGCCAGATGAAGGCTGAGAACCTTACAAAGCTAAGCTTCTGGACTTGATATGCCGCCCAGGCATAGCTGAGCCACGCACTTCTCTGCCTCTAGGAGATGCAAGTTCTGCAGTGCGCGGCCGGGGGCAACGTGAACGTGGAGATGAACGCGGCCCCTGGCGTCGACCTCACGGTTCTGCTGAACAACATGCGGGCTGAGTACGAAGCCCTCGCAGAGCAGAACCGCCGGGATGCAGAGGCCTGGTTCAACGAGAAAGTGAGTCTTGTCCAGAAAACAAGCCTGTTGCGTTTCGGTGATGTTCCCACAACTAAGGTTTGCTCCCTGACTTACACCTTCCAGAGCGCTTCGCTGCAACAGCAGATCTCCGAGGACGTGGGGGCCACAACCTCCGCCCGGAATGAGCTGACTGAGATGAAGCGCAATCTCCAAACGCTGGAAATTGAACTTCAATCTCTCTTGGCCACGGTAGGAAGGGGTAATTTCTTACCATCTCCTGGGTTACTATTGTAAATATGTGCCAGTTGGTTTTCAAGCTCTTAACCATGTTGAGAATATATCCATATATTTTATGTAATTAAAAGCATAAAAAATCGCGTTTTATATGGAACAGCTAACACAGCAACATCAATGTCTTTAAGGTTTATTCCACCAAAAAGGCTCATTTTAAGAGCGTCGCGGTCTTCTTAAGCATCTGTGAACGTGAAATCTGAAACAGTTATAAGCAAAGTTAACAAGAGGAGAAAGTCATCAATCAAAACGAGTCTGTATACTGTGTATCTGTCTCAGTTTCTTCATTGTTTCGGTACAGAAACACTCCCTGGAGTGCTCCCTGTCAGAGACAGAAAGCAACTACTGTGCGCAGCTGGCCCAGATCCAGGCTCAGATCGGGGCCCTGGAGGAGCAGCTGCACCAGGTCAGAACCGAGACTGAGGGCCAGAAGCTCGAGTACGAGCAGCTCCTGGACATCAAGGTCCACCTGGAGAAGGAAATCGAGACCTACTGCCTCCTCATCGGTGGAGATGATGGGTAGGAAAAATCATTTTCAGAGAAGTAAATATACTGAAATCTGCATGAAACTGAGGTCTCTGGGAAGTGAACATAAACTGAGTGACCACATTTGTTATCACAGACACTAAACATTAAACATGACACTCCATTACCAAGATACACATTAGCAACATCCTACAAAACCAAAATGCAACAAGCCCTGTATTTAAGGTATGGAAAGTTAGAAATCACCTATTGATGCTAAAGCAGATGCAACCCACTAAAATGCTCTCACCAAACATCTAAAGAAAACATAATAGTGACTCTAGCGTTGAAAGGGTTCTCTCCAACTCACTCACTGTAATGTTTTCAACAATATCTGTTTACAGGGCTTGCAAGGCTGGAGGTTACAAGTCTAAAGATTATGGATCTGGAACTATAGGAAGTCAAGTCAAAGGTAATTAAAAGTAAAATCCTTTTTTATGTTCTACTACTTCATTTTCAATGCACAGCTTGATTGCTTTTATATTCTCGGGATACATATTACAGATTATATATAAGAACAGATACAATAAAGATTTGTAATAGGTATCGCGGTGTGCTAGATGTCTAACTCTAGTGATGTGTGCTAATTTTAAACAAAGTAACAAGTCACCATGTCTTTAGCTAATCAAGAAATCAAAATTCACTAAAAATGAGTCTAAGTATTTGTGCTTATTACATAGTTTATCCTATATAAAATCCTATTATTCCTTTAATTGATATAATTTCTTATCATTTTTTTAAAGATTTTATATATTATTTTAGAGAAAGGGGAAAGGAGAGAAATGTATGGTTGCCTTTCACTTGCCTCCAGCTACAGACCTGGCTAGAGACCTGGTTGGCAACCTGGTTGGCAACCTGGTTATGTGCCCTGGCTGGGAATCGAACCAGAGACCTTTGGGTTCACAGGCCAGCACCTTACCCATTGTGTCACCAACCAGGGCTCTAATTTCTTATAATTTTTAAAAAGTGTATTATGATAAAATGAACAGGATGTAAGATTTACCATCTTAACCATTTTTGTGTGTACAGTTTAGTGGCCTTATGTGCATTCATATTCTTGTGCAAGCATCACCAACATCCATCTCCAGAACTCTTTTCATCTTCTAAAAACTGAAAGTCTATATCCATTAAACAATAACTCCCTATTCCCTGCTCCTCAGTACCTGGCTACCACCATTCTACTTTCTGTATGACTTTCACTACTCTAGGTACCTCATATAAGTGGAATCATATATTATTTGTATTTTTTGTGACTGGGTTATTTCATTTAGCATAATATCTCCAAGAGGTATCCATGTTGGCATGTGTCAGAATGTCCTTCCTTTTTAGAACTAATCATATTCCTTTGTTTGTTTATACTGTATTTTTTTAATCCATTCATCATTGATGGACACTTGTTGCTTCCACCTTTTAGCTATTTTGATCTTATTCATCTTTTCTCAACTCTCTAAAATCTCCTTTTAAATTTTAATGTTTAGATCCGGCCAAGGCCATAGTGGTTAAGAAAGTGCTTGAGGAGGTAGACCAACGCAGCAAAATACTGAGCACCAGGCTCCACTCCCTGGAAGAGAAATCGCAAAGCAATTAATATGAGACACAAGGGCTAGCATGTGCCAAATTCTTTCCGGGAAAAGAAGGCATGGCTTTAAGTATCTGTCCAGAAAAAGGAGCAAGACTTTTAAAAATTCTGTCTCTTTGTCTTTCTGTTACTGAAATATAATCTGTAGCAATCAGTAGTGGTAACTCCCTGTTCATCTGGAAGAATGTCACATACAAATGTGACAACTCATTTGATTACCTTATAGAAAATAATGTCAATTCTTTGTGTTCAATAAACCTTTCCCTAGCAAGTTATCACTGTTGTTATTGTCTTGCATTTAAAACATTTGTGTCCATGGTACAGATATGTTAATATCTAACAGCTTTTAATTTATATGAAAACTTTTTTAAAAATAACAGATTTCCATATAAATATTCAAGAGATTCTCAAAAAAATCAAAGAGGGGAGCAAAAAGGGGATGGATGTAATACAACAATAAAATTAAATTTAAAAAAATCAATGAGACAGATACACAAATGAATAAAAATACTTTCACTTAAATCTCTAATTTGCCATACTCTGACATAATAACAAGTCTATTCCCTTTGATAATAGCTGGAATGCATACATTTCAGGTTCATGTGTAAAATGGAGATTATATAGTACTCCTCTCAAATGTTTATTATAAAGGTTAAACAAATTACTATAAAGTGTACTTATTGAATAAGCACTCAATAAATGTTAACTTAGTTTTAATACTTGATATTTATAATGGTTATTTTTTTAAAGATTTTATTCATTATTTTTAGAGAGAGAAGGGCAGGGAGGTAGGAAGAAAGGGAAAGAAACATCAATGTATGGTTTGCCTTTCACCTGCCTCCAGTTAAGGATCTGGCTGGAGACCTGGCTTGCAACCTGGTTATGTGCCCTGACTGGGAATCAAACCAGGGACCTTTGGATTTGCAGGCAGGCACCTATTCACTGAGCTACCAGCCAGGGCTTATAATGATTAATTTTTAATCATTGTTTTCCTTTTGAAAATATATTTAAACAATATTCTAAACATAAGGAAACTTAAAGTAAAAATTCTATGTTAGAATTCAAGTTCTGCCATGGCTGGTGGCACAGTGGATAAGGCGCTGGCCTGAGAACCCAAAGGCACTGGTTTGATTCTCTAGCCAGGTCTCTAGCCAGGTCTGTAGCTGGAGGCAGGTGAAAGGTGAAAGACCATACATTGATGTCTCCCTCCCTCTCTGCCTCTCTCCCTTCCCTCCTCCCATAAAACAATAAATAAAATCTTTAAAAAATAATAATAATTCAAGTTTGATTAATGTAGTCACTCACTTGTAATACAAAGGACACATGATGTTTATAACTCTCTCACTAATGGATTCATCCATAATAAAGGGGGGAATTTAAATGGATTAAAACATAATTTTCTCAGATCAAATATTATCCCTAGAGACTTAGTTGACTATCAATCCATAATATAATATAATATCCATATTATAATCCATCCATGAAAATTTGGTTTCAAGCTCCATCCACAAATACTAAGCAGAAAAGATGATTGGGTTTCTTTCAGGGCACTGTGACTATCCTTGAATTACTTTTATTGTCTATTTGTAATGCAATCTTAGCCAGAGGCCTCTAGAGTCAAAATGTCTAATTATGCCCCCCATTAAATTATGTGAAACGAAAACATCACAATCTAAGACAAAGTTCATGAGTTCTCAGAAATGCAGCTTTCTCAATAAATATGAGCATAAGAGACATTTCCTGCCAAATGGAAAATATTTTTGATTGTTTGCCACTCATGTTCTATGCCACTGTTCCTATTCATTTAATGACACTAATCAAGAATTTTTCTCAATAATTAGACTATTTAGTAATAATTCTACTTAATTTTGAAACATTTTTGAAATTAGATGATGGCTATGTTGGACAAAGAGGACAATTTTCAGAGACATTTTCAGAGCAATGTGTCAAGACTACTCCCTAATGAAATGCTCATCTTTCTTCTGCCGCCTCTGCTGTCATCCCCACCTCATTCTTGGTTCACTGGAGAGTCTACTCACAGCAACTGTGAGAATTTTCAAGTGTTGACATGGAAAATATGAATGTTTCACCAAATAGGGTCTTACGTGAGAAGAAACCAAATCTTAACAAAATGTAGCTATCTTTTCTTAGGCTTAAAGTGATAGTCACACAGACCTGTATAGGCAATAAAACTGCCCAAATGATGGATTTATATTCAGTTATAGGAATAATCTAAGAGAAAGGAGGGAGATAGTATTGAAACTGATACGTAATAACCCTATCCTTATTTCTATAAACCTCTCTGATTTGTTCTTTTAAAACACGTATCAATATGCCACTTGGAGAGCACTCACAAATATTAACTGAACATTGATAACTGGTACTTTCATATTCTTTGTGTGGAATAATCCCAACTGAGTCCCATTTCTTTTCTTAGCTTTATAGAGGAATGTAGAAAGGTTCATGTGGTCAAAGGCAATACTAGTGTCTATTGCTCATTGCTTTGGCCAAAAAAAAATATTAATTTAGTACCCACTACAATCCTAGGGACTGAGAATCCATGGGAATGCAGACAAATCTCTCTCCTGCTTTCACAGAGTTTACATACTAAGGAGGGAGACAAGACATAGGAAAATGGCAAACAAAAGGACATCATGATGTTAAATGCCTTGAAGACAATAAACAGAGCAGTTATTTATGGGTGGCATTCAAGTTACACCTAGAATTAATTTATAGGCACAATTGAGTAATGACATGGAAAAGCCAATGCCATTGAAAGATTTTTATTACCTACAGTTCCCAAGGGAAGGGGCCACGTCATGAATGCCAGGCCATGGGGCAAGGGGGCTGGGGGTGCATGAAGACCAGTATTGCTCCCCTTTCAAGTGGCAGAAAGGAGCCAGGGGAAAGACAAGGCCTCAGCCTTTACTGGGGATTCTGCAGAAAAGGAAAGGCAGAATAAACAGTTTAGAATGAGCTGATTTGAATAATTTCCTTGGGCTTTGGGATGTAGAGGCAGTCTCTAGCTGCTGCATACCTGGCCCTGGGATGAGGTAGGGCAGGGGAAAGATTGGCTTGATGGGTGCTAGTTAGATGGCACAGCTGGGGCTATGGACTCAGGACTGAGTGTTTGCATGTAAAAGGCAGGCTTCCAGCATAGCCCTTTGCTGTCTCTAAGAATTGGCTAGCCCTGAGCTAGCAAGCTATTTAAGATGTCAAAATATCATAAACTACAGAAAATAAAAAGCATCATTAATACAGGGGTCAAGTGGCTCCTTTAGATGGGTGGTCATTGGAGACTCTTCAAAGGGGGTGAGATTTGACCTGAGGCCCAAATGAATGAGAAGGAGCCAATTAGGAGAAGCTCTGTAGACAGATGGTGCAAAGACCCTAGAGCTGGTGGAGAAAAGGTTGGCATGCTCCAGAGCACGGCCGGTGTGGCTGGAGCAGAATGAGCAGAGGGGAGGGCCATGGAGGGAGTTGGACTTTATTCCAAGTTTAGTTGGAAGCCATGGGAGGTTCAGACCAGAGAATTTCATCAACCTAGAAAAACTACTCTGGTTGCGGCACAGAGAATGGATGGTACATAGAACAGTAGTAGAAGCAGTGAGTCTCTTGAAGTAACTTACAGGAGACATGGCCTGGCCTTGAAGACTCCTACTTACTCTCTGTGAGCAGTACTCCCAGAACACCCACTCCATGTGCCTAGGCCCACAACTTCACTCTGTGCTGTCATTGCCTATTTCACACCTCTCCCGTGATCTGGCCAACTGTAAGCTCCTGAGAGCAGGGGCTATTTCTACCATCTCGGAACCTTCAGCACCTAGCACCGTACCAGACTCAGAACTGACTGAACAAATGATGTGACTCAGACTTGGGCCAAAACAATTCAAAGCGGCACCTAAGGCCTAAATGGAATTTTTAAAATTAGTCATTGGAACGTTTAAGTGCCAAAATAAACTTAGATTGCTCCAACCTATACCTTACTGAGCATAATAAGTATCCAAAAGGCTTCGATGAAAATAAATGCAAGGAGATCATATCATCAATTGGGGGGAAACAATTATACAATAGTTTTTCTGAGTGATTCAGGCAAAAAAAAAAAAAAAAAAAATGCCCATAACCAGCATTATACCAAGCAACCACTCTGTAGTAACAAGGCCATACTGCCAAAAGTGACAATTGTCTTGGTAATGTCATAAACCAGTGATCCTGGGCTCACTTCAATGGGTGTTCCCCTTAGGATAAACATGAACACATCATGCCAGCCCCACCAGAAATTCTGATATGTGCTCCCCACCCTACTCTCAGTTGACATTTTTATTACAAAGGGTTGCCTATGCAGCTTTTGGCACTTTATGCCCTGAACTAGGGTGCCCAGCCCACATTCCCAAAGGTGAGTACATGAGAGAGAACATTTGTACCAAGTTACAGGAAAGACTACAGCAAGGCTGGTTCATGTCATTAAAATACCACTGCCCAGAGCCCCCATGAGTACCCAGGTTTGTCTCCATGACTTTATAACTAAGGAAACTGAACACACAGGCACAGCAGAGGCCTCCAGGGTCCCACTCCACACCTGCTAGGTGTTCATTCTGATTCCTCAGTACCCGTACTGTACAGTTGTTAAATATTTTGAATGCTATACCTGGTTTTATCTATTTTCCTTTTTTCCTTTTTTATTTTTCCTTATTCACATCCTTAGAAAAGTCTGAAGGAACCATTTGTACACTCAGGAATGGTCTAGTAGATAGAACTATGTTCCACAATTCTAGGTGGTAAGTTTCAAGGCCAGAACGTGACCAGAACTAGAGCTCTGTGACTATTCAAACTGGAACTGAGTGATCCTGGCCTCAGGTGGCAGCTCAGGGCACTACAGCTTAGATATTCTTCTCTGGTTCATTCCATTAAAAATCAAGCATACAGCCCTGGCTGGTAGTAGAGTGGATAAGGCGCCGGCCTGCTAACCCAACAGTCGCAGGTTCGATTCCCCAGCCAGGGCACATAACCAGGTTGCAAGCCAGGTCTCCAGTCAGGTCTGTGGCTGGAGGCAGGTGAAACGCAACCATACATTGATGTCTCTCTCCCTCTCTGCCTCTCTCCCTTCCCCTCTTTCTAAAAATAATGAAATAAAATCTTTAAAAAAACAAAAAAATCAAGCATACAGCCTAGCTAGTGTGGATCAGCTGGTTGGAGCATTGGCCCCATCAACCAAAAGGTCAGGGCACATGGCAAAGGATCAATGTTTTTCTCTCATATCAATGTTTCTCTTTCCCTGCGTTCCCCTCTCTCTTGAATGAGAATATTAAAAAAATAAACCTTTAAAAAAGTAAAAATCAAACTAACACAGAAAATTATATTCTCTAACTTAACTTGTTAGAGAAGGCGGCGTGGAAGAGTGGCTCAGGTCTGGACGGCCTGGACTTAAGACAGTTTCCCCCTCTTTCTAGCTGTACGTGCCTGGGCAAGTCATCAAGCTGTTCTTACCTGATTTCCTTACCTGTAAAATGGAGATAAAATAATAATACCTACTCCAGAGAGTTCCTGTGAGGATTAACTATCTAATCTATGGACTTTGAAAAGTGCCTGTTTCATATTAAGCCCTCCGTAAATGTACCTGGTATGATGAAACAATAAAAATGTAAAAATTAGCATTGTCCGATTGAAATCTGTATGGTTTTGCTCACTAATGCCACCCCATTAAGTTCAATGAAAATTGTAAAAATTAACTTCATGATGTCAAAGAACTTGAAAGGCGTAGGAGAGCTTCGAGATAATCAAGTCCAGGCCGAGTTTCCCCATCAGGTGACTGAGGCCCCAAGGGCTAACGAGATTGATCCAGAGCCACCCCTGTTGCTCAGAATGAGAGATAAAATCTTATTCATCCTTTAAAAGGTGAATGACAACTTTCCCTACTTAGCCATAAAGCTTAGGTAATGAATTGAATAAATACGCCAACCAAAAAGCATTCAAGAGGAAAATAACCTAATGCCGCCATGGCAAGTCTACAAAGAAAATGGAGAGGGCACAGCTCCTGATTCTACTCTCTGATAAGCATGTGCCCATGGAAACTCAACATCCAGCACCAGCAAGATATTCCTGCTCAGGTGGTTGACATGCTTGGACTAGAGTGTAAAACAGGAAGTAGCTGAATGATTTCCAGAAAAGGAAGGGGAGCAGGGCTGTTGCCCTGGTCCAGCGAGACCTTCCACCTGCTTGATGTAAAAAGGGGCATATTTGCACACTGAG
Organism: Noctilio leporinus; assembly: GCA_004026585.1. NCBI lineage: Eukaryota > Metazoa > Chordata > Mammalia > Chiroptera > Noctilionidae > Noctilio > Noctilio leporinus. Next base: position 90,185 of record PVIW01003026.1, on the reverse strand, counting down.
AGGACATGGCTGTAATTTCTATATTATCTAGAGGGTTTAGTAACTTTAAAATATAAACAAAAATATATAGGTATTAAGGTAGTCTTAACATTTATACACTTTATTTAATTGTTATAATGCTTTAATCCCTACCTATTAAACTGCATATGGAACTTTTGACCACTGGCCTTTTCCACGATAACTTGATGCTCTTCAATAAGCTATTGATATTCTCAAGTCTCACGATGCTGCAATAATTTGGAAGTTGGCATCTGCAGAGGTATACTGTGGGGGCCCAGGCCATCTTTAGTTTTAATGGCTTTCTGGAAGGATGCACAGAACTTGGAAAAAGCTGTTGTACTCACAGCTATGGTTTATTATAGAGAAAGGTTACAGATTAAAGTCACCAAATGCAAAAAGACACAGAGGGCTGAGTACAGAAGCCACCAAGCATAAGCTTCCAACTGTTTTCTCACAGTGGAATCATACTAAATCGCAGGTATTTATCCCAGAAATCCTGTGTGAAAACACATATGTAGTATTGCCAACCCGGGAGGTAAACCTTGGTGTCCAGGTTTTTTACTGGGGGTCTCTCACACAGGCGTGGAGAACCCACCTAGTTTCTCAATCTTCAGACCCTTCAGAGGCCAAATTGATCCAGGGTAGCCAAGGACCCCACCATAAATCACATCATGGGCATGAAGTACCTGCACCTACAAAGACACTCTTATCAGGCAGGATGTTCCAGGACTTAGAGGTTATCCCCCAGGAGCTGGGTAAGGGCCAGGTCTTTCTTTGGAATGTGCATCCCAACCTGATGAGTTAACCTTGCACTTACACTTGCACGAGGGATCTCATGACAGAGCCCCAAGGCAGTGCAGAGTTCTGCTTCAGCACATTTGTCTCTTATCATGCCTGAAGCTGGATGAGCAATTCGCTCTCAGGGCCTCCACATACCTCAGACGCCCAGGCTCTGCAAGCAAGTGTAGCTCATGGCGAAGTCCCTCTTCAACGGGAGTTGCCTCTTAGAGTCGACTTAGCATCTCTCAGTGTCCAAACCACCCATCCAACGTTCTTCCCACCCAACATGCTACCTTACGAATTTGGAGAGGATTTCAAAAAAACTCATTCCCCTGACACTTAGTCCACAAAAAGTGATTTCGTATAAAATGTTTCTTAAAACATGGACAAACATAGAAACGAATAATGTAAACTTCTCTTTAATGTACAGCTAAATTTTTATAGCACTGATTAATGCCAAATGAACAGAAAGTAAAGAGTATTCACTTCATTTTTTTTTTAAGTCACTGAAACTAATACTTCCAGGTTAAGGAAATAAGTGTGGTTGCTAGCAAGTCATAGGAAAATTGGTAAATTTCATGGGAAGTTTGCTTATTCATAACTTCCACCAAACTTGAAGTATCTGAAAGCAAAGTTGGTGGAATTACAGTAAACAACAAGAAAATAGTATCATTAAAACTTTAATTTTTTACATCTGTTTTACCACACAGTCTGGCATGCATATGCATGTTTATATGCACACGTGCGCACATGCACACACATCCACAAGGTTTTCCTTCAAAGAAATTAAATATTACAAAATATAAAATATCTGATGATAATTTTTAAACTGCTACAAAGGGACAGAATGTAAGGCGGAGCACTGAATTTCATGTGTGAGGGATCAAAATCTAGAAGTCCATGCTTTTTATTCATAAACTCCATCACTTCAGCTGTGACACAGTTTAGCCTGGGATTTGGGCCAGGGACACCCCTCAGAGGCCCTCACTTACCATGACACATGTGGGGAGAATGTGTCAGCACTGAATTCCCTCTCAGGTAGTATAATGAGCGTTGGGTGGAATTAGGAGACAAAGGTTCTACCACAGGTTCTTGCACCAATGAAATGCATTATATAAAGAAAAGCATAACTTTTGAACTTCAGTTTCCCACTTTGTAAAGTTTTCTGACTGCCTCTCCCAACTCTAGTGATTATTTAGTTATGCTGATGTATACGAGTGTGGTGAAAAACTACAAACATGATGTAGAAATGCAACAAGCATGAATAGCAGAAGAGGTGAAACCAAGAAAAAGGATGTCTTATTTAAAGGAGCAAAAAGTCGTGAATCTGACAAAGCATTAGGACAAATTTTTGAAAAATGACAACGCAGATTAGAGACAGAGTGTAAGTGCAGGTTTCCATGGTGATAAGCACTCCTAGAGTTAAGGCAGTATCAGGACATCAAGTCTGGTATCTACAATGACAGGCTTTTCCCACATGACAAGTGTAACATCCAGAACCTCAGCTACCAGGGTTCAGAATAAATGAGATGCTGGTTTGAAAATCAGTCAATAGAGATTTGGTTTAGCCAGAGATTACAGCAAATATTATCCAGTCATTGAAGAATGGATGAGTCAAGCAAGAAACCTACACTCCTCAACCTTTCTTACAGGTCATGGTTTCAGGGGATTTTTAAATAAAAATAATGCATTACAACACTTTGCTTTCTATTTTTTAAGTAACTGCTTCTAGTGATTAAAATCCCAGAACTCTTTTGAAACAGGCAAGGACGTAATGATTATTGATTACATGAATTTGTCCTTAAAAACAAAAACAGTCTCAATTCAAAGGGGATGTAGGAGATAGAGTCAGAGAGAGATTTAAGATGTTGTGTGCTGGCTCTGAAGGTGGACAAGGGGCCACGGCAGGTGGCTTCTAGAAGCCAGAAGAGGCAAGGAAACACTGAAGTCAGACTTGTGACCTCCAGAACTATAAGAATAGTCTTGTGATCACTTGAATAATTCCAGATTTAATGATCTTTCCAAGAAAAGCCAACATATTGGTCACACCCTGTCTGTGATGAGGCTTCTCATTCAATACGCTGGTTCCCTGCTGAGGTCTCTTGTCTTCATGTAAGGCCCATGTATGGGAACCTCTAAGTTATAATATTATAGTAATATTACTCTCTCCTATCTGGGGTAACTGCCTTGATAATATACAATTTGGTAGGCTGATATTGACATCAGTCTTTTGTATATGTGGATGGTAAATATCTTGCCTTGGGAGAAGAAAAGTCAGCAGTAAATAAAAATGAGATTTCTTGGTTTATTATTTGGAAAAAGGGGGGTGGGGTAGGTGTATTCCAAGAGTTCTTTATAAAATTTTTCTGTAGAACTAACATATTTCATACTTGTCATATGCCAAGTGTTATCCCTGGTCCTTTAAAAATATAACTTGTTTAATCCTATCACAACCCTATGAAATAGGAACTAGTATCTTTATTTTACAGATGGACAAACCAAGGTACAAAGATGTTAAATAACTTTCTCAATGTCACACAACTGGTAAGTAGCCAGATAATAACTGAGGAGGTAGAATTGCAAAGATACGGTTCCAGGAATCTTTAGGCACCATGCCATGCTGGCCTTTTGGAATCTATTTTCCTACAAAATGTTATGAATAATTATAAAATTCCACCATAGCCTATTTTAACTACATGTAGCTAAGCTGAAATTCTGCATATCTTTCAACACTCTATCCCTGGTTCCCAGCACAGTATCTGGCACAGAAAAAGTGCTCAATAAATGTTTGTTGAATGTAATACAGAATGTACACCCCACATGTGACATTAGCACTCCAGAATGACTTGAAGGACCCAACAGCGGAAACAGAGATGTTCTCATCTCCAGCATCTCCTACATTGGTCCCTACAGCTTAGTGGTGGAAAGGAATTTGGGTAATTGGGCCCTTTGCAGGTGGCACAAGCCGTTGGAAGCAGACGGCAGATGGAACTAGGTGACAGCAGCAGGGCAGCAACACAAAACGGGGGAGATAATCTGAGTTTCTATTGCTGGGGAGCAGGATTGGTTGCAAGACTGTGACAGACAGTGGTGTGAGATACACAGTGGAGTGACAAAATGAGCCAATAGGATCAAGCTTATGTGGAAACTGGGTCTCTAACCAGGGCAGCTAAGCAAGAGAAGAACATAAATCAGCCATCGGCAACCAGGAGTCTACAAATAGGTTAACCTTGAGACAGTAAGTAATCTCTATTGTTTTTCAGTAGAAAAAAGAATACGTTATTTTTCTGACACTATCTCAACATTGTGAAAATTACATAAGGCAAGACTTGCCATGATCATACAAAATACAACAAAAATTATACACAATTTCTTTAAAATCAGGGAATGTGACCTTTCAATTTTATTACCAAGATCTAACAAAGTGTTTTTTGCAAGACTGATTAATAATGGATAAAAGTTGACTTATTAGCAGAGTATAAAATATAAACTAATTCTCCTGGCTGGTGGCTCAGTGGAAAGGTGCTGGCTTGCAAACCCAAAGGTCGCTAGTTCAATTCTCAGCCAGGGCACATAACCGGTTGCAAGCCAGGTCTTCAGCCAGGTCCGTAGCTAGAGGCAGGTGAAAGGCAACTATACATAGATGTTTCTCTTCCTCTCTGCCTCCCTCCCTTCCCATCTCTTCAAAAATAATAAATAAAATAAATAAGATAAAATATAAATTAATAAGATAATATAATAATAAATATATAGTTAATAAAATAAGATAAATAATAGAATTATAAACAGAAAACAGTAATAGAATAAATAGAGTAACTGATAACTGAATAATAAATTTAATGACAAATAGTAGAATCATAAGTAAAAATGGGTGAAAGGTATAGATAGGGCATACATATTTTTATAAACAATTACATATAAAAACTTCAAAAATAAAATTCCTTAGAAAAGGTACCAAGAACATCAGATATGCATAGAAAAAGTGGAAACTACACAGCACCTGAATCAGATCAAATTAAGCTAATCTTCTAGTTTAGCACCAGGTGGTCCTATGAAATAAACAATACCAGACAAATGAAAAATAAAGATCAAGCCATGTGTTTGAATATGTAATTGCAATTTACAACGTTCTTCTTATGATTCTGTACACTAAGCCAGACAGGAATTATTATCCTTAATTTTACAGTAAGAAAACTATGGCTCTAAATTCTCCCTATTTCTTTTTTACTTTTATTGTTTTTGTCCGTGTCCCTGAGTCCTTTTTTGTTTTGCTCAATCCCTCCAACCACTAACCCTCCCTCACTACCTGTTATCCTGTTCTCCATCCATGAGTCTGTTTCCATTTTCCTTGTTAGTTCGGTTTGTTCATTTGATTCCACATATGAGTGAAATTATATGATATTTGTCTTTCTCTGACTGGCTTATTTCACTTAGCATCATGTTCTTCAGGTCTGTCCATGCTATCACAAAGGGTAAAACTTTCTTCTTTTTTACAGCTGAATAATATTCCATTGTGTAAATGTCCCGTAGTTGTTTTATCCATTTATCTATTAAAAGACATTTCTATTGTTTTTTTTAGATTAAAATAAAAACAGAGGAACCATGATAGTGGCAGATAATGGCCAAGTGATTTCATCTCAAGTCAGCAATGTTTCTGATGTAAAATTCAAATAGGAATAAGATGTAGGCACGTGGGCTCTGCCCCCAAGAAGCAGATGGTGAATCTGAAGAGTGCAATAATCCAGCAAGCCTGAGGAGAGGGAACTTCAACTACTGCTGTAATTGTTTCTCATGTTCTTTGACTTGGTTTTGTCTTTAAAACGCAAAATGTATTTTCCTTTTTAATATTCTACCTCAATAAACTTTCCATCTGTTGCAAATCAACTACATCAGTCTTTGCTATTTTGTTATATACCATATTTTTAGATAGAATGCCTAAAGAGCAAGCCTTACTTGGCTATTTGTACTTTTTTATTACACACTATTTTTACAACAGCTAAGAAGTATAATTCACATACTATATAATTCACCCATTTCAAGTGTACAATTTGGTGGTTCTTAATATATTCACAGAATTGCACAACCATCACCACAATCAATTTTAGACTATTTTCATCCCCTAAGAAACTCTGAACCCATTAGCAGTCTGCTCCCCATCTCCCTCCACAAATCCCCCTTAAGTCCTAGACAATGATACTTTATCTCCTATAAATTTACTTATTCTAAACTTTTCACATAAATCTAACTGTATCATATATAGTCTTCTGTACCTGGCTTCTTTCATTAAGCACAATGTTTTCAATATTCAACCATGGTCTAGCATGTGTCAGTACCTCACTCCTTTGTTGCTGAATAATATTCTATTGCAGCAATATGCTACAGTTTATTTATCCATTCATTAAATGAACATTTGATTTATTTACAGTTTTTTGCTATTCTTTTTTTTTATTTAAGATTTTATTTCATTATTTCTAGAAATAGCAGAAGGGAGAGAGGCAGAGAGGGAGAGAGACATCAATGTATGGTTGCCTTTCACCTGCCTCCAGCCACAGATCTGACTAGAGACCTGGTTTGCAACCTTGTTATATGCCCGGGCTGGGGAATCGAACCTGCGACCTTTGGGTTTGCAGGCTGGCACCTTACCCACTGTGCTACCAGCCAGGACCCAGTTTTTTGCTATTCTGAATAATGTTGCTATGAGCATTCATGTACAAGTTTTTGTGTGAAAATGTTTCCACTTGCTTCATGTATTTCCATTTCTCTGTGGTACCTACCTAGGGGTAGAATTGCTAGGTCATATATTAATTCTATGTTTAACCTTTTGAGGAACTGCCAGACTGTTTCCATAGCAACCATACCATTTTACTTTCCCATCAGCAGTGTATGAGGGTTCCAATTTCTTTACATCCTTGCAAACATTTGTTATTGTCCTTTTCATTATTATTATTACAGCAATCCTAGTAGAGTTTAAGTGGTCACTCATAGTTCTACACTGACTTTTAAAATCTATTGTCTTGTATGTGTCCAAAACCATGCCAAAAATGACTATAATATGATTATCAAATATCCCATAGGCCTGCAGTTTTCCAGCTTTCGTATAGTGTCAAAATTCATACATGTTAAGATGACACCTGCCTTTTAGGAATCTACTCTCCCCATAAAAAGACAACACTAATGCAAATGAAAATAAGGAAACTGAGTGTTTAAAAAAAAAGAATTGTGGAGGTTGTCTGGAGATTCCACAGACCAACTATTGATACAGTGGACACTGCCCAAGGTGGATGCACGCAGGTGCTGGCCACTCACAGCCGTGCCCCTCATTGGATATTCCCCTGAGCAGCAGGGAGCAGCCTTGCCCAAGATTATTCCCCTCCCAGCAGAATGTCCATGGACCAGTAACTAGCTCAGCCCCTTTACTTCAAAGTGGACAATTCCGCAGGGCCAGCCCAGCCCTCGAGCTCCCCAAAGGATCAGCTGAAGCCTCCATTAAAACAGCATTGCACTTTGGGGGAAATGGGTGGGTGGGGAGGGGGACAGAGGGGAGCAAAAAGGGGATGGATGTAATACAACAACAATAAAATTTTTTAAAAATTTAAAAAATAAATAAATAAACAAAGCCAAAGTATCTCCTAACTGAAAAAAAAAAAACAAAACAAAACAAAACAGCATTGCAGCCCTGGCTGGTGTGGCTAGTGGACTGAGCACCAGCCTGCAAACCAAAGCATCACCAGTTCAACGATTCCCAGTCAGGGCACCTGCCTGGGTTGTGGACCAGGTCCCCACCAGGGGGGTGTGCAAGAGGCAACCACACACTGATGTTTCTCTCCCTTACTTCCCCTCTCTCTAAAAATTATAAATAAATAAAATCATTAAAACAGCATTGCAAGTCAGCCTCTCCTCTGGCCTATCCAGCTTTCCTCATTTCCCTACAGGTGTGTCTCCCAAGGTAGTCCCCTCAATAAGCCCCTGCACCCATTCCTCCATCTCAGTCTTTTCAGGGAAAAAGAATTAACAAACTATTAAGTTCCAACAATTAAAACAATCAGTCACTGACACAGAAACCAAAACCGAGAAAAAGACCCACCTATGTGTAAAAATGGTACTTTCAAATCAGTTATGGAAAAGTAAATTATTCAATAAAGTCTACTAGAATAATTAACAAAGGTGTGGGAGTAGGAAGGGAGTCAAACAATTACCTCATATCACTTACAAAAATAAGCTCCACAGAGATTACAGAAAGTAAGCTTTAGCCCTGGCTAGTGGCTCAGCGGATAGGCACCAGCCTGCGAACCCAAAGGTCACTGGTTCAATTCCCAGTCAGGGCACACAACCAGGTTGCAAGCCAGGTCTCCAGCCAGGTCCGTAGCTGGAAGCAGATGAAAAGCAACCGTACATGGATGTCTCCCTCCCTTTCTTCCTCCCTCCCTTCCCTTCTCTTAAAAATAATGAATAAAATCTTTAAAAGAAAAAAAAATAGGAAATAAGCTTTTAAGACTTCAAATTTTTCCAAAGAAAAAAGAGAAAAACTATATATTTTAGGAATGATGAAGGTATTTTTTAATAAAAACAATAAAAGCTGAAAGCATGAAGGAAAAGATACATCTGTATCAAGAAAATAATATACAGACCTCCAGTCAAGATGGAGGCTCACCTCCTTGCACAGTTAAAAATTATAACTAAACCCTGGCTGGTGTGGCTCAGTGGATTGAGAGCTGGCCTGTGAACCAAAGAGTCATTGGTTGAATTCCCAGACAGGGCACATGCCTGGGGTGCAGACTAGGTTACCAGTTGGGGGCACATGAGAGGCAACCACATGTTGATGTTTCTCTCCATCTCTTTCTCTCTCTCTTCCCCTTTCTCTAAAAATATATAATATTTTTTTAAAAAATTACAGCTAGCCCTGGCTGGTAGCACAGTGGATAAGGCACCGGCCTGCTAACCCAAAGGTTGCAGGTTCAATTCCCCAGCCAGGGCACATAACAAGGTTGTAAACCAGGTCTCCAGTCAGGTCTGTGGCTGGAGGCAGATGAAAAGCAACCATACATTGATGTCTCTCTCCCTCTCTGCCTCTCTTCCTTACCCTATTTCTAAAAATAATGAAATAAAATCTTTGAAAAAATAAAATAAAGTGTATTTCACTTTTAAAAAAAATTACAGCTAAACTACGAAACAACTATTACTCAGAGATGTCAGAAAATCGAGCTGCATAGAAGTCCGACAACCAAGGAATTAAAGAAGTCACATTCCTCCAGACAGGTAGGAGGGCCAGAGATACAGAGACAGGGAGACTCGGAGACATGAAACAGGCAGTCCCACACCCATGTATGGTGTATAAAAATTAGGAAGAGTACCTTGGGAGTGAGAAACCCCAGCCCCACACCAGATAACCTAGCCCAGGGTTCTAGTGCCAGGAAGAAAAATCCTCATAATTTCTGGCTATGAAAATCAATGGGGGTTGACTCAGCAAAGAAACTTCAGAATTCTCAGGCATCTCCTCTTAAAGGACCCACAATGGACTTACACAAACTTATTCCCTCTGGGCTCCAGCACCGGGGCAGCAGCTGGAAGGGTACTAGTGGCATACAGGGAGAAACTGAAGTGTCTGGCATCAGGCCAAGTGCCAGGAAACAGCTTCCTCCCAGAAAAAACTCCAGAGGCCAGGCAGTGGTCATTGTCTCTTTTTGGAGCCCTCCCCAACACAGAGCCACAGAGTGGTGACACCCTGAGACTCCATCAATCTGGTTCACACAGTTGTCCCACCTTGGCAATTTCCTAAGGCTCTTCCCCAACTTATGGATGTGCTTTTCTACATTAGGCCACCCTACTAAAACAGGGAATCAAAGCAGCACTACCTAATACATAGAAACACATACAGGGAAGCTGATAAAATGAGGAGACAAAGAAGCATGGCCCAAATGAAAGAACAGAACTAAACTCCAGAAAAGAACAAAATGGAATAAGCTACCTCTCAGATGCAGAGTTCAAAACATTGGTTATTAGGATGCTCAAGGAACTCACTGGGTACTTCACAGCATAAAAAAGATCCAGGCAGAAATGAAGATTACGTTAAGTATAATAAAGAAAATTTTCTTTATTATCAAGAATCAAGAATGGAGTGGATGAAGCTGAGAATCAAATCAATGATTTGCAATGCAAGGAAGCAAAAAACATTCAATCAGGTTAGCAAGAAGCAAAAAGAATCCATAAAAAAATGAGGATAGGGAGCCCTGGCTGGTAGCACAGTGGAGAAGGCACCGGCCTGTGAACCCAAAGGTCACTGGTTCAATTCCCTAGCCAGGGCACATAACCAGGTTGCAAGCCACGTCTCCAGCCAGGTCTCTAGCCAGGTCTGTAGCTGGAGGCAGGTGAAAGGCAACCATACATTGATGTTTCTCTCCTTCTCTGCCTCTCTCCTTTCCTCTCTCTCTCTCTCTGGAAATAATAAAACATTAAAAATAAAATAAAATTTTTTTTAATTTTAAATGAGGATAAGGAAAGGAGCCTCTGGGACAACTTCAAACATACCAACATTCAAATCATAGGGGTGCCAGAAAGAGAAGAGAAAGAGCAAGAAATTAAAAAATTATTTAAGCCCTGGCTGGTAGCACAGTGGATAAGGTGCCGGCCTGCGAACCCAAAGGTCGCAGGTTCCATTCCCCAGCCAGGGCACATAACCAGGTTGCAAGCCGGGTCTCCAGTCAGGTCTGTGGCTGGAGGCAGGTGAAAAGCAACCATACATTGATGTATCTCTCCCTCTCTGCCTCTCTCCCTTCCCCCTCTTTCTAAAAATAATGAAATAAAATCTTTTAAAAAAAATTTTTTTAATTATTTGAAAAACTAATGAAGGAGAACTTCCCAAATTTGGTGAAAGAAATAGACATACAGGAAGCACAGTCACAAACCAGATGGGGACTCCCCCACACAGAGCCACAGAGCGGTGATCTTAATAAAAAATGCCAAAGACAAAAGATAAAGAAAGAATCTTAAAAGCAGCAAGAAAAAAGCAGATAATTATCAACAAAGGAGTCTCATAAGAGTGTCAGCTGATTTCTCAAAAGAAACTTTCCAGGCTAGAAGGGATTGACAAAAAGAATTCAAAGTGATGAAAAGCAAGGACCTATAACCAAGGTTACTCTGTCCAGCAAAATTATCACTTAGAATGGAAGGGCAGATAAAGTGCTTCCCAAACAAGGTAAAGCTAAACGAGTTCATCATCACTAAGCCATTATTACATAAAATGTTAAAGAGACTTATTTATGAAAAAGAAGGTCAAAATTCTGAACATCGAAATGGCAATAAATTTACAACTATCAATAAATGAATCTAAAAAACAAACTAAGCGAAGAAGTAGAACAGAAACAGAGTCATCGATATGGAGATCATTTAGTTAGGAGATCAATGGGGAGAATGGGTGAAGAGGTGACATAATTAAGAAGGTATAAATTGGTAGGTACAGAATAGACAGGATGATTTTAAGAACCGTATAAGAAACAGAGTAGCCAAAGACCATATATGTATGACCCATGGACATGAACTAAGTGGTGAGATTGCTGGAGGGGTTAGAGGGTATTGGGTAGAGAGGGAGAAAATTGGGACAACTGTAACAGCATAGTCAATAAAACGTATTTACAACATTTTTTCAAAAAAAAAATATATATAGTAAGAACCAAACAAAATTTTCAAAAAGCATTTTAGACCTTAATAAAATTTGCTAAACCAAAGGTCGCTGATTCGATTCCCCAGGCAGGGTACATAACCGGGTTGCAAACCAGGTCTCCAGCCAGCTCTGTAGCTGGAGGCAGGTGCAAGGTAACCATACATTGATGCCCTTCTCCCTCTCTGCCTCTCTCCCTTCCCCTCTCTTTAAAAATAATAAATGAATTTTTCTTTAATAAATAAATAAATAAAGATATGCTAAAAGTCCATTCCAAGACCTAAGGATATTTGTGCAGCTAGCCCGACAACCCACTCCAGATTTGAACTGCACAATTTCAACCTGTCCTAGCTGCAGTTTGGTGTCACCTGCCGACCACTGTCTTCTATATCTAAAAGCAAGAGAGGATTATGGGAAGAGCCCACTTCCAAGTAAGGGACAGTTGCAAGAACCTTCTGCTTGTATAGTTGGCTTAACTCATCCTCAACCTCCCATTTTCCAAACTCCCCTTCCCTAACCACCCCTCCCCACCCTGCCTGTCGACCTGCCCTATCTCCCCTCCTCACTCTGGAAGAAAGGAACTTTAGGGCTGGATGCAGAATGGGAGCACACAGCTCACGTTACAATCTGGATTATATATGTCTGTAGGTTCTCTGAACAGGAAGTTATCGTCTGTCTGGTATAAAGAAAGGTCCAAAGGACTTTTCCAGCAAAAATAATCAATAAACTCTGTGCTACTTCCATCTGTATTGACTCTGTATCCTGGAGGACCGAAGCACCTCAACTCTTACAAAGTCATATGCCTATTCTCTTAACTCTTTATAAACTGACTAAACAATCTCCAGAAAAAGTTCAGAAATGAGCTGTTTATAAAGAGATACTGTAGCATTCAAACTCGACAAGTATGAAGCTAAGTCATTTGTTCCCAGAACAAAATTTGACAAAATGGCATGACTGAGCTGATGTTGGTGGAGAAGAGGAAACCTTCACACAGATATGCTTAAATGAAACTATAAAGAGAAAGAATGGAAAAGAGGGATAGGAAAAGAGAAAGGAAAGGAGAGAAAAGCAGGAAGGAAGAGAAACAGTCACAGCATCGGTTCATTTTAGCTCTATTTTTGTAGATAATGTATAACTACTTTGGTGTCCGCAGTGGCACAGGACTGAAATCAGTTTATGGATGGTACCAGGTGCACTGGAACTGACTTTGTCAGGATGCTTATTACTGCAACATCTTTCATTTTTCTTTCAGGCAGTTGAGGCTAGTGAGGCTCACAGTGGCCACCATCAAGACAGTAACCTAAACAATGATTCTCTGCAGGGAAGTCCCCAAATGATTTTGGCATGACTTTCCCTGTCCCATTCCCTAATAGCACCTCCTTTCACCAATGACCTTCAAAACATACACACACACACACACACACACACACACACACATACACACCCCACACACAACATAGAATCACATGCTCAAAAGGTGGAGAATAAAGGTTTGGAAGACAGAATACATAATAAAGGACAGAAGCGAGACAAGCCATGTTGCTTTTTGTTAATTCAAGGACTATTTATTATCTATCTACAATATGTTAGATATTATAAAGTGGCTGTGCACACATCAAATTGGAGCTTTTCCTTTTTCCATACCATCTGCCATGAAAACTTCTGCCAAAACTCAACAAATACTCTATGCCCAGTTACTTCTCTTAACTATTCTGATCTTATGCTTTTTTTTTTTGAAAACAGACTAGCCTCTAGAATGAAGAGAAGATAGACTTCCCAAGGTCATTCTTTTCTCAGTGCTAGAGATTTACAAAATACTGTTTTTCAGTATTTGTTTTCCTGTTAATCTAAAAATGTATAACATGTTAATCTGAATTTTTTTTTAAATATTAGTAATTTATCTCAAAAAGTTGTTGATGGTGACTATTTGGGAGTCATCATTAGGCAGGATAGATAGTAAACCAAGGCCAGGACAGGGAGGGAACTCAGCGGTCCTGAGCCTGGTGTTGAGATAATCACAAGAAAAACCGTGACAGCACAGGAGGAGGGGAGCCCTTGAACTTCTGTATGTATTGTTTCCACTCTCTGGGAAAGAAAGGCTTTGAAACTGTGTATTAACCCCAAGGTCTGGAAGAGGGGTGAAGAGGAGGGAGGAACTATTGTAGAAGCTAGCTGAAGTCATGAAACCCTATAACCCCGATAGCTAGTGTACTCAGGCTAGCTGAGTGCCGGTTTGCAGCTTCATGCTCAAGTGTGTTTCATAAATAAACGTATTATCTCACTTCCACAGTGCATGTTGTCTCTTGTCTGAATTCTCTTGCGAGCAAAACAGGAACCAGGGAGCAGCCCCCTGACTCGGGTCTCCCTGGTAACAATTCTGCACTTATTACAAAAGTCATATTCTATAGTAAGTGTAGTTCATATGATTCTTTATAGATAAAAATAAACTGCTAATAACAAATTACAAACTATTCAAAACAATGTATAACTGATGAGTCTGGACATGAGGTTCAGTCTGCTTTTTTAAAATGGTCATATATAGAACCACTGAATGTCAGGCACCACAAAGCCAGCATTTCTGAATATTATTTTTTCCACTGGAACTTCACCAGGTTCTTGAAGCTTTCATTTTACAGATGAAAAAAATGCCAAAAAACTAACTTGTGAACTTTAGCAAATCATTATTTCAAATAAAGAGTGAGTGTTAAATTTGGGTATGTCTAAAAACAGTGAGGACCAATGCTTACTAAAGAATTTTAACAATAAAGAAGATAGAAAGAAAGAAAATAATTCCAACACTTCAGGCAAGAACAGAATTGTATTTATATATGTGATTAAAATCCTTTAATCCACTAACCATCCACATGCTAGGCCAGCATTTTTCACCCTTTTTCATCTCATGGCACACATAAACTCATTACTTAAATTCTGCAGCACATCAAAAAATATATTTCTTGCAGATCTGGCAAAAAAAAAATAGGTATAATTTTGATTCATTCACACCAGATGGCTATTGTTGTGTTGGCTGTTGTTTTTTTCACTTGACAATCTAAGGGAAAAGAAGTTAGTGCCCCTGACTAAATAGTCAGGTATTTCATGTTTTTAAAATTCTCACAGCACATGAGTTAAAAATCATTGTTCCAGATGATTTGCAAATCACAGAATTGAAATTAGTCTGTTTGATAGATTCACCACTAAAAGGAAAAGGCACACAGATACACAGAAAGAAAGTGTGAAACTGCAGTCAAGGAAATACTAACAAACAAGAAAATCCTGTGAGTTTACCTCTACATCTACTTACTGACTCATTAGGTAAAGAATTTGAGGTGGTAATAGCCATTCTATTTATTAAATAAATGCCCTTCCCAGAGGTAATCTCGGAAGTATAGAGTATCAGAGGCGTACCTCAAAAGAACTTGATTTTGAAGCTGAATTTTAAAAAACAAAGAACAACCATGTGTCAGCATTAAAATTATATCAATTTTATTATATGTAATAAAAACTATATCAACAAGATCTCTCAAAAATAAGACACAAGATAGAGTACCTCAGTCACCACAAGCTTCCTCAATAGAGACTCAAATGTCCACAGATATTGTAAAGCTGCCAGAGTGAAAAAGCTATGCCTTAGATGACCACTGAAGAAAGACTCCACAAACCGCAAGGCAAAATTCATAGACCACTAATGCTGCTAAACATCTTTTCACATAAAGCTCCTTCTACCTCAGCTCAGAAATTTCTAAGTTTTACTAGATTTCTTTCACTTAGCTGCTGTTCCTTTCTTTGACCTTCTTTTAACCAAATGACAGCCTTTATGAAAATAGAAAGATTCCATTACATAATTTTAAGCTGAAGGGAAAAGCCTAGTGACGGTTCCTCCCATCTCCAGCATTCACATGCCATCAAATCATTAGCATTTAGACTTCTTTGGTTTCGCAGTCCTGAGGAGGGGTGAGGCAAGATGGCCAACAGGCCATGATGGTTGGTGCATTTTTTACCTACCTGAGAAGGGTGTGATGAGAATCACGCCCAGCTTAATGATTGAGTTTATAAAACACCTCTACCCCTTGGAAAGATGGCACCCTAACCATTAGACTGGTAACACACCACTCCTGTGAAAATGGTAGAGGTAGAACACAAAAGCTAGAGACCTAAACAGCTACACTGCAGAGGGAGTTAGCACCAACTTAATAATGTGTCCCAATCAATGGCAGTCTAAGAAAAAATTAAAAGAAGGCAGAACATTGCACTTTTTAAAAATGATCAAACATAAGGGTTAAAGCAGACACTGCCAAGTTTGGAGAAAGTTTTAAACAAATAAAAGTCAGCGAGCTACATGAGCATAAAGCTAAGAAGGTCAAAAAATATTTTTGAAAGCATTTATACTTTTATAAAAAGATACTTTTTTAGAATATGGTAAAAACACATAAAATTTACCATCTTAGCCATTTTTAAGTCTACAGTTCAGAGTGTTAAATACATTCTCACTGTTGTGTAATCCATTTCCAGAGTTCTTTTTATCTTGCAAGACTAAAACTCTATTACACATTAAACAACTCCCCATTGTCCCTTTCCCCAGCCCCTAGCAACAATCATTTTATTTCCTGTCTCTAATACTTGACAATACCAGGTACCTTATATAAATAGAATCATATAGTATTTGTCTTAAAAACATAGACACACTTTTAAACTACTAGCAGAGGCGAATGGAAAAATCTAAAATACAGAGAGACAAAAAACAGGAAGTAAAAAGTGAACGGGGGAGGATTCCAGATTTCAGTATCTATATATGAGGCCAATCATAACATTAGTTACCAGAAGTGGATACAGATTCTCTTTTCTACTGTAAATATCTTTTAAACAAAACAGAAAAGGAAAAAGAAAATGAGCCGAGGTTAGACTGGGGAAACTCCAGATTCCAATATCTGCAAATGACTCCATCACATTGGTTAATAGAAGTAGTGCAGATCCCCATCTCCAGATCTTTAAAACAAAAATGATGTCAACATCATCTTAGTTTGATAAGATGTGTGTCTAAAGAGGGAGGTTGGTATCATTATATCAAATTCAATCCGCAAGATCATCATCTTTGCAGCAAGGCATGAGTTCATTCTGATCTGATGCTAAAACAATCTGCCAGTCTTTCTTAGACATTCTCTGCTCTAATAAACTTGTTACTGAGCTCTAATAACACATACATGGAAGACTACTAGTTTTTAAGTTTTACTTATTAATAATAAACATACCTAATTTGATCTCAATACAAAGAAGACAAGAAATCTAAAACTCACAAATGTTAGCAACCTCAGAAATATGCTGATTGAAATAATCATAGAGACAAGTAAATCTAAAACTAACGCCAATGCCGAAGCTAATTTCAACTTTTAGAGAACAGTACAAATCAAAAGTTACAGCTTTCATGGGAAATTTCCCTTATCGTAGTAAGTATTTTAATGACATTGTTGATCAGGGCATGCACCCTGCAAATGGGAAATTGTGAAGCAAATTTTATAAATTACTCCTTCAAAAAAACGGTCATCAAAACCACTGAAAGATTAAAACTGTAATTCTGGAGAAATATTTTTTGGCTTTGCGCCACCTTTTTTTTCCTTGACATAGTAAATGCCCCAAGGCTCTGACCCAGCTTCAAGAAAAACAGCCTGTAAAGTGGGTCCAGGAAAAAGAAATTATCCAATTGCGGTTTAGCAAAACTGTAACAGGGATTAAGAAGTGACACAGAAAAGGAACACCCTAAAAGTGGGTATTTAAGGGCCAAAAAGGCAACCTGCAAACACGCTCTTCACTGCCACCCTCCCATTCACCTGGACAAGCTACACTTGCGTGCGCAGGAGCATCATGTCCTGTTCATCCCGGATCTCCTCCTCCCGGGCTGGAGGCAGCAGTTCGGTCAGGGTGTCTGCAGGTGGTGGCAGCAGAAGCAGATGTGGCCCGGGGAGTGGCCCTGCCAGGGGCTTCCAAAGAGGAGCCAGCAGCTGTGGCCTGAGTGGCGGACTGAGCGGTGGCTTTGGGGGCGGCTTTGGAGGGGGATTTGGTAGCTGCTCAGTAGGGAGTGGTTTTGGCGGTGGCTCGGGCTCTGTGGTTGGCACTGGAAAGGTTTCTGGCTTTGGTGGGGGTCCTGGATTTGGTGGCGGGGCTAGCAGAGGCTTCTGCAGCTTTGGTGGTGGTACCGGTGGTGGTATTGGCATTGGTGATGGAGGACTTTTCTCTGGAAGTGAAAAGCAAACCATGCAGAACCTCAACGACCGCTTGGCCAACTACCTAGACAAGGTCAGAGCGCTGGAGGAGGCCAACACTGACCTGGAGAACAGGATCACGCAGTGGTATGACAAGTACAGGCCTGGGCCTGGTCATAGTGGATCTGGAACAGATTATAGCAAATACTATCCAATAATTGAAGATCTCCGCAATCAGGTAAGACGCTCTCCATTGCTGAGTTTCTGTGGTCTCTTTTGCTTTTATGCACTGTAATGAAAATTTTAAGTCAAGGAATTTTTTGAAAACATAGTTGCTTGATGGATATGTAAAATGGGACTTGGCGTACACTAACTATGCCAGCACTACATACGACATCCAACCACTTAATCTTCTGTTTGCATCTGAAATTCAAGGAAAATTTAGACAGTGGTGGGCAACTCATTAACATGTATATATGAGCGATGGCAATGAGGCAAAACTAACAATCTATTTCTTCATTAATTCTAGCAGGTTGATATACTTCAGTTTCTTGCTAGATTTAAATAGTCTTTAGAACTATTTTTCTTTCTAGAAAATCTGGTGCAAATATTATATAAGCATACGGTGGAGTCTGAAGTGTTTTGGCATGGTTGTATGGAAAATATAGTTTTCAACATTTTAGGAGGTGAAGCTCATTTTTCATGCGATATTCTGAAAAAGCTCATAGAATAACTGATCTTCCAAAGCACTGAAAGTGTGCACAAGGCTGTGCTCTGTAAAACAATGTTCTGTGCCTGTTCCAGGACAATGCAAATGATTACATTTTTGTGGGAAGATTTAGTCCAAATATACCAGGACCATCAATACAGATGCCATTGCTGAACCAATTTTCAAAGCAATTCATCTTTAAAAGCTAACTCAGGGTCATCCACCCTGACAGGTAGGCATGCAGACACAAGGTAAAGAGCATGATTCTCTCCTTATTATGGTCTTTTCTAGATCATTGCCGCCACTATCGAAAATGCGGGGATCGTGTTGCAGATTGACAATGCCAGATTGGCTGCCGATGACTTCAGACTGAAGTAAGAAAAGTGAAGACTTGAAAATAAATGTCATTGTAAAAGTAAAAGTCAATCTGTTTGCTTAATTTATTCTAACTTTTTAAAAATCTTATAAGGGATCAAGACCTAAATTCACAAACATCCAAATGTAAACTTTAAAAACCATCATTGCATCAACAAGAAAGAAAGACAAATCAAGAATGAAATTTTCATCATTAAACATATTAGCCATCAATAGGCTCATATTTTTCTCTACAGAAGAGAAAATCCTAAGAGTAAACTTAGTAGCTAGTCTTCGTTTATCAAATAGCTCAGAGGAGAAACTCCTTCTTGAATTATAAGAGCAAATGTACTCTTTGAAGTAGACTGCACTGTCTTTCTGCAACCCCTTCCAGGTATGAGACAGAGCTGCATCTCCGGCAGACTGTGGAAGCCGACATCAATGGCCTTCGGAAAGTCCTGGACGACTTGACCATGACTCGATCTGACCTGGAGATGCAGATCGAGAGTCTCACCGAGGAGCTGGCCTACCTGAAGAAGAACCACGAGGAGGTAGGAACATGTTCCACATTATTAAACAACTCTAGCCTACTTGTTTTTCCCCCTTAAGCCATTCTATAAAATTGAAATAAAATAAATTCTATCTAAATGGATTTCCCACTCCAATGACCAGGAAAAAAAGTAATAATGAGCAAATTATTATATCTGAATTGGGGGGATGCCCCCTAAGGTGTCCTAGTTTCAACTAG
Organism: Noctilio leporinus; assembly: GCA_004026585.1. Taxonomy (NCBI): domain Eukaryota; kingdom Metazoa; phylum Chordata; class Mammalia; order Chiroptera; family Noctilionidae; genus Noctilio; species Noctilio leporinus. The sequence continues at coordinate 70,746 of PVIW01003026.1, read as the reverse complement.
GCATTTTAGGAAGTCCATTGCTTTTCTGTTTTCATCACTCTGTTCACACTCCCTCCACCCCCATCCCAGGACATGAAGAGCATGCAGGGAAGCTCTGGAGGGGACGTGACTGTAGAAATGAACGCAGCCCCAGGAACTGACCTGACCAAGTTACTGAATGACATGAGAGCACAGTATGAGGAACTGGCTGAGCAAAACCGCCGGAAGGCCGAAGAGCAGTTCAGAAAGCAGGTAGAGTATCACCGCTGAGCAGCTAAACCTGTGGCCACGCAGAAGCCCCTTCCATTCATTCTGTCAGCCCACAGAGACTGCATTTTATTTTCATTTAGAGTGCATCACTGCAAGCTCAGATCTCCACTGACGCTGGGGCAGCCAGCTCCGCCAGGAATGAGATAACAGAACTGAAACGGACTCTGCAGGCCCTGGAAATAGAGCTGCAGTCCCAACTGGCCATGGTATATGTGAAGAGCTTTCCAAACCTCCAAGAGGGAGCTGAGAGATTCAGTTTTCCCTCTTTGCCAAGATGTTCCACTTGGCACATAACAAAAGCAGTATTAAGGGCTGTACTGTGGTCGTAGAAAGCATAAAACTTTCCAAGATAATATACCCTACTTCTAGAAAAGGTTTAGTTTTTAAAAAGTAATGTCAATAAACAACAATAAAATTAGATTTAAAAAAAAGTAATGCCAAGGAAAATTAAGACAACAATGATGTATAGCTTGTACCTTGGCAAAAGGTACATCTCCCAATACCTTATAAAATGTTGAAATTTTTTTAAAAATCATCAATAACTTATTTATTTGTTTGTTTGCTTTTTCTTAGAAAAACTCCCTGGAAGGGACACTGGCTGACACGGAGGCTAACTACATGGCTCAGCTGTCAGAAATCCAGATGCAGATCAGCAGCCTGGAAGAGCAGATCTGTCGGATCCGGGGCGAGACCGAATGCCAGAGTGCAGAATACGAGCAACTGCTGGACGTCAAGACCCGCCTGGAAATGGAGATCGAAACCTACCGCCGCCTGCTTGATGGAGAGGGAGGGTAAATGAGAGTCTCAGGCGTGCCTAAAGGCATACCTCAGTGTATTTAGGTCATGAAACCAAAAAGGGGCTTGGACAGTCCCATCAAATAACATCTGCCTTCATCACGGAGAGGCAAAGGGAAATAATTCTTTTTTTTTTTTTTTTCTCCAGTGGTTCTGGGTTTGGAGGATCTGATTGTAGAAACTTGGGGTCCAGAAACATGGAATCCAGGGATTCCACATCTGTTGACTCAAGATCAGGAAACTGTTCTAGCCAAGGAAGAGGTAAGCATTCTTTGTAATGTTCATAATTTTATAATTTAAAAGTAAAAACAAGCCCTGGCTGGTAGCACAGCGGTTAAGGTGCCGGCCTGCGAACCCAAAGGTTGCAGGTTCGATTCCCCAGCCAGGGCACATAACCAGGTTGCAAACCAGGTCTCCAGTCAGGTCTGTGGCTGGAGGCAGGTGAAACGCAACCATACATTGATGTCTCTCTCCCTCTCTGCCTCTCTTCCTTCCCCTCTTTCTAAAAATAATGAAATAAAATCTTAAAAATAAATAAATAAATAAATAAATAAATAAATAAAAGTAAAAACATGTTTGGCTAGTCATAGTAAAAGTATATACTGTTGTTTATGTAACCTTACCCAGAGAGAACATGCTTAGTGGATAGACTTGCATTTCACCAGGTCATCTCCAGGCTGACATTGTGATTCTATGATTTTCAGATCCAAGCAAGACTAGAGTGACTAAGACCATCATAGAGGAGGTGGTTAATGGCAAAGTTGTCTCATCTAAAGTCAGCAATGTTTCTGAGGTGAAAGTCAATTGAGAAACTTCCAGATCAGTAAGAGTGTTTTTCAGAGAAAAAAAAAATCTAAATGATACAAATGGACGACATCGCATCAATCTGGCCATTTTTCTGGATAACTTCAGGGGAAAGTTTCTGCACCAAAAGAGATGCTAACCAACTTTTCTGCAGCCTCTTCTTTGCTTATTAGAATGTTCTTGAAAAAGTTGAAATGACAACTTTGCTGCTTCTGTGCTTCAATAAACTTACTTTTGCAAGTTAATTAAATTATTGCTGATTTTTTGAAGCAATTTAATATTTTACTTATAAATGAAGCTGTCAGCTATGATCTAGCTGTTTTGTTATGTTACCAATATTAATTCAGTTTACACAGTACTGTCTTCATAAAAATAAAAATTACAGCCATTTCATATGTTAACATTTTTAATAACATCACATTAGAACTCAGTGATAGTTGAAGTTAAAACTCCCTAAAACTTTGCCCTGGCTGGTAGCACAGTGGATAAGGCACCGGCCTGTGAACCCAAAGGTTGCAGGTTCGATTCCCCAGCCAGGGCACATAACCAGGTTGCAAACCAGGTCTCCAGTCAGGTCTGTGGCTGGAGGCAGGTGAAACGCAACCATACATTGATGTCTCTGTCCCTCTCTGCCTCTCTCCCTTCCCCTCTTTCTAAAAATAATGAAATAAAATCTTAAAAAAAAAAAAAAAAAAAAAAAACTCCCTAAAACTATGACCAATAGCTTGGCCCATGAAGAAAGATGCCATTAATAGAATAACCAATCTAGAATTAATTCATATCTAGTTGCTTAATGCCTATCACCGATAAAAAGAAATATGAGATATGCCTCCTACTTCAAGAAGGCTACATTTTCAATAGAGAAGAAAGCTAAAACACAATGGACAGAAAACACTAAAAGATCTTAATAGAATCACTTGACCCCACAACTTTCACCAGATGTGCCACAGGAATCTAACATTGTGTGGTTGCAGGACACTGAAGAGATGGTCAAAATTCAAGTCTTGGGGCCCTGGCTGGTGGCTCAGTGGATAGGTGCCGGCCTGTAAGCCCAAAGGTCACTGGTTCCATTCTCAGTCAGAGCACATACCCAGGTTGCAAGCCAGGTCTCCAGCCAGGTTTGTAGCTGGAAGCAGGTGCAAGGCAACCATACATTGATGTTTCTCTCCCTTTCTTCCTCCCTCCCTGCCTTTCTCTCTAAAAATAATGAATAAAACCTTTTTTAAAAATTGAAAAGTGAAAAAGTGGAAAAAAAGATAAGTCTTGGGAAGTAAGATGGGATATGTGGCATAGTGCCAGATTTCTGAAAACCTTGAAAGCCCCAAAGAGAAGAGATGCTCAGACACTTGTTCCTGTGCCAAATCTAGCCACACCTCTAGCCAAAAATTGTCACTTGGCCAAACTGGTGTTTCTTTTTTCCACTCTCTGTTGCTGAGGTCTTTTACCCTCAGCCACATGTGGTCCACATGGTTGCCTTGTCTTGCCTTGCTTGGGATAATGAAGTCTATTAAAGTCATGTAGAAGGTAGTATAAGGTCAATCCTAAGAACAACTGATACAGGACAAATAACGTGCTGCATAAGACTATCCCCACTTGGGGAATTTAATATGAACAGGTCACAGATTAGAAAATCAACCCCACAAACCAATCCTCAAGAAAAGAACATGGGACTTGGCAGAAAAAATCAAATTTAAAATTACAAAAAGATACACCTGAATATACTTCATGTAAATTGGGCCTTCAAATATTAAAACCAATAACAGCTATATGGAGTATCAAACCTTACTAAGCAAGACAATGTAAAAATGTAGTTTTTCATCTTCTAGGCACGTTGTATAAAATATAAAAATGAATCTGTAGGCCCAACAAGACATCTGCTTAAATAAATAACCACAGAATAAAGTAAATAGCCAAGCATAAAACCACTACTGAGAGAAAAGGATCAATGTCAAGCTGTCTTAAATCAAACGTGTTTCCCATTAAACCATTACAGTAAATTAAATCTTTCAGATGAGAACTTGAATTATTAGAGGGAGCACTTTGTAATATATGATGACTGTCTAGCCACTACGCTGTATGTCTGAAAGTAATACAAAACAGAAAAATAAAATAATAATTAAAATGTTAAACCTTGGAGGTTTTCTCCTGTACTGAAAAATTAAGAAATATGAACCAGCTGATCCAGCCTGGATTAACAGCAGAACAGAAATGGAAACCAGTGGAGTGCAGCCTAGTCTCTCAGGCCATCACAGCCCCAGTAGGAAGCCTCTCTGTGAGGCTCCTCAGACCTAGTCTTCCAGGCCTGCACCCCCTGGGCCCTCTGCTTATGGCTAGTATTATCCTTATGCCAAGGCAACAATATGTGGCCACTTTGAAAACTTTCATGACGTGAAAACCTTCATTCTGTGTTTTCTTCATATCTATTAAGATGCTACATCTGTACTTAATGTTGGTTTACTGCTATAGAACAGGTTAGACCATACTGAGGTGCACTATTGTGTTGAAAGCAAGTTCAATTTTTAAAACTGAAACTATTAAACCATCTTGGATCATGGAATATATTTAGAGTGCTGAATAAAATGTTAAGAACTGGTCCCTGGCTGGTAGCACTGTGGATAAGGTCTCTGGTTCGATTCCCAGCCAGAGCACATAACCAGGTTGCAAGCCAGGCCTCCAGCCAGGTCTCCAGCCAGGTCTGTAGCTGGAGGCAGGTGAAAGGCAACCATACATTGATGTTTCTCTGTTTCTCTCCCTCTCTGCCTCTCTCTCTTTCTCTCTGTCTGGAAATAATAAATAAAATTTTTTTTAATAAAATAAAATAAAATGTTAAGAACTGAGTGTTCACACACATTATTACCTGCCCTAAAATTATTTTTAAACCACACAACAGGCATATATTCTATTTTGAAACTACAGTTCGGCTTTCCAGTAAACCTATAAATTAGAGAAATGTGTTTCTTTCTTCTAAGAGTTAGACTTCTCCATGAGAAGGAACAGCCAGTGCCTACTTGCGTATGAATTTTTATCTGTTGACTTTTGATCCAGATTCCTAATAAGGTTGTTCTTGTCTTTCTGACCTCAAGGCACAATGGACAAGAATGGTGAGAATGCTGGAATGGGCATCCATCCTCACAGAGATTAGAAACAAGAAATAAAGTTTACAGTAGGCAGAGAAGAAGAAACAGCCAAAGGATTTGAGACTCTATAGAAAGTAGCCCAAACTTGTTTAATGACTTCATGGAATTAGACAGTGTTCAAAAGATTTACAAGTGGAGGCAAAGTGATGAATGCAAATCACCTAAGATGGAGCTCAAGTAATGTGTTCCAAACAATCTGCTCAAGTAATAAAATCCTGCAATTAATAAATCACTTAAATTACCAGTGGCTCCAATATGACACTTGAAGAATAGGAAATACTGATCAGGCTCTGTTAAAAAACACAATTTACTACTTGTAATATCAATATGAAATGATGAAGTGGAAAGAAGCAAACACTGAGACAATACTTTAACCACTTTTTTGTTAGTATTTAAGTGCACATAAAGGACAAGCCCAGAGTGTATCACAGAGCTATCGCAAGTAAATACATAGACCCTGGAGAGATGAAAGGTTGATTTTGCTGACCGGAACCCACAAGGAATATGAAAGCGTACATGAGCTCATTACAAAATTGCAATGACACGTGCATCACATGGCTCCAGCTTGCTTCTTAAGGACACCACAGACTCTGGTAGTGTTCAGGAGATCTACCAAGTAGCAAAACAAATTACTGGTATGAAAGTCACATTACCAAAGCTACTTTTTAAAAGGACAATAGAAAGATCACCAAAAGAAAAGGTATTGCTATATCATATAAATGTACATCTATAAATTACAATAGAAAAATTTACACTGACTTTGGCATAAACTTCCCCAGAAATGATTTCCAGCTTTGATGAGAACTTCATCATCTTTCTCAACATGGGTACGGGAGCTACCCAGAGGTAGCAGAGCAGGGAAGACCTCAATCAAGTTCAGGCCTGAAACCCTGGTTGGCTGTCAGCTGGGAAGGACAACTGACATCCCAGGAAGACGCTGTCTTCCAACCGATCTATCACAAGACTTATCCAAAGTTCTGGGAATTGTTTCCAAGAAACTGCAACAGCCAAAGATAATAAATTACAATATGCTATGTTATAGAGTTGTCATATGGAGTATTCTAAGAAATTAAGAGAACAAGGTCACTTGGGGAAGCTAATAAATATTTGTCACAATCCTGGGGAGGGAATTATCTCAGTGACTGTCTGTTTTGTAAGGGTATTTCAGAGCAGAGCACTGCAACAGCAGGTTGCCACTGCTGCTGATGCATCTAATTCTGCTCTGACTGAGATGAACGAACTGGAGTGGACTTTACAGGCCCCAGAGACAGAACTACAGTTTCCAGGAGCCCTGGAATTTAAAAAAGCTCCTCCTGGGTAAATCCACCAAAACCCAATTTGTGCGCAAAGATAATGTCATGATTTCTCCTCAGCAATATATTTCTTAAATATTATGCTCCACCCTGGCTGGTGTGGCTCAGGATATTGATCGCCAGCCTGCGAACCAAAGGATGGCCAGTTCAATTCCTAGTCAGGACACAACCTGGGTTGCAAGCCAGGTCCCCAGTTAGGGGTGCATGAGAGGCAACCACACATTGATATTTCTCTCCCTATCTTTCTCCCTCTCTTCCTCTCTCTCTAAAAATAAATAAATAAAATCTTTAAAGATATGTGCCTTCCTGAGAAGACTTTTTTTTATACTTTAATTTAAATTTATTGTTGTTGTATTAAATTTATCCCATTTCCCCCCACTGTTCTCCCCTGCCTCACCCTCCTCATCCCCCCTCCCCCTGAGAAGACTTCTAAAAAAAATTATATTCCCTAATGAAGTTTATTTTTTAAAGAGTTTATTCATTATTTTTAGAGAGAAGGGCAGGGAGGGAGGAAGAAAGGGAAAGAAACATCAATGTATGGTTGCCTTTCACTTGCCTCCAGATACAGTCCTGGCTGGGGACCTGGCTTGCAATCTGGCTATGTGTCCTGACTGGGAATCGAACCAGTGACCTTTGGGTTCTCAGGATGGTGCCCATCCACTGACCCACCAGCCAGGTGGTTTATTTTTAACAGCTCTTAAGGACAAAATGCAAGATACTGGGCTTCTTCAATTAATAACTCAGACATAAAAGTTTCCATTTAATGTCAGAAAAACATCTGGAAGCAAAATTATTAACTGCAGATATCAGCTTCTATTTTGCAAATACTACAGTCACCAAATTAGCTGAGAGGCTGTAAATTTCCAACAGTACAAAATGCTCATCTTGGTCCATAAGATGAGGGGTGAGACACCCTCTTCCTTCCATGAAATCTCCAAACCTTACCCCCTTTTTAGAGTGAAAAAGATGATCTGTTCTACTTGAAAGAGAAGTTAGAACAGAAGAGAGAAAATGTCTTATATGATGTATCTTTCTTCCAAAGCATATAGGAACACTCTCTGACACAAATAGCAGAGAAAGAAGTCCTTTCTAGAAGGACTGCTGAGGGAGACAAAAACACACATGCTATACATATTCAGAATCAAGCAAAGTCTGTATGACAGGTACTTGACTCAACTCAAAAGCAAAAAGTTGTTGCTTGAACACGCAAGAACAGTGATAAGGTAATATGGCTAAACCATCAAATGTAGGATATTGAATCATACAGCTGAAAAAAGATTTTTAAAAGATTAAACCTAAAAGATTAACACCTAAGATTTCTCAAAGAGAACTGAAAATATTTTCCTAATCCTCAAACAGTGCTCATTTCAATGACCATTTCTCTCAAGGTATGAGTCACTGTTCTCTGGCTACTTAGAGAAGTTTCAAAGATAATGATTTTTGAGAGGCAACCAAACTTGTGGTACCTGTATGTCAACATATGACCAAATTTCACTTCTCAAGTCAGCAACGACAGACAGACTGAGCCACTGATGCAATGAGATTATTGAAAAAAGTGATTAAGAAGGAGGTGAAGCTTAAAGGATTAGGATAATAAATTTTTCTGAGGCAATAATGTGACAATAACTTGCAAAAGGCATGATGGAATGTGGAACCAGTGTAGGGCAACTGTGTTTGCCCCACCAACAGTGTTGTTTTCCATATAGACAGGACTAAATTTTAGAAAATATATTAATTTCCAAATGTAGTTGTTCACAATTTAAGTCTAAAGATATCTTTAAATGTATTAGACTTTTAAAATATTTTTACTAAATAAAAGATTTTTTTTTTAAATTTTACTGAATTGAGGGACCTCTAGTATAAGAAGCCAAAGAGAAATGGAAATCAAATTGAGGGGGCCAAAAAAATTAAAAGGAACTTTTAAATATTCACAAGTTTCAGAACACTTAGTGCCACAAAATGAGCATAGTGTTGCAGACTACAGTGTTCCAGAAATCAGCAACTGTGTTAAGCACTAAATCAGGAAATGAATCATGCATGCTGTTATCTTAATACCAAGATTATTTTTCACACATAGCTCAAAACATATTGATTGCTAACTGTTTGAAGTTTTAGTTCAAAGGAAAAAGGTGATGTACGTAAACCATCAAAGCCATCATACAGGACATGAGGATGATCTGGCTGTAACATCTGTCACCCCAGTGACCACCAGGTTTGATTTGGCTGATCAGGCTGGCTAGGCAAGGATCCCCTTCCTCCCTCACCACTCCACGTGCATCCCTCCCGAAGTTGCATACTGGGTCAAAGAAGACGATAGAGGGGAGGACCTTTCTTTGGTCAACGGTATACAAATAACTGCACTCCCCTGCTAGAACCTCCAAACAAGCTCAAAAGCTATCATACATTTGAAAAAACGATGGGTTCTGTTTTATTCAATCTTTGAGATTGACACTGAGAATTTATCAACGAGAATAGAAAATGTTTTCTTCTCAAACAGTGCTGACTTCTTTAAACATCTTTTTTTTTTTTTTAAGATTTTATTTATTATTTCCAGAGAGAGGGGGAAGGGAGAGAGGCAGAGAGGAAGAGAAACTTCAATGTATGGTTGTCTTTCACCTGCCTCCAGCTATGGATCTGGCTGGAGACCTGGCTTGCAACCTGGTTATGTTGCCCTGGCTGGGAATTGAACCAGCAACCTTTGGGTTCACAGGCCGGCACCTTATCCACTGAGCCACCAGCCAGGGCTAAACATCTTTTAAGCATAAGTAGCTAGTCTTGTGGATGCTTAGGAGGGTTCAAAGATAATGACTTTTTTTTATGGAGCGCTTCACAAATTTGCCTGTCATCCTTGCTCAGGGTCCATGCTAAGTTTTTCTGTATTGTTCCAATTTTAGTATATGTGCTGCCAAAGTGAGCACAATAATAGCCCCAGCTTTCTCCAAATGATCAAAATTATTCACATCAGAAGTATTATATTCATGTAAAATAATATGTTCTATTGGGTCAGCAATTTTTAACTGGTATGCTGCAAATGTTTTTAAAATATGCGATACCTAACTATTTAACCAAGGGTACTGACTTCTCTTCCCTTAGATTGTCAGATTTTAAAATGACAACATACCGTGGCTGGTGTGGCCCAGTGGGTTGAGTGCCCACCTGTGAACTGAAAGGTTGCCACTTTGACTCCCCGTCAGGGCACATGCCTCAGTTGTGGGCCAGGTCCCCAAATGGGTGTGCACAAAAGGCAACCACACATTGATGTATGTTTCTTTCCCTCTTTCTCCTTCCCTTCTCTTCTCTCTAAAAATAAATAAATTAAATATTTTTTTAAATAATCACTGTGAGATCTCTCGGGCCACCTTTAAAAAAAATCAATGGGTACCAGTTAAGTGTGTACAAGAGGCAACTGATTAATATCTCTTATACATTGACATTTCTCTCCCTCCCTTCCCACCCCTCTAAAAATAAATCAACAAAATATTTTTAAATGGATTAAAATTATACCTATAGCCCTGGCTGGTGTGGCTCAGTGGGCCTTGGCTGCTGTGGCTCAGTGGATTGGTGCTGGCCTGTGAACCCAAAGGTCACTAGCTCAATTCCAGTCAGGACACATAACCAGGTTGCAAGCCAGGTCTCTAGCCAGGTCCTTAGCTGGAGGCAGGCATGGTTTTATACAACCATACACTGATGTTTCTCTCCCTTTTTTCTTCCCTTCCTATCCTTCTCTCTGAAAATAATTAATAAGTTTTTTAAAGGGTTTCTAACTTTAATAATTAATTAATTAATTAATTAAAATTATACCTATTGCCCTGGCCGGTGTGGTTCAGTGGATTGGCACCCACCTGTGAACCCAAGGTCACTGGTTCAAATCCCAGTCAGGACACATAACCAGGGTGCAAGCCAGGTCCCCAGCTGGAGGCAGGTGAAAGGCAACCATATAGTGATCTTTCTCTCTCTTTCTTCCTCCTTCCCTGCCCTTCTCTCTAATAAAAAAAGAAAAGAAAATGATACCTACATTTTTTCAGATTGGCAAAAATTATATTTTTGGTGTGCCACAGAATTTTAGTAATCTGTGTATGTGTGCCATGAAATGGAAAAGGTTGAAAATCACTGATCTATGTAATTAAATTGTATTAAACTGAATAGTTGCTGGTATGCTGTATTAGTGTCTCTAATCTGAGCACAGCTCCACACCCAAGAGGACAGGATGGTCACTCTGTCCTAAATATACAACATTAATCCCTAAAAGCAACCCGTCTTCTGGTTATACAATGAGTGAGTCAAAGCAAACCTGAACCTTGCAATGAACATTTCCAGAACTCCAAACATATTTTTAAGAGAAGTTCAACAATAATTATTTCATTTTCAAGATTAGAATAAAAGTCAATTTAAAAAAATGTCTACTCTGTATTTGTTCACTTGTTCAAAAGCATTAAATAAGCATTAAGTCTAAGGGATTAATGGGAACACCCACTAAGTCAGTAGGAGCCTAAGCAGGTTTTAAAGAAACGTTAAGACTTGTACTCTTTGCCCTTGAGACATTCACCGTCTAGTTAAGGAGAAAATAATTACTAAGCATTTTGAAGCTCACTTAAAAGTTGTAGAGAAATCAAACTTTTGTTAATCTTTATATTTTAAGCATCATCCATTTAATAGCCAAAATCAGATTACCAGCTCTTCTAAGCTTCCATTTCTGGGACTCCAATTTTTACCCATCAAGCTCAGTAAAACGGGGACCACGCATCGTATACAGGAGTGCGAGTGTGCCATGAGCTATGCACCTTGTATCCTCCAAAGTGATACAACAGTGCCGAGAAGCTGGAAATGCTCGGACACTTAGACCACCCCTGGCAGGTTGAAAGCAAGTAAAGAAGAGGAAGGTGGGGAGACAGACCCAGATGCATCTGATAGTGGCTGTCACGGAGCAGGGTGCAGCCCAGAGAAAGTTGGGGGGGCTCTTCCCTGGCAGCAGAACACTCAAGAGGCAATGGGCATCGTGGAGAAGAAAAAAGGCAGAAAGGGGCACAGGCTGTAGAGAGTTTGCTTCTGAAAGAGGCACTCCCGTTCATCCTGCAGGTGCAGGCAATGGAATGGCATTTTAAGCCTGAAGATAGAGGTCAATAATTCAAGCCATTGTATGAAGACCGAGACACAAAAATAATAGCATAAGATGATAATATCATAAGATGTATGAACTTGGTTTGAGATAAGAACTTCATTATATGTGATCCACAGGTCTCCACAGGCTCCCCACACTACCTGCCACAGGGGAGCTATTGGAGAGGGCAAAAGAGGGAAACCAAAGCTGGTCTCACATTTGACGTATCTGAAATACATAAATGTTCAATTTGGTGGACATCTATCCAGGACCAGGAGCAACCAGCCTTATTGTCACAGAAGGTTCATTCCAAGACACAGGATTGCTTAGGTGGGTGTTGAAAGCCACACCAATGAATTTCTGTAAACTTGAAACCCTCTGATTTTTCTACTTGCGGCCTCTTTCACTTTAGTACTTCTCTTTACTAGAAAATGTTCCACATGGTGACCATACCATCTCTGATAAGGGTTCAAAACCTAACATATATTGTCTTCCTATATGCACTAAAATGTTCCCCCAAAATACGCTCAATAGAAGACAGCAGGGCCAATGTCATCAATTAGGGAAAGAAAGTTGAGAAAAATCAGGATTTTAAAGATAGAAAGAGAAGCTAAGGGAATACCTGTCAAATTGGCGAGGAAAATGTACTTAGGATACCACAAAGACCTCCCTTCCAGGGATCTGAATAGAAAAGCTCAAGTGGGGCCAGCGGATAGGTGCACAGTGTTAACGTAAGTAAGAACTGTGACCTCAAAGGTTGGTACTTAGTGAAGGCCTGGAGAAAAGGAATGTAAATTCCTGAAGAGTTTTGTTCAATGCTGATGTCTGCAAAGCTAACAACGTACCCTGAATTGTATTTGGAATACACAACTGTGTGTAATCGATCCTACACTGGCCTCATCCTCCAGTAACATTCATTTTTGAGCATGAAAAACTCTGTGTATGTGTTGTCTGCAGAGAACAAGGTAGGAAGGGGAAGCATTGGAGAAGATACCAGAGAAATTAGGACCCAAGGCCAAGTCCTAGAATTGAAAAATAGTTCTTTTTACCCTTGAGTTTCAGCGGCAAAGAATGAGTTTGGTATCTGTCAGGAACACGCCTACATGTATACTATACTCAGCTTAATCACTCCATATGATATATGTGCAGGACATACGGAAATGCATGTGAGCATTGCTCATGCACCTCAAAACATGCTGAAAAATGCTGACAAACATGTTCCAACACAAATCTCTTTGTCTAATTGTATTCTTAACTGATACATGAAACACAGGACAATACCATACCATGCAGAGGCATGCTCCTATGAGTAGGAATATCAACAATGCAACAAAAAAGGGACATACCAGTAAAGGCATGTCACTTGAGACAATTATTTTTAAGTACCAAAAATAAATAAATAAATAATACTTTATTTGCTGACTAATTATGCATCTATAATCTTATTAAAGTGCATAGTTAATTTTAAAAGGTACTCACAGTACCTTAAGCTGATAAAGAAATTATACTTACTGAATAAAATAAAACCCAAGGTCTATGGGATTATCCCGGAAATTAACAGACCAACTGGACTGACTGGAATGTCTGTGCAGAGAAAAGAGATTCCTAGCTGCAACTGCCTGGAGGAGAAATCCACTCAATATAAACCTATGTTGCCATCAGTTCTATCTGGTACGCTTTTTAGGGTAAAAATTGATCACATTTATATGTAGGACACCCAAAACATTAAATGAATTAAAATTTGTGACCCTTGTAAAGTAACAAAATTTGGTATTTTAAAGGGTGAAATATATGTGCCTCAATGCATTACATAATAATAAATCAGCCCATTATTTTCCTCCTTAAAGCAAAAGCCCAACCTTAAGTACAATACAAATAGTTTAGAAGAGATGTTATTTCCCCTAAAGTTTAATGCCAAAATCCCCGCATGTTGCTCAGTAAAAATTCACCAGCCTGTCTAATTTACTTGAATTTATAAATATTAAAAATATGAGGAGTATAATGTTTTTGAGCTACCTGTCTCCTGATGGTTTATCCTCCTTACCACCCCCCCAACTTCCTTTAGCAATAAGATAACTGTATTCACTGCCAAGGAGACTTTCATTTCAAACCAAGAACAAGGTGATACCCACCCCCCACACCACCCTCAGCCCTTGGTCTTAGAATGAGGAGGGCCCAGGACCCAGATGAAATAATTGATTCATTCTAAACCTCTCTCTCTCTCTCTCTCTCTCTCTCCTTATTTTATTATTCTTTTCTCTGTTTTTTAATTTTTCTTTCTTTTTTAAATTTGAATTGATTTTTTTGAGAGAGAGATAGAGAGAAAGGGGAGAAAGGAAAAACAATTTGTCGTCCCACTTATTTGTGCATTCATTGCTTGATTTTTTTTCTTATATCTTTTTTTCTTTTTCATTCTACACATTTTAATTGTCTGCCTTCTCTGCACCAGCCACACATTTGGAAAGTCATGATAGAATTGTGAACCAGACAGGCAGCTCTTGGGACTTACGTTCTAGAATAGAACCCTCAAGAATAGAAGAGTGTCTCCTGAACCAAAGGGAGCAGGGAGAAAGAAGTGATGAGACAGCAGCAGAAGTGGGTCCCGAGAGAGGATTCCAGGACCTGCTTCAGAGCCAGAGCCCCTGCAAAGCAGCGAAACATGAGGCGAACCTGAGAAAGTGACCACTCAGGACTGGCTCCTGCTTCTTTGACTGCGGTCCTAGGAAAGGACAGGACCCAAATAGGTTACCCTTGCGCAGTGTGCCTGGCAGATGGAGAGCCACAGCCTACTTGAGGTTTCCTTGCTGTGGGCACACCAAAGCATCAGAGTGCTTCTCAAGCCCTCGAGCATGGAAGGGGGATGGGAGAGAGCAGCGGGGCGAAGCAAGGACAAAAACAAATTAAAAATAAGAGCCTTCGGGAGAAGAGTGCCTGCCTGCAGTATGGGGGATGGGTCAGTCCTGGGACCTCACAGGCTGCTCCCTCACCTCTCCCCCAAAAGCCACTACTCCAAACTCGCCTTAAGTGTCTCTAGTCCACCCTGCCCTCCCTCTACTGAAGACCAGGGCTGGATAATGACAATGCCCTAAAAAAAATGACAGAATCACGAATTGTATCCCTGAATTACCATGTGGAGGAGAGCCAATACACTGACCAACGCTTCCTATCAGGGCTGCTTTAGGAGAAAGAATAAATATTCCAGTGGGAGTCATTATTTTAAAAAAAAAAAAAAAACAGGCTTCATTCTCCCTGTTGAAATAAGGAGAGGCACATACCTCCCCTCCCCTTTCTTCCCTTAGAGCACTTACTTTAGAAACCTTGCCATTGTAGATTCTTTCTGATTCTTTGAAATGTAAGTAAATCTTTATAAAAGCTAAATAAGCCCTTTAGCCAACATTATGACCCAGTAATGTTTTTATTAAGGACCTGGGACCCCTGTCTTTGGAATGTAAATATCTTAAGGAAAATCGCATGTCCAGGTTTCTGTGGGAAGGTAGGAGCCTCTCTCCACAACAATCTCTTGTTTAAAGGAACTTATTTTTTCTTTACATGAAGCCCATGAGCAATCACAAATGGTCACATCAATTAATCAGCAAAGCCACTACAATTAGCAGATGAACCCTGTGTGTCAAGGGGTGGTGCCATCAGGTCTTCTTACTTAGGGACTAGTTATCATTTATCTTGAGAACATATGTAATGGGTAATACCTAGTTGGAGTGAGATATTTTTCTGTCTTTGCAATCTCTCAAGCAAACTGCCTGGGATGTGCATCACATTCTGGTTTAATGATTACTCAATAACTGAAGTGTTTTCTTTTTCTCTTACCTTTGCGAAGAGGATTTCTGGGTTGGGAGAATAGTGGCCGATTTAGTGAACACAGACTTGAACAGATAACATTAATAACAATATAGGTCACCTAGTCATAACTACAGAAGCTCCCCAAAACTCCCAGCATTTTAGAGAAAAGATATACTTCTGTCAAATGGGATCTCAAAATAAAGAATAAAGCAATGAATAGGTCTTCTCTGCCTGAGCTGATAGACTTGAACTTGTAGCAACTACAACATAAATACTGGGACTTACCAACATTTAACTTCTGGAGTCTTATTTCAGATACTCATGCTAACAAACCATTTGACAGGGAAATGAGTGGAAGGAAACAACGTTTGTAACAGTGGTTCTCAAACTTTGCGTATATTAGATGCACCTGGGGGCGTATTTAAAACTCTGATGCCCAGCAACATCCTGAGCTAATTAAATCAGGATCTTTGAGAGAGAGACGAAGCCATTATTTTTTCAAGTTCCCCAAGTTATTTCAATGTGCAGACAAGTTTGAGAGCCAGGGGTTTACTGGAACTTCAGTGTGCCCGCAAATCACCTAAAGATATTGCTAAAATGCAGATTCTGAACTAGTAGGTCTGGGGCAGGGCCTGAAAGTCTACATTTCTAACAATTCCCACTCTAAGTAAGAGTCAGAATGTCTGGATTAGAATCTCGGCTTGCACTTTGTTGTGCTTCCATACCTTTATCTATAAAATAAGGATGATGATAATGGGATTGGATGGATCAATGTAGGTAGTAGTAATGGTGTGAAGGGTGTGTCATTCCTTTCATGTATCAGATAAGGAAATTGAAGTTTAAGAGGGCCAGTACTCACCTTCCAGTAATTGGCAGACAGACGCTTGACCTCAGGTCTTTTCCCAGTGTGTCATGCAGCTTTAAGGGTCTGTATTTAATTTAATCTAATTATCTCCTTCCCTGTTCTAGTTGTAGAGAATGTAAATCTGAATCACCTCTGACCTCTCCTCTCCCTTCTGTCAGTGTCACTTGGCTAAAACTCACTGATTTCATGCATGTTCCCCCTACTCTATTCCCATTACTTAAATTCAGTTTCTGTGATTTGTTTATGGTTCTTTTCATGAGCAAAAAATAGCTTTATGTTTCTTTTCATGAATGCGGGTTACCTTACTCTGAAATCTTTTACACCATTCCCAAATGTATCTGACCATGTGACCCTTCACTTCATAAACCAACATTGACTCTCCATTACCTACCAAATATAATCCAGCCTTGGTAGCATGCCCTTCCCTGAAATACTTTTTTTTTTTTTTTTTTCAGTTTCCTCTATAATGCCTTCTCCATCTTTTCTTCCCCACCACATGCCTTAAGAGGCCACCTCTCCTTTTCAGAATTCCTCTAGCACCTTATCTGCACTGAGCATGCTTCTGGGCAAACAGTACCCCTCCAAAGTCCAAATAAATAAATGAATGGCCTTCAGTCTTGAATTCTAACTCCCAAGATTCTGGGATCTCATTCTCATGAATGTCCCTAGGACTGATGTCCTCAACCACAACATTTTGTTGGTTGTGAGGTGTGTGGTAACTAATTTTTTCCTATTAACAAAGTACAACATGTTCAAATTATTTCCTTTTCTAATAACTAGAGTGGATTCAAGATGCTCCCTATAAGACTGACACCAAAGCTTATCTGCATTCCGCTGGGATTTCTGAAGCATAAGAGAACTGCAGCTAAAGCACTAAGGATTGCATGGACCATGCAGTTTTGTATGTGCCATAGCATTTAGTGAGCTATGTTACTAATTTTTTTTAAATAAAGAGCAATATTTTTGAAAAGTAAATCAGCACACCCTGGCTGGGTGGTTCAATTGGTTGGAGCATCGTCCTATACACCACAAAGTTTGCGGTTCCTGGTCAGTGTGTATACAGGAAGCAACTAATTAGTGTTTCTCTCTGTGTCTTTCCTCTCTCCCAAATCAAGGAACATATCCTCAGGTGAGGATTTTTTTTTTTTTTTTTTTAAGTAAATCAGCAATATTTTTTTCTTGAGAAATGACATTTGAGAACTTGAAATAGTTAACTTCATTATTCACATGCTTACAGAATACCTTTCTAAATACTACTGCTCCCCCTACCCAATAAAAAATCAAGCCCTATTTCCTTTAATACAGGACCCATGGGGAGTGTCCCAGTCATGGTGCTCTCATCTGTGTGAGGCGACAGGGCCCAAATATTGGAGTTACGTTGTCCAACACAGGAGCCACTAGCCACATTGAACATTTGAATGTGACTTGTTCAAATTGAGATGCGCTATAAAAATACGCATTGGATTTCAAAGACAGTATAAAAAGGGAAGAATATCAAATATCTCATGAATATTTTACATTGACTACATGTTGAAATAATTACATCTTGGATATATCAGATTAAACAAAATCTATTAAAATGAATGTGACTTGTTTCTGTTTCTATCTCTTGATATGGCTACAAGAAAGTTTAAAGTCACATGTGTGGTTTGCATCTGTGGCTTGTATTTTATTTCTATGGGAAAACACTCTGCTTTGGGGTGCATAAGAAATACTGGAATGCCTGTTTAAAATGCAGATTGCCAAGACCAGCCCTCTGTGGAATCTAGTTCCATTCTTGTTTTTTAGGCAGAGATTAGCAGGAGTTACATAAAGTAACAAGAGTGTAATTCTTCATTTTCCTCAGTCTCCTCGCATTACCAAGTGCCTGATTCTTTATATGTCTCTGCTGCAATCACAAAGAAAGAGAATCACTTTGGCCTAGATAATCATAGGTGACCTTCATATTTCAGCTTTTGTATCAGCTACATCACAGGTCTCTGACCTATGGATTGGCTGTTGTTCAGACCAGTGTCCATCCCTAGACCAATCCTTGTGACTGGTAGGGGGATTGGAGGAGGCATGGGTCAGGTTAAACAGAGCATTGGAGTGATCTGGAATCTCATCTTGGCAGAGGTGTGGATGGCTGGCTTTGTTTGGAGGGGACTATGGGAATGCCCAGCACAGACTGGGCTGGGTCAGCAGTGACTTAATTCAGAAATTAAAAGTATGTGATGCACATTCAAAGGTCCTGTGAGCACTAGAGCCGAGGACTAATTATTCCCTGAACTATGGTGCTCTGGAGACAATTCCAGCCAAGCCATTCCACAGATAACGATAATGACAGACCTCTCCAAACGGTTTCAGTCATATCTAGCAATGAGCTGGCAAGATTAAACAGGCAGTTTAGGTAGGGAGAGGGTGACTGGAAAGACAGAAGAAGCAACACATAGAATGCAACCAAGTAATCAGAGTTCTGGTCCACACAATGCTCATATATCACCATCTGACCTTGGGCGGGACACTTGAACCTGCCTCAGGCTTGTCATCTTGACTGGTTACAAAATGACAGGGATGTAAAGACTGGGTGGAATGATAGATGTAAAG
This sequence comes from Noctilio leporinus, assembly GCA_004026585.1. Lineage (NCBI taxonomy): Eukaryota > Metazoa > Chordata > Mammalia > Chiroptera > Noctilionidae > Noctilio > Noctilio leporinus. The sequence continues at coordinate 52,101 of PVIW01003026.1, read as the reverse complement.
ATGCTTTTTAAAGTTCAAAGAGCTGCACAAATGTTGTTTAGAAGTGTGAGTTGTCATTAACTACATGTTGGCTAATGAAGGAGCAACCCCACAATAAATCTTACCTCAATGAATACACCCTGTACATGGACCATCTGGTTGTATTTTTTTTAACCTTGTTAAAACGTGGGAAATGTTAATTCAGCTCTTCTACTCCGTTGGCACTTATCTCTAGCTACGGCTTCCTGTGTAATATGCCTTCAGGAATTCACCTCAGTACATCAAACCTGCTGGCAGGCCAGCAGCCCTCCATAGCCACGCAGCATGCACTTGAGAGAAGTATAATCAATCAGCCCTGCGACTAATGACAATTGTCAACGGAATCTGGTGGTAGCTTTTGCCACTAACTGTCAGGATATTCAAATATTCAAGACTAACAACACAGCCTAATGCCCTTCCACAGCATTTATCTAAAGAATTCAAGTGGTGAGAAAAACTGCGAATGCAAAGTTCAGCTATCATGTTTGGGGGCCCAGATTTATTTCCATATAAACAAAATAAAATTTTCTTTACTTTATACCCCATTTCCTTTCCACAAGATAAATTACCTTCCCCCCACTCCCACCCACCCCCCACCCCCCCCCAAATGCTCAGTTTTAGAGAACCACTTCAGGAATACTAAGGATTTTTGTTGTTGTTGTTGTTGCTTTATGGAGGGTCTGACACTTCTGCTATACTAATAACAACAGGAGAAAAGGGTTTACCAAATATTTGTATAATTGATTAGAATCACGGGAGTGTCCGTGGCTTGTGAAAAAGGAGCTCTGCCTCTTTAAGGCTCCACCGGGCTCTGGGCTCGCAAGCAGACAGAGCATCGCTGCTGCAGCGACTCATCCTACCCATAAGGTTCAGTTAGCCAAGGTGGAGGATGGGAAAAGAATGGAGCTGTCCCAGCTACTCAATGAGATCAGGGCAAACTATGAAAAGCTCCTCACCAGAAATCAGATAGAGACCGTGCTCTCAACAAGGATCCAGGTAATGATTTCATACAGACAGGCACCTTCCAGGATAAGGAGACAATCCATGTCTACCCAATTCCTGTCCCGGCCTCTCTGAGGTACAGTATTTCCTTTTCAATGCAGCGTATACTGGGGAAGGAATTGGGGTTTACTGCAATGTGACGGGGACTTTAAAGAGAGATGCTGTGATTACACTGTTAAATGGCCATGAAATAAATGGTGATTGATGCATTTAATTTTTACATAAATTATGAGGTAACTATCATTAATAAAACGTGGGGTTAACATACAATAAAATGGTGCACTCGAACCTCTTTTAGACATTCTGCAAGGAGGAAACATTTCAAATACCCTTCAAAGATATTATGGACTTATTTATAATTTAAATAAATTAAGATATTACGGACTTATTTATAATTTAAATAAATTAAGTAACACCTTTAAAATGGCAAGCTTTATAGTAAATTTATTAGCCTGCACACTTTGCACAGAAAAATTAAGTAAAATATTTCTTAACCTTTTTAATGAATTCAGTTTGATACTAGATCATTATAAATAGAAATTATCTGGGTATGTGAGCATAGCATTCAGAATAATTGTGATATAAATTGGGACAATCAAAATTCCCCAAATTGATAGACTCTCCACTTAGGTTATAGATTTGTGCTATAAGATGAGAATGTTTATTGAGCATGCAATATTTAAGTTTTAAAAACAAGAGAGAGCCAAGTTAAATAAGCACTAAATCCTAATTTTATAGACTTACTTTGTTTTAAAGTGATAATCACCTTTAGCAATTAATCATGATCTCAACTCTTTAAACAAATATACAAACATTTTAGAAACAAAGATTCAGAAATTCAGAAAAAAATTTAAATTTACCTACTATATCTGAGTTCTAGTTCTATTCCAAGCATCCCAACACAGCAAAGCATTCGCTTAGGAACATCACCAGGAAGGGAAAAAAGGTTTCTGGGAAAATCATAGGACTTTTCTCCATTAGCAATTCATTTTTAGTAACGTTATAAATTTTACCCCTGGGTAACATTATCAGTCTTCATAAAGAATGATCAGTATCCTGGATTAAGCAAAGTCACTGAGATATTTAACTACTGAAATAGTTCACTCACCTTTTACAAAGAGAAGGGGGGAAATGATGACAATTTGTAATGACAATTTCTGAAAACTATAAACCAACTAAATATTTTATTTTTGCAATAGTAAAAATACAAGATATTTACAAGTCATAGTGCTGAAATGCATCAATTTAACATATCTACTTTAGAGGATGATTTTCAAAGAATTCATAAATCAACTGAAATAAACTCAAGAAAGCCATTTAATTATTATGAAATAAGGAAACATAAGCTATTTTAGTAACTTATTGCTATACAACCAACCACCTTAAAACTTAGATTTTTAAAAAGATTGTATTTCCTTTCATGATTCTCTGGGTTGCATAGGCTCATTGAGGGTAACTCTGCTACTGCACATGACACTGGCTGGGATAGTAATAATCATCTTGGGGCACAACTGGGCTGGGTCATGCAGGGTGGCTCATTCGTATGTCTGGCATCTTGACAGGATTTTTGAAAGGCTGACTCAGCTCAGACAACTGGGCCTTCTGTCTCTCTCTATCTCTCTCTCTCTCTTTTCTTTTCCCTCCCCCTCTCCCATGCTGCCTCAGGGTCTCTCTCCATCTGGCCTATCTACATGATCTCTCCAACAGAATATTCAGACTTCTTACATGTTGGTCCAGAGCTCCCCAAAGCACAGAAGTGGAAGTTTCAGGACTTCTTAAGGCTTAGGCCTAGAACGGACACTTCTACTACATTCCACTAGCTAAAGTAAGACAAGGGTCAGCCTGGCCCACGTTCAGCGTGGAAGGCTACCACACAAAGACATGAATTTCAGGAAGTGTGGTTCATTGGAAGCCATCTTCAGAATCTATCTACCACAGAAACTTCACTGCAGGTTCCAAAATCCAAAACTCCAGTAACTATCATTTTTTTAATACACTCCTATTTCCTAACTTCTCAACACTTTCTTTTGCAGTTTTGAAATGTGTTGCTGCTTGCTTTGACAACACTAAGGACAGCAAACCAAAAGGAAACATATGAATGCTATTCTCCAATACGTTGCCCTAACCTTTATTCATAGACTTTTAATTGCTGCAGTGTTTCCTTTCAAAAATAATCTGTTGTACCATCATATTAATTTTTTATTTTAAAATGCATTTTTCTAAGAACATAAAAAAGTTGTAATTTTTGCTTCAAAATATTGCAGCCACCATGGCTGATGTGAATCAGTGAATTGAGCTCCAGCCTGTGAACCAGAGGGCTACCCAGTTCAATTCCCAGTCAGGGCACATGCCTGTATTGCAGGCCAGGTCTCCAGTTGGGGGTGCAAGAGAGGCAACCACACAAGGATCTCTCTCTCTTTCTCTCTCATTCATACATTGCTCCTAATGCTCTTGAAGCCAAATGCTGAGAATTCAGTCAAAGGATACTTTAATTCAATGTCAACATCAACATAAGAACATTTAAAGCTAATTATTGTATAAAATATTCTATTTGTTATTTAATATGAGGATACACAGCAAACAATGTATAAAGAAGTCCTTTTTGCTATTATCCTAGATACCCAAAATTAATATTCCTTCTAAAAAGATCATATTGAAAAAATCAACAGTGGGTTAGCTTAACACAGAAATCTATTTTAGGATCTCTAATGCCTATGATAATTTAATTCTCTAAATTATTCATAATATACTTTCCAGCAATATTTACTCACTGACTATGTATCCAGTCCAATAACGGATTAATTTAGGATATATAGCTGTGTATCTGCTTTTATAAAACAACCTACAAGAAAATATGGGGGGGTAGCTAATTTCAATCTTTCTTCCTTATTAATACTGCAAACAATGGAAAGTTAGGAATCAGAGGTCTAAAACTTAGGTCCTGTAAGTGCTTACTTTTCATTAAAATGTGTGTCTTTCTGCATGTCATTTTGAGGTTCGTTTCACATCTGAGAAAATTAAGATGAGAGTGCAATTGACTTGCTCATATATTTAATTAATTAGGAACTAAGCACCAAAACACATTCATTTGTAATCTAATAACTTAAAAAAAAACTATTGGATTCCTATGTTATTTTTCTGTAATTGCTTTTAAACATCTCATTTTCAAGAGTGCTATTTGTGGTTGTTGTTACTGTTGTTGTTGGCTCTCTTCTAGCTAGAAGAAGATTTAAACAGAAAGATGGACAAAGATGAAGAGGCTTTAAAGGCGGCACAAGCAGAACTCAAGGAAGCCCGACGCCAGTGGCACCACCTGCAAGTGGAAATTGAATCGCTCCATGCTGTGGTGAGAATAATATCCAAAGTGACTGGCCCACTGAGTCCCCAGATGTTACTTAATTAACGGGGTGGGGGGATAACCCCATTACCTTACAGTGAGAAACTCACTATTAGCCAGAAATCAGGCCACTAAATTCTATCCCTGGTCCTAGTTCACCCCCTCTTCCCTCCCTTCTTCATGGCAATAGCTCTTATCAAATCACTCAAGGTTTAGTTCACACCTACAAAAATAAAGTGGTCCTTACTTATTGCCCTGGGGTTCTCTAATTGTTGGAGAGGGAATAGAGCTTTTGTCATTACCCGAAGTCACCACATTGGGGAGTCTCTTATCCATACTATTAAGATATCTAATAGAAAAAATACCTAAACACTTTCCTAAATTGGCTTTTATAAGCAGTCTACTTTGGCTTTTTTATTTAATAGTCTATATTTTCAATACTTAAAAAATTAGAATAATAAGTTAATCACACTGGGTTTGGGGTTTTTTTGGGGGGGTGGGGGGGATTGTGTTTCTGTTTTTGCCATAGAGTTATCACAGGATTCCTTTGAAATAGGAAGCTCTTTAACTACATATATAAAATATACTATATATAGTTAGTATTTAGGGCATACATAAAACTGTAAGGGGGCCCTGGCTGGTAGCACAGTGGATAAGGCACCGGCCTGCGAACCCAAAGGTCGCAGGTTCGATTTCCCAGCCAGGGCACATAACCAGGTTGCAAGCCAGGTCTCCAGTCAGGTCTGTGGCTGGGGGCAGGTGAAACGCAACCATACATTGATGTCTCTCTCCCTCTCTGCCTCTTTCCCTTCCCCTCTTTCTAAAAATAATGAAATAAAATCTTTAAAAAAATAAAATAAAAATAAAACTGTAAGGGAACATCTCTTGCTTGTGATGTAGAATTACTGCAACCTTTTTAAGAAAGCAGGTACCACAATCAAAAAATCTGATAGACACTGCCAATCAGATTTCAGAGGTACACTTTGTTTCCGTGATTCACTGATGAAGATCTATATAAAACAGGAAAGGGGCCTTGAAAACTCCCTGCACGCCAGTGAGCAACATTACCAGATGCAGCTACAGGACCTGGAGACTGTGATTGAAGGACTAGAAAAAGAGCTACAGGAAGTGAGGCGCGGCATCGAAAAGCAGCTTCAAGAGCATGAGATGCTTCTCAACACGAAGATGAGGCTAGAACAAGAAATAGCAACTTACCGCCGCCTTCTAGAAAAGGAAGAAATCAGGTACTTAATACCGTAGAGTTCATGACAAGTGGCCAGAAATGCAGAGCCACTTACATCATTGTTTACGTACTCAGAGAAATTGAATCTAAAAAAACCATCATCACCAAGGCGTGCTCACCGAGTTCCCACAATAAAATAGGATCCATACGCACCAAAGAGAGTATAAGGAATAACTATTTCTAGCCTCCACAAATTATGGACAAAACAAAGTCAGGCACATTAGCTACAACAGAGAGCACATCAAGTCTAGAACAAAATGTAAACAATTCCCACTTGATACAAAAAGGACTTTCTCACTTTCCTTTGCCATGCAAACCTTTTAGAGTTAGTCATTACCTTATTTGTGCCACCTGCAAAGAACGTTTGGAAAACTATTATTACCGCACACCCCTCCCAACAAAGGCCTACTCCTGTTACATATCAAACACCAAAATATTACAGCCATGGAAAGCATCGCTGTTTGGAGTGCATGATTTAGAAGACTTGCCCTGATAACAAAAGCTATCCAAGAGGAATTCTTATTAATTCACACAGTTTCATAATCTGCAATTACTTGTAAGGTCACGTGGCTTTGAACAGGCACAACCTCTAATTTTCCATGTTCCCCTAAAAGGAAAACTTTATTCTTTCTTTATTTTTTTTTAATTTTCAAGTACAGTTGACATACAATATTATATTAGTGTCTGGCATAAAACCCAGTGATTAGACTGTAAGTTATTATAATATTACTGGCTATATTCCCTATCCTGGACTTTACATCCCCAGGACTATTCTGTAACAACCACTTTGTACTTCTTAATCTCTTCACCTTTTGCACCTATCCCTCCGCCCCCACCCTGAAGCCTCCTCCCATCTGGAAACCATCAAAATGTTCTCTATATCTGAGTCTGTTTCTGGTCTGCTTGATCATTTATTTTGTTTTTTAGATTCCACATGTAAGTGAAATCATATGGTATTTGTCTTTCTCTGTCTTACTTCACTCAGCACAATACCCTCTAGGTCCATCCATGCTGTTGCAGATGACAAGATTTTATTTTATTTTTCTTATGGCTGAGTCATATTTCATTGTATATACGTACCACGTATTTAAAAAGAAATCTTTATTCTTGCTTGCTTCAGAATGCTGAGTCTTCTATAAAACAAGATAAAACTGCTTTAACCTATAATGTCTTGACATTCACTAAATCTTTGAAAAACATAAATTAAATTCAAAATATACTATTTACTAGCAGAGTGATACCAGGGAAATTACAAAACCTCTCTGTGCATCAGTTTTCTCATCTATAAAATGGAAAAAATATTACCTGCCTTATAGGATTGCTTTGAAGATTAAATACATTAATGTTTGTCAAGTCCTTAAAATAGTCTTATGTAAGTATATATATAAAGAGTTGTGAATTTCATTTATTCTTAATCCTTCAAGATATTGGTAATTTGGTCTTTAATATCCCCATAATACAATTTTTATTACACTATATTTAATATATACAACTATCAAGAAACGTATGATGAACGCCATGTATGCGTGAGTAAAAACACAATGTGTTGAAGTCTGTCAACACCCCCACCTTTCCATCTCCGCCACACCTAAGCTACATCCCAATTTCATCTCCCTCAAATCTAGCTCCAAAATTTATTAGTCTCATACTCTTTTATACTAAAATGTATGTATCCCTAAACAAAGTATGCAATTGTTTAGTATATTATTTTAACCTTAAGGCTGGTGTGGCTCAGTGTATTGGTGTCGGCCTGTGAACCCAAAGGTCTCTGGTTCAATTCCCCAGTCAGGGCACAAAACCAGGTTGCAAGCCAGGTCTCCAGCCAGGTCTCCAGACAGGTCTGTAGCTGGAGGCAGGTGAAAGGCAATTATACACTGGTGCTTCTCTCCCTTTCTTCCTTCCTGCCCTTCTCTCTGAACGTAATGAATAAAATTTTTTAAAAAAATAAAATAAAACTACTACAACTTACCCTTTTTTTTCACTCAGTGTTATATTTGGTAGACTTACCCAGTGTACCCTCAGCTTATTTCTTTCCACTGCTAAATAGTATTTCCATTGTATGAACATACTCCAATTTATCTGTTCTCTTAGTGATGACCATTTCTTCCAATAATCTGCCAGTACATTTTTGCTCTTATGATATAATTCTTTCCAATTTCAGATATTATGGTTGCATCCAAGGAGGGAAAAAAGAACAAAAACCTACAAGCAGAGTTGGTTTTGTTTTACCTTCAGGTGAGTTTCTGATATAAGTAAACTCATTTGAAAACTTAAGTGTCATTTGTAAGGATTATAAATAAAGATTCTAACATAGCAAAAGTAAATAATATTTAAATAAATGTTGATATAAATGGACTGTGATTAGTAATTCAACATTGTAATTTAATATTTCATAACTAACATTTTCACAGCCATAATAAATGAAATATCTTTTTCAACGAAAGTTCCACACAAGTGTAACAGTGAAAAAGTGGACACAGTGACCACACAGGCAATATTAAATGGAAATATCGTCAAGGAGAGCACTGAAGCTCATGGAACTATTCAGTAAGTAAAATAATTTTGATAGAACATCTTATTTATTTTAGCAAATCAGTATATTTTCTGTATTAAATTATAAAAAATTAACTTAGTTTTTGAAATTTATTTGCAAATACACTTTTTCCATTTGGCACTATGGTTTGTTTCCTACTTAGCTGAATATATAATGTCAGCTTATTCTAAGGCTGTCCATGTACTTAATTTACTTAAGTATTCATTTTAAGTAAAGTGCTCACTGTGTATAGGAATTTGTATTTTGGAGGTGCTTGATCTATCTACAAAGAAAAATTAGGAATTACTTTATTTTAAAATGCTCCTAGAAGTCTTAATTGTGTTTATTTTTTTAAAAAACTGTAATGTTAGACTTGTGTGCATGGAAGTAATTAAGGTACATCATTATTGTAGTTTAAAAGTTGTATATGATAAGACATATTTTGTTTTTACTTTATGTTTTTACTGAATGATCTATTCCCATCCCAAGGCAAGCATGAATAAAATTAGATTAAATGTAAAATAATAATAATAATAATAATAATAATAATTTTGATAGAAATAATAATAAACATGCAAAATTAACTTCAATTGAATAATCTCAGAAATCTTTGTTTGAATGTTTCCAAACATAAGTTTAACATGCTGTGATTTTTAATCTGATGTGAGTAAATATACATAAACAAAAACTCATGAAGAAATGCTCAATCTTAAATTCACCAAAACATAGGAGTTCTGTAGAACTCCTTGAACTCATATTCATATTATTTTTTAAAGTATGTAAGTTATAAAGTACACAATGTAAATTTAAACTTAAAATGTAAATGTAAATTATAAATTATTCAAAATTATTGATTTCTTTTTCATATGGAATATATATTACATATTTTTTAATGTATCCATACTTCTTCATAAGAAAGGTTTATTTTATCATTTCAGGACAGAGAAAGTGGATGAAGTTATTAAAGAATGGGAAGGTTCCTTCTTTAAAGATAACCCTCGATTAAGGAAAAAATCTGTTTCTCTTCGATTTGATCTTCATTTAGCAGCCACTGATGAAGGGTGTTTACAGACTAAACAGGATAACCTACCAGATATAGAAGTCAGGCTTATCATGAGGAGATCATGCAGTATTCCCTCTATCAAACCTCCATCTGCGGCTAATTAATCCAAAGACAGTGTTGACTTGATTTGAAAATGACTTTAGGATGGACCAAGGTGGGCCATGCTGACCCCCTTCTGTTCCACATGTAAATTAAGTATGTATGTTATGATTGATGTGTGATTTTCTTCAGGGAAAAGAAAAATGACAAGGGACAAAATTTCTCTGAATCTAACTATGGATGTATTTTTGGAAAAGGGAAGCTTAAAAATAAAATCAGAAATACAGTACAATTTCTATTTTATTTATTCTCCAATAAATAAATATTTATTTATTCCCTTGAAATTTTTTGTTCCCTTAAAATTTTATCAGAGACTGTAAAGCATTAGTGGTTTAGTTAAGTCTTTGAAATTTTACTCAATGGCTGAATACTCTAAATATCTAAATATTTTATTACATTAAGAATCACACTGAGTTACTCATCACTATTCTATGACTGGTTATATCTTAAAACGTTTTTCTAAGTAAAAAACAATTATAAACAAACTTTTAAGGAGGACTCCCTATTCACTTAACCAAAATTTTTCCTTTTGAAACAACCCTTTGTGTATTTAGAAAAATAAGTTATTTTTTATGAGAGGTTTTAAGCGAACTATAGAAAACAACCTAGTACTAACTTGATTAAATAAAAGTAATCTTCATCTTGAAGTATTTTGTATTCATTGTCTGATTTCCAGAAGAGTTCATTTATTGTCCTCTACCACAAAAATAAAAGAAAAAAAGCCAGCTGCACTGCACAAACAAAATATGAAATCACTACAGTTCCTAGAACAGTTATCCAACCTCTCACCCTCGCAGCTTTTCCGTCTATAAAGTTAAATACGATTAACTGAAGTATTTGATGTGACCATTCGGTAAAATACTACAGGAAGTCTTATAAATATTTCCTGAAATCATTTATGTGAATAAAGATAACACTATGGTTAAATAAGCTAAGAGTATTTGCAGAATTTACGTTTTTAAATTGTTCAATATGCATAGAAAATATATTTGTGAATAAGTCGAGTTTTGTTGCAAAGTTTTTTAAACAACCTAATTTGTTTAATACAGGTATATTTATTTTAAGACCTTAAATAATAAATACCTGTTTTAAACATTAGAAATTTATAGGCTGTTAATTTTTTCTAAACAGAAAAAAATGTTGAGTGTTACTCACTATACTTTTTCCCAGCTAAAGTATCATTCAAGGGCTACAGCTATGTTAGCATTTTAGTACAGCCTTCCCTTTCTCTCTCTCTCTCTCCCTTTTCCTCCCCCTTTATGTAAACAGAAAAGTTATATTTTAACCAGAAAAAAATTATGTTATTATGTTAAATAACCTTTAACATAATACAGGGATTATAAAGTTAAAATTTTTCTTTCAATTACTTCAGATTACTTTTTGCCTGGCTTATTCTATTTAATGGCAGGGATAATTTTGTTGTCAAGAATACAACAGCATGTTAAGTGCTTATTCTTGCATAAGCATCTAACCTAAAATACATCCTATACATAAAAGTGTTTTAATTCAATGCTAGTAACTTCATTAAAGCTTTGAAAAATGCAATCATGTAAGCTAGTGTACTAAAGTTACTGTACTAAGCAACAATAAGCATATGTAATATACCTAGTGTAATCAATATGCAATGTAGAAACTTAGTACTGGGCATCATGAATGTAATTGCTTCTAATAGTAATTTCATTATGCAGCTATTGTGTGCAACATGTACATTTTAAAATACAGTACTGGAATTTATAACAAAGTTTTATTTGCTTTGGGGCATTTTAAATTGGGATATGAATTTACCAAAGTAAATGATAACACAATTAAAAAATTGAAACAAATTCTAAATCTGCGTTGTGTTTGAGTTTGAGACATCGTGCTGAGTTTAATTTTACTAACATGGTTAGCTTACTTGGGGAATAAGGAAAACTGTAACAACTGATAAGACAGAATTTTTTTATACTTTTTTAACAAAAGAATAAATAAGAATGGTATATTCTAATAAAAAATCAAAAATAAGCCCATAATCCTGTAGCCACCATTTACAAAGTACTCACTCTGCTCCTCACGCTATACTTAGCATACTTGTACATAATCACTAATCTTTACATCAGTCCTACAAGATAGATGATATTATCCTCATTTTATAGATAAATAGAAATTAATATTTTTGTTTTTCTGGAATAAAATGGCTGCTTCTATAATCAAGTAAAAAAAAAATGGTTATTCCAGCCCTGGCTGGTGGCACAGTGGACAAAGCCCCGGCCTGTGATTTCAAAGGTCACTGGTTCGATCCCCAGCCAAGAGCACATAACCAGGTTGCAAGCCAGGTCTCCAGCCACCAGGTCCATGGCTGGAGGCAGGTGAAAGGCAACCATACATGGATGTCTCTCCCCTTCTCTGCCTTTCTCCCTTCCCCTCTCTCTAAAAATGATAAATAAAACCTCTAAAAAAAAAAAAAATAGAAAAGTCATTCTAATGACTGACAATCATAGGGACCTGCCCTGGCACTGTCACTAATTACCCACATTACCAGGAAGGAATCACTTCAAAGTCCTAGGCCTCAATTTTCACACTTGGAAATAAAGGGAAAGGTGGTACTTGGTAACAATGCCTAGCCTATACATGTGAAAATATTTGGCAAAGTGGTACTCAACTACACAGTACTATTTGGATGAAAATTGTCATTGGGAAAGGAAAATTTGTGAGAATAATTATTGCTGACAATGATTAAGTAATAGCTTAAAACACAACAGGTAATGAGAATTTTTTAAATTCTTTGCTTCCAGTAGTTATTCTTTCCCAGTGAGTTACCCAGTTTGAGCTGGTCTACCAAGATAGTTTTTTTTAATTTTTTTTCTGCCTCCAAAGCATTGATTTATTGAAAAACTACATACATATTAAAACATGTTTACATACATTTTCCCCATAAGATTACAAATATACAAACATAAATTCTGTCAAAGTCAGCATCTTGTGTATTAGAAACAACTGGAGAAAACCGTGTTCCCCACCTGTTAATTAAAAATTTCCCAAGTCCAGCTCCTGATCCAAGATAGTTTTTAAAGTACAAAAGTGTTCTTTAAAGTCAAAAATACATGAATTAATTTAAAAGTTTCAAATGGAAATATGGTACATGGGCCAAAATTAAACTTTAGTTAAATAATGTGCATAGACACATTAAATTATTAACATGAAATTTTTTAAATTTGGTTCTGTGTGGAAAGGGTGGCTCCGTTGGTTGAGCATTGTCCTGTGAACAGAGGAAGGTTTCGGGTTCCACCCCTAGTCCAGGCACATTGGGGATGCAACCAATCAATGTTTCCAATGTCCCTGTCTCTGTCTGTCTCTGTCTCCTCCCTCTCAAAATTAAAAAAAAAAAAAAAAAAAAAGCAATGAGAAATGTCCTCAGGTGAGGATAAAAAAATAAAGAAATGTGTGAATAGGATTTTTTTAAAAAGCATATGAATGGGATCAGAGATGAAAGCAAGCCAAGTTCCTGGATCTTACTGCCAGAAAGATAACTCAACTACTCGGTCCTAAGACTATCTCTAGGGTTTATTACTAACTACTAGGCCCCTGTGAAGGCTCCCAACAACCTTCATAGTGACAACAGTTTAAATAGTCATATTAATGATGCACCCCATATTTTCTGGGATTAATCACAATTCCAAAAGTCAGTCCCGTGGGCCCCACAAATATCCCTGTGCATGGAAGATCTTGTGCACTGAGTTTGCTTTGGGGAAAAAATGAACAACTTAGTGTAAGTAGAGTCTATCTTAGTGGATTATTTCATTCTTCGGTATTAATTCCCTCAGGGCTAGAAAAGAGATATATTTTTCTATTACATTTTACCTTCTTCCTTTCTTCTTTCAAGTATATTTTATTGATTATGATGTTAAGTTGCCCCAGTTTTTCCTCCTTTGCCTAGTACCCACCTTCTCTCCAGCAATCCCCCCAACCTTAGTGCATGTCCATGGGTCATGCATTTGGCTTATTTCTTTCCTATATTATGCTTAACTTCCCTGTGTCTATTTTTTTTGTTCCTAGAAATTATGCTTCTTAATCTGCACCATTTTCTCCATTCTTCCCCTTTTTCCTCCAAGCTCATAACTCTCCAAATGATCTCCATACTTATGATTCTATTTCTGTTCTGGTTGTTTGCTTAGTTTGTTTTTGTTTTGTTAATTTGGTTGTCAATAGTTGTGAGTTTGTTGTCATTTTAATGTTCATAGTTTTTATCTTTTTCTTAAGTAAGTCCTTTAACATTTCATGTAAAAATGGCTTGGTGATGATGAATGCCTTTAGTTTTACCTTGTCTGGGAAGCACTTTATCTGCCCTTCCATTCTAAATAATAGCTTTGCTGGATAGAGTAGAATCTAGGTTGTATGTTCTTGCTTTTCATCATTTGAAATACTTCTTGCCAGCCCCTTACTGCCTGCAAAGTTTCTTTTGAGAAATCAACTGACAGTCTACAGGAACTCCTTTGTAGGTGACTCTCTTCTTTTTTCTTGCTACTTTTAAGATTCTGTCTATCTTTAACCTTTGGCAGTTTAATTATGATGTGTCTTGGTATGGTCTTCTTTGGGTCCAATTTGTTTGGGACTCTTTGTACTTCCTAGACATCTATGTCTCGGTGCTTGGCCAAAGTAGGGTCATTTTCTTTCATTACTTTTTTCAAATAAGTTTTCAATTTCTTGCTCTGCTCCTTCTGGCACCCCTATGACTCAGATGTTGGTACAGTTAAAGTCGACCCAAGGGTTCCTAATCATTTCCTCATGTTTTTTTGTTGTTGTTATGTTGTTTTGTTTTGTTGCATTTTTGTTTCTTCTTTCTATTCTGGTTTAATGTTAATTTATTCCTTTCGTTCCAAATCATTGATTTAAACCCTGGTTTCTTTCCCTTCATTGTTGGTTCCCTATATAGTTTTCTTTATTTCACTTTGTGTAACCTTTATTTCTTCCTTTACTCTTTGAGTTACTCTTTCTGAGCATCCTATCACCAGTGTTTTGAACTCTGCATCTGATAGGTTGGCTATCTCCATTTCATTTAATAGTGTTTCTGGGGTTTTGTTCTGTTCTTTCATTTGGGCCATATTTCCTTGCCTCCTCAGTTTGGCAGCCTCCGTGTGTGTGTGTGTGTGTGTGTGTGTGTGTGTGTGTTTCTGTGTATTAGGTAGAGCAGCTTTTACTCCCTGTCTTTACAGTAAAGGCACCCGTCTAGATGAATGTGGCTTCTTTAAATTCTTATTTTTGGATTTCCATACAACTCAACTTTTTGATGGTTCTGGTTGTTATTTGTTTTTGAGAATGTGGTTGTAATTCTTTCCATGGCTGCATGAGAAGGCAAAGCATGTCTACCTATGCCTCCATCTTAATTGAATGTCTCTTCTTCCTTTCTTAATTTTGCAAATCTTCAGGAGTGGAGAAAGAACCAAAGGAAGAACCAAAGGAAGAGAACACGATAACCGCTTATTCATTCCACAGATACTGAGTACCTGAACGTGCCATGCACTGTTCCAGAAGTCAAAAGTCCCCAATCTCAAGGAGCTTTCATTCTGATGAAAAGAAAAAGAAAACAAAATAAGTACATAATAAATATAGTACATTAGATGGTAAGTGCTGTTTGAAAAAAAGACCATGAATAAAGTGGACATTGGAAAATGAGGTAGGAGAGACCTACTCAGGTGACATATGAATAAAGGTCAGGAAGTAAGAATGTATTCATGTCACTGCTCCACTCAGATCCCCTCCTTTCCTTTCCACCATTTTTGTGTCCCCCTTCCCACTGCAGTGTGCTTTGTTTCTAACACCCAGTACCTGAAGCTCTTTTTCAGAGGACTGCCTAGAGATGACACAAAGGAGCATGTACCCTACCAGAGCACTTGCCCAGTCCTTCCACCATAATCCCAAAGGCAGGAAGAAACCAACTGGAGTTTCTCGCTAAGGCCAGAGAAAAAATGTACTGGGGTCTCTCTGAAGCCTGTTTGTATCTTTTTCTTTCTTTCTTTCTTTCTTTTTTAAGATTTTATTTATTATTTCCAGAGAGAGAGGTAGGGAGCGAAACAGAGAGGGAGAGAAACATCAATGTATGGTTGCCTTTCACCTGCCTCCAGCTAAGGACCTGGCTTGCAACCTGGTTATGTGCCCTGGCTGGGAATCGAACCAGAGACCTTTGGGTTCACAGGCTGACACCTATCCACTGAGCCACCAACCAGGGCCTGAAGCCTGCTTTTACATATTTTTTAAAAAGCAATTTAATGTACATTATATCAAGCACCATTCAAGATTGCCTGTTGTCATTTGATGACCTCGTCTTTGCCTTCAATATGCTCTTCAATTCCAATAATTTTTATTTATGCCTATAAAAATATTGGAGATGGGCCCTGGCTGATGGCTCAGTGGAATGGCACCGCCTGCGAACCCAAGGGTCACTGGTTTGATTCCCCAGTCAGGGCACATAACCAGGTTGCAAGCCAGGTCTCCAGCCAGGTCTATAGCTGAAGGCAGGTAAAAGGCAACCTTACATTGATGCTTCTCTCCCTCTCTTTCTCCCTCCCTTCCCCACTCTCTAAAAATAATAAATAAAATCTTTAAATATATATATTGGAGGTGGAAGACTTGGACAAAGTGTCACTTGTCCCAGGCTTTACTGGCTTCTAGAGATGCCCTAGTCATTGCTGGCTTCCCCCAGATGGCTGAGAGCAGCCCAAGATTTCAATCAGTAACTAAAATGTCAACACTGTTTTCAAGTAACTACTTGACCCCACCATATGGAGTCAGGGAGCCCATATGATGCTTTTCTCTCCACATCGGCCCACAACATCCGCCTGATGTTTATATATTCAAGGAAGGCGCTATCAACTAGTAAACCAACATACTCATAATTTAGTGGAAAGAGCCCTGCACTACACCAAAAGGCTGCCTCAATACAGATTTATTGAGCCTCTAACAATGGGTCAAGCCCTTAGTAGACACTGACAAAACAAAGTGACCAATGCAGACGACTGGACTTTTGTTTTTCACAACCCTCGTAGTGCATTGGAGATGACATATGCACTCTGATACAATGGATTAGGAAAAAGATTACAACAACCTTGTCAAAGAGCCATGGAGTTGAGAAGAAGGTTGGCACAGGTCATCACATAAGACTTGTGAACTGGTTCCAAAAGGACAGATGAGTTTAAGCTGAAAGTGGCGAACAGGTGTTCCTGTCGGTCCCATGACACAAAACAACGTTGGGCAGGGACCAGTGTGACCCCGACTTTGCAAAAGCTAACATCCTAGGGCCAGGAGATTAACATCTTTGGGCCTTGACTCGGAAACAATGCTGGTAGCAATTGCACCAGACTCGACCTCGGGAAACCGGAAAACCCCACGTCGTTAAGGCACGAAGCCCGACAAGCGCTTATGGGGACAGACACTCCGCGCCTCCCTCCTCTGCTTGCTAAAGTGCACACTGGCGTCCTTAAGAGAAAGAGGAAATAAAACAACCGGAAAAAAAAAATCATGGGGCGGGCACGACCACAGCCTGGCCCGACGGGCGCGCGACCAGCGCGGACACAGTGGTTCCGGGGCCTCACGCCCAGGCGACTCCCGCCGTCTTCCGGCCCCGTGAGCGGAGCCGAGGCCGTGGCTGCCACCTCCCCCCGGCACAGCCTCGCACCTCCCGCCGCCACCGCCGCTGCCCCCCACGGCAGCGGAACCCAGGCCTCTCGGGAGCACAGGCCCCATCCGCCTTTTCCGCCGTGACGAATCGGCGCCCGGC
Source organism: Noctilio leporinus (assembly GCA_004026585.1). Lineage (NCBI taxonomy): Eukaryota > Metazoa > Chordata > Mammalia > Chiroptera > Noctilionidae > Noctilio > Noctilio leporinus. The sequence continues at coordinate 35,056 of PVIW01003026.1, read as the reverse complement.
TGGGAAACTGCCCAAAAGCGGGGAGTTTTGAGGAACGTATAGGGCCTGGAAAAAAATCTCCTAGACTGCACGGAGCGTCGCGCGTTCTCACAAGGAGGCTTATTGTTCTAAAGACGGTCGGGTGCCGCCTGGGAAGAAATTAAGAAGAGTGTTGAAAGTGCGGGTGCGGAAGCTCCGGACGCGAGGGGCGGGGCGTGCGCAGGACAAAGGGAAGCCAGGCCGGAGCTGCGGGCGCTTTTTCTGCCCGCGGGTGAGTGTTTCCGACTGGGCTCAGCCGGGTCGGGAGGGTGGCAGGTGGTGGTGTTCCGGCCTGGCTGGACGCCGAGCCCCCCCGGGGTTGCTGGGGTTCAGGTGTGGCCGCCGGGCCGCCGCTGCGGGCTGCTTGCGGCCTCTCTGAGGCCTAGCGGAGTGAGGGTTGGGCCGGAGACCCATCTGGGTTCCTCCTGGGCGGCAAGACTTACCCCGTCTCACTAACCCCGAGAAACCCCGGGTCAGAGCCGCTATGCACACCCCGCTTTTGCGGAGTGGCTGGTAATGTGCATCCTCCACAACGAAGTTCAAGGAACCGACCTCAGAGGAAGCCCTAGGTGCGAGCCAGGCCCATAGTCACCACCCCCAGGAAGGTGGTTTCCCTTGGATTCAGGCAGCGAGCCGAGGACCCCGGGTGTGGCTTAGCGTGAAGAGCGAAGGCTCTGAAAGAGTTTGTCCTGGGTTTGAAACCCAAGCCTGGCATCTCCTAGCTGTGTGTTTTTAGGCAAGTTCATTAAACCCACGGAGACTCCCTTTCTTCATCTGTAAAGTGGAAATAGCACTACAAAGCTTGTTGGTAGTTGTGACTGTTAAACGAGGTAATGGAAGTAATCAGCCTGTCCCCTGTTAGGTACTAAGCAGGTGCCTAATGTAGTATTTGTGTCCGGTAGTGGGGATGGATCCAGTGGTGGACAAAATGTACAAGCCCGCTCTAAGAATTTATAGGATAGCAAAGGAGAGCAATCATGTCAAAGAATTAACAGTGAGTGATGTGCAAGGGAGCTTGTGGCATTTATTGTCAGGGCTCCCACAGCAAGGCCTACTGAATGTTGACAGCTCCCTGGATGTGAGCAGGAAGGAAATTTGCACCAGAGGCAGTGGTTCCTGCCCGTGCCTTAAGGAAAGGGTGAGACGCAGGCTAGGCCATTGAGAAAATAAACTACAGGGTTGTTTTTTTTTCATACCAGGCCTCTTCTACCTTATGCTCCAGGGAATTTCCTTAAAATGCAAAACAGGAGCCAAAAAAAAAAAAAAAATGTATATACATAATATGCACATATATATACACATACGTATATATGTGTTTGCTGCACATAACATTGGATGAAGGTGCTCCAGTAGACGTAGAAGTTATTTGCCTTTTTTCTAAAAATGAATGTTTCTTTGCAGTGTGTGTGATGCATATTGATGTCAGGAACAAGGTCATACGTATGGTCATGTCGTGAGCTGGGAATACTAGGGCAAAATTTGTTAAGAATTGAGCTAGGTACTGAGACTACAATAATGAATTAGATAGATGGTACCTGTTTCCAGGCAACACACAATCTAGCCATATTAATAGGTGTATAATATAATAGACAATATATGTCAACTATGTAAATTGGGTAGAAATACAGATGAGGAAGCCATTCTGCCCAGGCAATTTTGTCAAGAAAACTCCACTGAGATGTTTTGAAACTGGCTGGGAAGGGTTAATCAAAGTTTTCAGGCAAATTCTCAAAATTTATTCCTGTTATTTATAAAGCTATTTACCATTTGGAGGTAATAGATAGCATACCAGTTACATTTTGCAGGGCCTCCAGGAATAAAATACTGTTCCATCTCCATAGAAGTTATGCTGAAAGGAAGGGAGAGCTGCTGCTAATCTGGGAGCTGTCAGTACCTGGTAGACCTGCTTAGTGCGGGCCCTGATAATATATCACATCTATTGTCATTATGTTTTTATCGTTCTGATTCAGTGTGTACATGGCATCAGCAAAATGTTTTCCATACGAGAGTTGATTCACTAGCATAAGAAAAAACTTCAAAGCACATGTCTAATATTACTTTTAATATCCCCAGTAAATTGTTTTAATCGTTCATTCTGATCAGCCAAATGACCTAAAGCAGTAGTAAAATATGCAAAAAACTTGGACAATAGGAGATAATGTAATTTTACTAAGAAATACCGATTTAACTACCCTATTCTTTAGGAAAACATTCTCTCATGCTTGCTGAGTTTTGATTCTCTTTTTTTTTCTTTTTTTTCCTTTTTTTTTATTTTAGTGTCTCAGATTCATTCTTAAGGAACTGAGAACTTAATCTTCCAAAATGTCAAGTAAGTTTCATTTTTTTTATATTTATCAATCTATATAAATAAGAGACTAATGCCCTAGCAAGTGGGAATTCCAAAATACTCTCATTTTTTTTTTCTTCAAAACAGGACCATTGGTAGTTTTGTTGCATAGTATTATATCTCAGTTGTTTACAAGAAGTTATTTATTTTCTTTCAAACAGAAAGACCATCTTATGCCCCACCTCCCACCCCAGCTCCTGCAACAGTAAGTTTTAATTTTCTTGTTAATGTAATAGCCAAGTCTGGCCTTGATACAAAAACCCAGATGTCTTCCAGGAACAGTCACTCAATCATCACAGCAACAGGATGTAAAATTCAGCTTTAAAAAAAACAGCACTTCCTACTAAATAAAATAACTCTTTTCATCTTACCTTGAACCAGCCCCAACATTTAAAGAAACATACTGCTGAATGGCCAATCTCCTATGCTTGGTTGTTTTTTTTGTTTTTGTTTTTTTTTAATGGGAAATAACTGATAAGTTTAACACTTCTTTCTTGTTAATGTCTTATTAAGAGTCTTTAAAGCTGCAATTGAATGAATGCTTATTCTGGCATTAATTATTTTCCAGCCTAACCTTAAACTGGTTATATTTTTCTCTCCTTATTTATATATAACTTTCATATTAAATCAAACAAAGTTTCCAGTTCTATAATAACACTCATTGTAAATCTTTATTTCCAAGCTGTTCAAGTAAGGATTTTAATATCTGTGGGTCAGATCCTGCTATTAAATTTCATTCCACTCCATAAATAATATTTTATTGGTTTGGCATTTGATATGTTTCAAAGCCTAAATAATAATAGTTGTGAACTATTGTTTTCACCTAGCGGGTTCTGGCCCTACTTGGTCAGCATGTCAAATACTTGTCCAATCCATTTAAACAAATTTAACAGTAACTCTTCAGGATTTGTTGAAACAGATTCCTTGTTTTTTATTTAAAAACAACAAAACACTATTAGTATTGACCATATCCTACAAAAGCAATACTTTAACAGCTGTTAGCCCTCCTTCCAGACCCCTTACCCACTAAATTTCACGCTAGTTTACTAATTAGGTCCTTGTGTAATTTTATCTTCTCCACTAGATAACTATTCTTAATTACTAACCCTTAGATAAAATGTTTATGTTTATCAATAATTTTGGGGTTTTTTTAGTAAGATTTTTTTAAAAGATACTATATCACATGTTCTCAGTTCAACTTATATATGATACAGTCTCTAAAGTTACTTCCTGTAGATCTTAAAGTCCTGTGTTTGTTTTCTTTCTTAAATCAAAGAACATTTCTTATGACTATCTCCTTGGCACTGTGCTAGTGGCTATACAGGTGGAGTTGAACAGTTGAGATTCCTGACCTCAAAAGCTAACCATGTACTTCATTTTTGGAAATGATAAAATTGTCATGTTTTAGTTTCAATTTTTTTTTAGCTCCATATTTAATTTTCTTACGTTATTGCCTTGGTGTTGAACAGTGATTCTCATTGTTTATAAAACCTTTGAAGGTGTAATTTTTATATAAATACTGCCTCAGACAGTGTATATAGCATCTGGAATACACACTTGGTTTTTTGAGATAATAAAAATAGCTTTAAAACCATGATCCCCAATGACTTCTCAAATGTAAAAAGGGGTTTTGTTTTGCCTTTCTTTAGTCATATTTCTGTACCATTGTAGTTTCATATTGACACATAAAATTCTGAAGACTAGGAATTAGGACATCCAACAGAGCAGACAGTAAATGAGTTATCTTCCTTCCTTTTTTTCCATTATTTCTACCACCACCATCACAGTCAACCATCACCACTACCACCTCCACCACCCAAATGTACCACTCCAAGTAATAGACACTTCTTTTGCGCTTTTGATACTTCATCCATGTTTTGCTACTTAAATATATTTGATTTGCGTCTTTTATAACTGCATAGACTAGAAATTGATCTGTTCTCTTCTAAAGAGTGTTAAGTGCTTGAATATCTTTCGGAAATTAAGGATATATGCAGCGGCATGTTTTAAAAGATTGTGTTTATAAGCTACAGCTTAGTTGGAATGTGTTTATTTTACATCATACATTTCAGGACTGATAATTGTTAATTGCATGTTGAAATGAAATTACTGTCATTTGTTTTGATTGAATTTCATTAGGGAAAAATACCCTACTTTTAAGTCTCTCTTTGCTACATTTTTTTTTTATGTGCTATACCTTGATTCTCATGAACATTGGATGTCATTATATTAACCACAAGGGCACTGCTATATAATAAGAGCCCATTTGTAACCACATCAACATGTAACTCACAAAAGCCAAGAGTTCCGTTTGCTACAGAGTAGTTGTGTTTTGAAAGGGCTAGAGCTATCAAGAAACTAGATTTTTTTAAAAATTTGGAGCCTGTCAACTAGAAAAATAGTTCACATTAAAACTAAAAGCAGAAACTCTTCATGATTGACCTATGGAAGATGGATTAAAGAAGAGATGGAAGAGAAAGCCTATAAAAGAATGACTGGGTTAAAAAAGATTAGGGAATACCCCAAAATGAAATCCATACATTTCTTACAAGTCTTTGTTTTGAAATCATGTATGTGATATCCATTGAATCCCACATATGTTCTTTTCTATTGACAACTTCTGGCTTCCCGATTTGAGTCTTTTCTCATTTCTCACATTATATAAAATGATTTAAAATTGTCTTGGAAGTAGTCCATTTCTTGTTTTTGTTTTTAGTAGATAAACACATTGGTGACATCCATATAAATGTCAAATAAATCATGTTTTGTTTTGCATGTAAAGTGTTTTCAGACTTCTAGTTTATCACATTTCAAGCTTTCCTCTCAGACATACATTGCGAAGTTGTTGTATCATACTATTTATTGACCATAAAGTAATCCCTAATGTTTAAGACACTTCTCTGTATTGCTTACATCAAAAATGCAAACATATGCATTTACACTCACACAAACACCACCAGCCCTTGCAAAGAGAAAGAAGTAGGAAAAAAAAAGAAAACCCCACTTGCTGACTGGTTTCTCAGTAAAAGAAAAACAGCTACAACACATCATTGCTTGTTTAAATTCAGGTTGCTTTTGCATGCCATATGCAGATCATTTTTCATTTCTGTGTTTTCCTCGTTTGAGCTCATTTCTCATTCGTGTTTTTGTCTCATTTGTTTCCATCAGCAAATGCCCAGCACACCAGGGTTTGTGGGATACAATCCATACAGTCATCTCGCCTACAACAACTACAGGCTGGGAGGGAACCCGGGCACCAACAGCCGGGTCACGGTAGGAGAATCAACTATTACAGCATCCGGCAAACAACTGGAATTGACCAGAAATGCCTTCAGAGTTAGGTCCTTGTGAATCACCAGCACAACCATTTAAATTTTTTTTTTACCTGGCTTTTCAACTACTTGAAACATTCGTTGTATTATCTTACACTGAAAAAAAAATAGATCTGGATGTGTATATAAAAGAAAAGATTTTTTTTTTTTCTTTTTTGGTGGTTGGTACAGGTAAAATCTTGTGCACTTAATGCTTATACAATGTTTAAACAAACCTAGAATTTCTTATAGTTAAAAAAACCCTAATTTGGGATTGGGAAAAAAACAAAACAAAACAAAAAAACCCTAATTTGGGGATGAAGCGCTATCTTTCATTTAAGGTAATTGGCATTTGGCTCAAGAACTCAGTTTCTTAGTAAAGTTTGCCTACCAGTTTGAATTGCTACACATAATTATTTGTCTTTTGGATTTAATAGTTGACCTTACAATTGAGATTCATTTCTCATCAGTTAAAAAGAGAAAAAGAGCCCTGGCTGGTGGCTCAGTGGACAAGGTGCTGACCTGCGAACCCAAAGGTCTCTGGTTCGATTCCCAGCCAGGGCACATAACCAGGTTGCAAGCCAGGTCTCCAGCCAGATCCGTAGCTGGAGGCAGGTGAAAGGCAACTATACATGGATGTCTCTCTCCCTCTCTGCCTGTCTCCCTTCCCCTCTCTCTAAAAATAATAAATAAACTTTTTTTAAAAGAGAGAGAAAAAGATTTTTGTGTCACATCAAGGAATTGCAGAATGCAAGTTAAATGAGACTATTTGAAGTACCAAACTAGATCTCTACGACTAGAAGTGTGTTTCTTCTAATCCTTAGGATAAGAGATATGGTTTCTGAACCTGAAGATGTTTCATTTAACTGATCAACCTAAGAAAAAATATAAAAATAAAATAAATGATAAACCCAAATAATAAAAATTGGGTGATGTACTTAAGACTCTACTTTAGAATCATCTTAAACTCGATTCAAGGGAGTCTGGGTACCAAAGAAACAAATAACTGTAAAAATGATTTACCAAAAATAAATCCAAAAGCCAAATACCTGCATAGATTGGAATGTGGTATTGGTGAGAATTAATACAATCCAGAATGGCTGCAAACTTCTCAATACCTGGTTTTGGTTTCTACATTCATCAATAATTCAATTAATGTGACTTCAAAAAAGCCCTCTCACCCTGTAGTCAGTCTAGAGCAGAAAGCTTGGAACTACCAATTGTCTATCTTGGTAAGCATATTGCTTAGCTTGATAGGTTTTGTTTGTCTAAATTTTTCATTGTTTCTGCATAACTTGTACTTCATGAGCATATCAGGTTTTATGTGCCTTGCATATTTCATGGTATCTGAAAAGAATTGACAAAGTGTGAGTGTGTGTATGTGTGTATGCATTGTGAAATGCATACAATTTTTATGTGCATTGATGTGTGTTTTTCCCTGGCATAAATGTTTCACAAGTGTTAGAGTGGTAAGGTTATCAAATGATAAAGAACATTTTAACTTGAACAAGGAACAGAGTCAATTTTGGATCATTCACGCTAATGCAGAAAATTAGTCATGAGCAGTAAATAAGAGAATGATAACATTTTAATTGCTCTATACAGTCAGCTCTTGATTATCTATGTTAATGGAATAGAAATGGTGGTAACTGTAATATTGGAATTATTTGTATTTTGGCTGTGTAAACATTTTCTTCTTACTGTGGATGTATCTGTGAGAATTCTGTGTTAGTAAAGTGAAGTCAGTTTATGGAGACTTTACTAGGAAAGGGAAAATGCACTCTGTCTTGGAGCCTGAGTCAATTACCTGTTTCTCTCCATCCCTTCGGGGGTCTGTTGGAACCCAGCATTGGGAGTGGTCATTAGCCTCAGGGTGGATTAGGATAAGAGGGTGGTTGGTCATGGAAAATTTGGTTCTTTGTGGTAATCCAAATAAAGTATAATTAAACTGCTTTTTTAGACTTAAACTGAAAGGCCTAGAAAATACAGAGGCTTTTAGCCTGTGTTAATTCCAGCCCCTTTAAAGTTTTCCACTATCTTTTTTATATATCTGATTTCAGCCCTGTTAGGAGTCACAAGATCTGATTTTGACCAATGTGAAAGTGTTTTTGTTTTAAGATGATCCCAATTATGTGTTACTTCAAGGGGGTGCAGAGGCAGGCAGGTCTACTATTAGGTATCGTTGTCTGAAAAAATCACCTTAAGTCATTGATTTAAAGGAATGATTCTCTGAAACCCTGTAAGTAGCTCCTGGTAGGCTCTACAGAAAATCTTTTTCCTGTTGACTCAAGCATAACCCTGGGCAGTTAGGACAGCAAGGTGTCTGTCTGAGCCCGTAAGTAATAGGGACGCTGAGCAATACCAGTCTTTAGTATCCTGAAAATCAGCTAGAATTTAATTTTGTTGTTATTGTTTTGGGTTTTGTTTGCATTTGTAAATTGACTGGTCAGTGTAATGAAAACAGGGCCTCCATATGTGAATGATTTGGGTAACTTTCTTTGGGAAAAGAAAGAGAAAGAAACGAATCCATTAATGTTATAAAAGGCAGTTCTTTGAAAAATATCCAAGAGCAAATATTAGTGTAATTTGTCTTTTATGTGGTTTAATTCAACATATTCAAGCATAGATCTTTTAGAATTCTTTTTTTAAAAAAATTATTACAGGAGCCTGCCAACTTCAGTTGGCACAATTCCAACTTTATTTGTAATTACTTAATTGAAGTTCTGAAGATTTGTGTTGGGTATTAGTTGGAAATGCTTTCTAATAACTTCATGTATAAGTAATCAGACTTTTGTGTGTCTTGATCTGATTTTATAACATAGGGTAGGTAGCCTTGTAGGAATGTCTCCCCGCCCACTCCTTCAAAGAACTCCTGCCGACCCTGAAACAGATCTTACTGTTGGTACCCCCGCAGTTGATAGTGGCTCACCTCCCTCCATGCCCACTGCTGCCTGATAGCAGGCTGTCTGCATAGGCACCAGCATGAGGTGTGGTAAGAATGTATGTGAAGAGTGAGAAGAGAAGAAATACTGCTTCAGAGGTGAAATGCTTTCTGATAATTTTGTGTATGAAGAAGAAGAGTGATTGAAGTGTAAAAGGATGAGGGAGACCCTCATAGGAAGAGGAAGCATTGTTTGAAAGCACTGGAATGGGGTGCAAACATGCTAATCTCTGAACCTCTGGATTAAAAACAGGTTATGATTGGAGCCCCAGTGCAGACTGGAGAAGTTTTCCCTGGGCTTTTAGCACAGCAACAACAGAAGAGCAGGGAACAAAACGTCATTTAGCTTCCTTACAAGTGCCAGTCTCTGACTTTTCATAGTTAAAGTTAGCACTTTTTCCCCCATGTGGCAAGGGGAATCAGTATCAGGGATCTCCTAGAAACTGGAGGGAAATAAAGTAATTCAGCCATGGTTTTATCCTGGCTCTTTGAGCAAATGCATTCATGTATGTTAAGATAAAACTAAGTTCAGAAATAGGCATTCTTGGACTGGAGTTATGTCGGGTGCTCACTGGAAGTTATTTAGTATCTCTTGCCTAGATATTAGCCCATAGAAAGAACTAATTTCTTGTTTCTTTCTCCCCCCAACCCCCCCGAAGAGAAAAAGGGGAGGGGAGGGAAGAGGAAAAGAGGGAGAGAAACATCCATGTGAGAAACATTGGATTGGTTGCTTCTTGTACACACCCCAACAGGGTCCAGACCTCATCCTAAGCTTGTGCCCTGACTGGGAATTGAACCGGTGACCTTTCACTTTGTGAGATGTCCAGCCAACTGAGCCACGCTAGTCAGGGCAAGGACCAATTTCTTATCCTTCTCTTTATTTTTCTCCCCCTCTAACCCAGTTTTTTTCTTTACCTTTACAACAAAATATTTTTCCATATCCCCCCTCTTGCTTTTTTGTTCTTCTTTCTATGTAGTCCCCACAAAACCAAAATTTTTTACTAAAATGGAATTCCTTCATATAATGGTCCCCCACTTCTGCCATTTCTCTGTTCCTGGTAAACTTGTCTGCTCCTACACTGTTACTAGGACTAAGGGTTTAAAAGGCATGACTAGTTCATATCTCTTGACCTTCCTTTTATAGAAAACGGCTAGATATGGATATAGAACCTTAAGAAAATAGTTGTGATAAAGGTGATCAGGTTTTTTGTTACCTACTTTTGAATCTTGAAAGAAGTTTTTGTGGTGATAATGTTGTTTATGTAGGGGTACATTCCTGAAATAATACAAATAAATACAAAATACCCTGTAGACAGTGTGAGTGTGGCTAAGATTCTGATGCAGATAATCAAGTGTTGACTGTATGTGTAATGGTAAATTAGGCAAAATAAAAGGGTGCCAGGTAATGTCCTAAGTGTGGAACCTTTGATATATAACCATAATTTTCGATGTATAGATTGTTATGTAATAATATATTTGTTCTTACAGCCAGATTGTCAAAGCAATAGCAATACACTGCTGTGTAAAATATTTTAAAACTATGTGCTTAAAGTCATTTTCTTTTATTTTCTTTTGATGTGAACGTTTCTGAATTTGCAGTGATAGCTATTTTCAGTGGAGAAAATATAAGAATCTGTGTCCATGGACGAGTAGAAGAAAGGCGCATTAGAATTTTTTAAGGCACTCTCTTTTCATTTTGCATGTGAACTTCTTGCAGTTGAATAATGAATGTACTTAACTGTTTTGTAGGCATCCACTGGTATTACGATTCCAAAACCCCCAAAGCCACCAGATAAGCCGCTGATGCCCTACATGAGGTACAGCAGAAAGGTAAGTGCCAGGATCTGGGAAGGAGTGGGGACTGCTCTCTTTGCTTCTTTGCTTTCCATCAGATTTCGGATTGGCTTAGCCAACTTTTCCATGTATAGTCCAGTTGGATAAAGAATTGCAGGTTTTAAAGAAATTAGTTTGATTTTAAAATCCAGGACTGAAGTCTAACAAGAAGAACATCATTGAAAAACTGTTAAAATCCTTAAGTGTTACATAGCCAATGTTACGTAGTCTTTTAGAGAAAATTAAATGACGTGAGAAGAACATTAGATGAAAAAGGAAATGTAGGATTGTATGTATTAGTATTTTATTTCTATAAAAATAAGAGTAACTACATGTTAGCTTGAAGGAAGACAAAAGACATGATTATCTCTAAATAATAAAACTTACGGCAATTTTTATTTATGCTACCTTAAATTTTCACTTCATTTTTGTGTGTGAACCTACATTACTCTTAAAATAACAGATAGAGCCAACATCTATATTAAAGACAAGAGCATGTAGCTATTTCTATCACTATTTAGAAATGCTTTAATTTTTTTGTCATAGTTTCATACACACACAGTCTGTCCCAAAAGTATCAGCCGTGCAAACCGTTTTAATTATATTGACATTGGCTCGATATTTTCAGGACAGGCCTTGTATATATTTGATGATACATTGTATTATATTGTGCAAATTAACCACTTCTAAATTTTTGTGAATTCTTAGATATAGACTGTTATTGAGTTAGGTTATCTGAAGTATCAGTAGTGAATGGAGATGTCTGAGATCTGCCTTAAAGCCATCCATCAGACTATGGATGCAATGAGATCGGCCACCTGCAGATAATGGTTAACAGCAGGCTAATGAGAACACATGGACTTGATTCTAATTCCTCTGCCTTTGTTTATGTTTTAAAATATGTATATTAAAAAGCATTTTTAAAGCTCTATATTTTTAGGCATCAATACTGAAACTTCAACTGGTTTTTTTTAAGGTCTGGGACCAAGTAAAGGCTTCCAACCCTGACCTAAAGTTGTGGGAGATTGGCAAGATTATTGGTGGCATGTGGCGAGATCTCACTGATGAAGAAAAACAAGAATATTTAAATGAATACGAAGCAGAAAAGGTAGAATGGGGACCACAGTGGGTGGATACCATGGAAAGAGCATAAACATTTGCTTATTGTTTACCAGAGAAGTGTAAGATCCAATCAGACAGCTGAGGCTTACTGAGTCAAGTCACTCAGATTTCTTATCTGTACAAAGGAGATAATTATGGTGTCTTTTGATATTCATATGAATAGGTGATCATTATAACCTGCAAAATGTTAATTATAAAACTGAAAACATTTGAATTTCAGATAGAGTACAATGAATCTATGAAGGCCTACCATAATTCCCCCGCATACCTTGCTTACATAAATGCAAAAAGTCGTGCAGAAGCTGCTTTAGAGGAAGAAAGTCGACAGAGGCAGTCTCGCATGGAGAAAGGAGAACCTTACATGAGCATTCAGCCTGCTGAAGATCCAGATGGTAAAAAAAAAAAAAAAATGGGGTTTTGTTTATGCTTCAGTTTTTACTTCCTATCCTAAATGCAAAACAAAGCATAATTTTAAGTACCATTTCAGTATTTTCATTAATTATTTATAGTAAGATTTGTATGTGAATTTCCCCACAAGAAAAAGAAATGTCCTTTTTAGTACAGACAATAGGAAGAACTATTGTTTATCAAAATCTTTGTACTCAAAATGCCCGAAAGGTTTTGGAGTCATAATCAGAATTTTGCCTCGACTGCTTTTAAAAAGTTAAATGCCTTCTTGTTACATCCTGTTTTCTTATTGGTTCCCTAAATTCTGAATTAAGGACTCTTACAAAAGTTAATGAGTGTAAAGAAGCACTATGAAATTTCTTTTCCAGTTAGCTGGAGACTCCAACAAGAATTTATAAATGTAGCTGATAATACTCATGAGGGTGCACAGATTTTATACACAAACACACACACAAATATACCCAGATAACAGAGCTTCCTCATTGGCATCTCATGAGTATTTTGCAGGTCTACAGATTGCACCTCAGGTTATGTGAGCCAGGCTGGGTCTGTCGCTTCACAGACCCCGGGGTTGGCCCCTGCCAGTTGTGAGCATATTCATCCACTTAACAGGCATACTGTCCATACAGTATTTCCTGTGTTCTCCTGTAATGGGAAAAGACTGGGAGCCCCAGCTACAAGCAACAAAAACATCAAAATAAGATCTCATTTTAAAGTAGTGGTAACCAAGAAATTTTGTAAGAACTTTTAGGAAGTTACACCATTGAAAGAGGAAGCAATAAAACCACCTAAAGACATGAGTAAACTGACATACTTAAAAGAAAAACAAAAATTCTATTTTAAAAGAATGGATTGTGATATTGGCAAATATTCTTATAAATACAGAATAGAATCATAAGTGTAATGAATAGAATATGGAACAGAAACTGTCAAATGATAAGCAAAATCAGCAGTGCTAAAGACTAGCATACGCAGACTTTAATTGCTTCAATTGTATGATCGTTTCAAGAAAAGTACACAGAACTAAAAAAAAATTTTTTTTTAATCTACTCTATCAATAATTGGAAGGATGGGGCTCAGTATGAGAGGAAACAAAGGCTAGCAATGTTGAAGCCGTAAATAGAAAATAGTTTCCATTAGGTGAAAAATAACAGCAAGAACGTTGAGATGTACTGAAGGGATCACTCAGGAACAACCTTCAACAATTTCCTTCTCTCTGCTTCTCCAACTTTTGGCCATGACATTTCTTTAAGTGAGGAAGACTCGGAAGGTGGATATGTACATAAAACCAAGAGAACATGTCACTGAACACAGCAGCTGCTAACTTCTTTTTTATTAAAAAAGTTTATTAAAACACAAGACATATTCAGGTATTCACACAAGACAATGAAGGGTTTTTTTAATGCCATTTTGTAGAGAGACTTATTTAGGACAAAGTAAATAATTGATGAATTAGAAAATAGAAGCCCACTCTCCCCCTCCACCAAATATGTATATATATCAAGACAACTAATGTATAACAAAAGATAAGCCCAAATTGCTAAGGTATTTCCTTTACTGTTGGTCGGTATTGGAGCCATATAAATGAAAGAAGAAAGAAAAAAAAATAACTTAGGTGAAGGTAGCACAAATGTACCATATATAATTGTAAGTGCCAATGTGAAAACTTATTTGAAAAAGGCACAGAATTTTTTTAATGGTACCTTTTAGTCCGACAGTTGTAATTTCAAACACATATCTAAAAGAAGTTACTTGAAAGGAAACAAAAAGTAATTCACACAATAGTTTGTAGTGGTGCTGTTTATAATAAGAGTTTTAGGAACTACTTAAGCACCATATGATATGGAAGATATTAAACTATGACAAAGCAGCTAAATTTGGGCTGCTAGCAGAGTATTCCACAGTGTGGTCCCTCCTCTGATGGGACACTAAGATGGTTAAGAGATTCAGAGAGAAACTTTTAATGTGTACTGTTTTAAGAGAAAGCCTTTTTTTAGTGAGGTAATTTAAATAATGTTTAATAATGGTTATTAGCAGATAATGTCAAAAACTGGAGGTGACAGAGCAAAAGTTGAGATTATGGAGAACACTTGCATAGCTGTTAAAAAATAAGCATATATGCCAGATCCACACTATATGTACATGAATTAAGTGGATGCAAACAACATAATACCTTTTTATACACTGACAACTACAACTACAACTTGATTTAAAAAATTTTAATTTTTCCTATAAAGTTAAGACCTTGATGGTTTTTTGATCTAATAAAATGCATGTATATGTGGCTCTGGGAAACTGAATTGCTAGCAATGAGTAGAAAGAAGCACTATGAAATTTCTTCTTTGGTTAATTGAGAAATCCAACTAGAATTTATAAATGTAACTCATGAGACAGTGTTTTTTCTCTGCAGTGTGCATTTCCATTACTTTAATATTAGATTGCTATGGTGACAAAGATACCTCCCAGTTCTTTGTTGTCATTAGTTGTAAATGCCTTCATTACTACCAAGACTGAACCTTCAGCAGAATTCTAGTTTTGCTGTCATACTCTCTGTTCACATTGACTTCCAGGTGAAAGACATATGGTTATGTCTCATTTGTATTTCAGCCAAATCCTTCTCAGGCACATATCGTCTCTTAAAAGATTTTGTGAAAAAAACCAATGCCTTGGTCATTGAACACTGCATGTCCTGTGTGGTTTTTATCAAGGGACTGCCCCAGGGCTCCCACTATGAGAGCCATGGCTCCTTGGTAATTAATTGTATACATTGTTACTCTCCTCTTACGGTTGCTGGTGACACGATTTCCAGAATATCCCATTTATTCCAGATTATGATGATGGCTTTTCAATGAAGCATACAGCCACAGCCCGTTTCCAGAGAAACCACCGCCTCATCAGTGAAATCCTTAGTGAGAGTGTGGTACCGGATGTTCGGTCAGTTGTCACAACAGCTAGAATGCAGGTCCTCAAACGACAGGTCCAATCCTTAATGGTTCATCAGGTAAAGTCACAAAACATTTTTTATAACAAAATGGGCCTAAGCCACAGAACCCAGGTGACCAGGTTCTACATAATGCATCAGTGTGCCTGTTAAATATTTCTGTGTTCAGTCTCACCTGTTCCTGATTCAGGAAAGAGGCTCAAGTGAGTGGACCTTCCCCAGAGAGTTAATAAATTTACCATTAAAACTGTAACACAGAGCCTTGTAATGAAAAGTACATATATCCATTAAGAATTTTAAGACATCCTATCCACCTTATACTGCTTTACTCAGTATTTCTGAAATTGCTCAGACTGAAACAGTATTTAACATCACATGCTTATTAGTCATAGTGATTCTTCTATGCTACATTTTACTTTTTTTTTTTTTTTTTTTAATTCATTACTTTTAGGGAGAAGGGCAGGGAGGGAGGAAGAAAGGGAAAGAAGCATCAATGTATGGTTGCCTTTCACCTGCCTCCAGCTAAGGACCTGGCTGGAGACCTGGCTTGCAACCTGGTTATGTGCCCTGGCTGAGAATCAAACCAGCGACCTTTGGATTTGCAGGCTGGCGCTTAGCCACCCAGCCACCAGCTGGGGCTTACATTTTACATAATAAAAATCTTTGCAAGACACATTGTGTAATAAATTATTTTAATTAAAAATTTAAAACTTTTATTACAGAATAAGAAAGTATGGACTAGTAAAAAATGAGACATGTTTTTAATTTGACATTTGCTTTAGAGAAATACAGGAATTATAAAGCCTGATCATAATGTCTTACAGCGAAAACTAGAAGCTGAACTTCTTCAAATAGAGGAACGACACCAGGAAAAGAAGAGGAAATTCCTGGAAAGCACAGATTCATTTAACAATGAACTTAAAAGGGTATCTATTTAATTGTTAACTATATATACTTTTATCACTGTGTCTGTACTTTTACTTCTCATTCTCTTTTCCAAAATAGTACTTTTATTGAACATTGTTCACTTTAAAACAGGATTAACTTTGCTATAGCTGGTAGATCTTTGCTTTATAAATTTATTCATTCCCATTTTCTGGCAAAATTTTATAGGTTTGAATTATATAATATGCATACACGTACTAGGCCTGTAGGCTCTAGAGCCCTCTGATGCTTTCATTTAAACTCATGCAATCATGGATTATTTTTATTTTATTGAGATTTATTAATCAAATATCTTCATTAGATATAGTTCATAGTTTGCACTTTGTATGAAACAGGTAGATTTAAGTGTCTGGTAACCTGAAATAGAAAAAATGGAAGCTGCGTGAGTGTGTGTTCCAGCACATTCAGCATTGCCTTGCCAACTATTTTGTTAATATTTGGTGTTACACGGCTGCTAGAGCAGCAACCGTCTTTTCCTGTAGACACAAGAGTCTCAAAGAAGACCTAGAACCATGTTATTTTTCCTCCCATACACACATAGTTTATAGCCAAGAAAACCCATTTTTTAAATAACTATTTTGTTTTGAGAGATTGTAAAGAAAGGACTCTACTAAGGGATGTTGGGTTTTTTTATTTTTCTCTCTGACTACCAGTTGTGTGGTTTGAAAATAGAAGTGGATATGGAAAAAATTGCAGCTGAAATTGCACAGGCTGAGGAACAGGCTCGCAAAAGGCAGGAGGAAAGAGAGAAGGAGGCAGCAGAGCAAGCTGAGCGCAGCCAGAGCAGTATTGTTCCTGAGGAAGAACAAGCAGCCAGTAAGACCGAAGAAAAGAAAGAAGATGAGAACATTCCCATGGAGACAGGTAACATCCCACTTGAACCAAAGTTCAACAAAGTAAACATCAAGGGGGTTTACAGCTGTGTTTAATTTTGATTTCTTTTTCTCAGTGCTTTTCAGAAGTCACTCTGTTACTTTTCAGTTACTCTTTGTATAAACTACTGATTTCTTTCCAAATCTTAATCTCTTCTAGTAGCTTCACTTAAAATGGTGGTATCAGTGCAAAACAGCAGTGGTGTGTTATCTTTAGTCTTGCTCTTTGAGGTCTTGGTTATTCCCTCAGATTGAGTCATGTCATTTTCTGGCTTGGGAATATAAAGTGGAATGGTGGAAGGGTTAAGGATACTGGCCATGGGGTCAGGTCTGGTCTGACACTGTTTCACCACTTGCCAGCACTGTCACTTGGGTCGTTGTTTAATCTTAGTTCCCTCATTTGTAAGTATTGTAGTTCTTGCCTCAGAGAGAGTTCCAAAGGATAAAGAAAATTACATTAAATCATTCAGTATTGGATTTGATATAGTATTGGCACTCAGTATTTTAACCTTTATTGACAAAATTGTTTAAATAAGATGTGGGCATTGTTCTTAAGAGAAATCATTGTTGGTGTCCTGCACAGGGCCAAATTCTGCCTGCCACCTGCTTTTATAAGTGAAATTTTGTTGGAAGATAGTCATACCCATTGGTTTACATACTCTCTCTGGCTGCTTTAGGGACACAACAGTATAGGTGAGTGGTTACAACAGAGACTACCAGGCTCACAAAACCTAAAATAGTCCCTATTTAGCCTTTGCAGAAAAGTTTGTTTAACGCATCCTAGAAAAATTCTTACTTCCAGGTATACTCATTTTCCTCAAGGCAAAAAAAAAAAAAAAAAGCAAAACTTACATAAAATACTGATTAAATTGATTATTACTTGAAGTTTTGCGATCACCTTACCTTTTGCCACTGACCAGTACAGTGTGTAAACAACACTAAGCCAAAGTAGAATGGGAAACATAACCAGCCAATCTTCCTGGATCATCGCAGGAAGTGGGAAGGGCAGTAGTTAGTATAGTACTTAGTGCTCAACTGAGAACTTCCGATTTGACATCTGGAAAACATTTTAATAGAACATAGACTTATTTCTACAAAATTCAGCAGATTAACATTTCAGATAATCAGATTTTAAGTTTCATTATTTGAGCCTTTTTCTGTTTTGTGTGAATATGGTTTTTTATCTTAACAACATTTGGAGTGTGAGCACTTTTTTGTGGTTAATATAAGAGTTTGAGAGCTAGAGTATGGTACGGTTCTTTGCTCATTTTGCAACTCAACTGAACACTCGGTCCTTTGCCTCTGTTTTGTCATCTATGAATAGAACATGCCTATAGGTTTTTACTCAGATTTTTATCCTTCTAGCCTAAGGGGGAAAAAACTGAAGAAAATTGAACCTATTAGAGCAAAAACCTTATGCTCTTAACTTCTTACAGAAAACAGCCCAACATGTCTATTAACAAGGTACCTAAAATGCCAACCTTATGTTATTTCCACTCCACTTTCTCACTTATTAAATCCAAAGTACTTCACAACAGCATTGTCCAATATAAATAAATGTAAGTCACTATGTAATTATCAATTTTCTACTAACGTTTTTAAAAGTAAAGCTAAATAAGTGAAATTAATTTTAATAATATATTTAATTAACCCATATATCCTAAACAATGTCATTTCAACATGTAATCAACATCTTTCCATTATAGTTGACATTGAATATTTTTTTATTAGCTTCAGGTGCATAGCATAGTGCTTAGACATTTATATAATTTATAAAATGATCCCCTGATAAGTCTAGTACCCACCTGAGATCATGCATAGTTATTACAGTATTATTGACTATAGTCTGCATGCTATCCTTGACATAATGTATACATGTAATCAATATTTTTTAAAGTATGAGTTTTGTACATTTTTTCATAAAGTTTTCAGAATCTGATGGTGTTTTTATACTTAAAGCACTTCTAAATTGGGAGGCTAAATTTTCATCTGAAACACTGACCTGTATTTAGATTTCTTAAAATTTACAGTTAAGTAGATTTTTTCCTTCAATGTATGGTTGCCTTTCATCTGTCTCCAGCTGGGGACCTGGCTTGCAACCTGGATATATGCGCTGCCTGGGAATCAAACCAGTGACCCCTGGGTTTGCAGTCCCTTGCTCAATCCACTGAGGCACACCAGCCAGGAAGGAGTAGATATTTAAACCCAGCTTGTTTCAAGTGTGCTAAAGTTTCTCAGTCACACTAGCTCATTTTTAGTGCTCAATAGCTATATTCACTTAGCTGCTACCATATTGGACAGTGGAACTCTAGACTGTCAGCCTAATTAGAAGAGAAGATTTTTGTCTTAGAACTAACAGTGGCAAATGTGTGATTACAGAGGAGACACACCTTGAAGAGACAGCAGAAAGTCAACAGAATGGTGAAGAAGGCACATCTACTCCTGAGGACAAGGAGAGTGGACAGGAGGGGGTAGACAGCATGGCAGAGGAAGGGACCAGTGATAGCAACACTGGCTCAGAAAGCAACAGTGCGACAGTGGAGGAGCCACCAACAGATCCCATACCAGAAGATGAGAAAAAAGAATAAATGTTGCCTTGTTTTATGTATTCTAAATACTTTTTTAAATGAAAAAATGTTTTTTGAGTTTTAATGGTGTTATGTGGTTTGTGTACTAATATTTTTCTTGTCCATATCACACCACCAAAGGCTTTTGGACCATACAGCATCGTGAGCCAAATGGTGTAGTCACCTTTCTTAAGTGGTGGTGACGGTGGTTCTCTTCCCTAAATCTTGTTTCTAGCCCTCAACTGCTGAAAGCCTCAGAACTTAAATTAATTGAGAGAATGCCCACCTCTTTTAGAGAATTATCCTTTGATGCTGCAGATTCTACTCCTAAATGCCTTCCTGCAGCTCACCGGGGTGCTTACCGAAGCCATAGCTTTAAATCTTCTCAGTCTCCAACAACAGCTTCCTGAAACGGTAATCATGTATGAGTGTTTGTTCACTTACCCTTTTTTATTTGTAATCAATGTCAGATAACCAAGAGTAACGTTAAAGTGTTAAGTGTACCTACAACTACACTTGGATCGTATTGATTGAGAAATAGTCTCCATAGAGTAGTTGCTAGCTTACAAAATAGTCATTAAAGTGAACATGGCACATAGACACTGTCCTACTTTTTGTTATAATTAATATTGAGTATGTTCTGGTAAATTCATTCTTACTGTACAGAAAATTACTTTTTTATCAAGTTTTCCAAAGACAGATCGCAAAGCTTAAGGAATGGAATATTCTTGCAAGGAATTATATAACTTCAAAATGATTGGCCCATTCTAGAAGAAAAACAGCTGGGAATTAAGTTCAGCCACTTGAAATTGTTTTACTATAATCAAAACATTCAACCTCAAGGCTTAGGATCCCATAGATCAGAGCCTACCTTTTTGATAAGCTTAGTAAAGTCTTAGAACTAGAAGCAAGATGGTTTGTGACATGTATGCTTCCCAAAAACTAGAGTAGATTTTTACTAAATAGTGGTATATCTAATGGTATATGTTTCTTAAAGGTCCAAACATAATAAAAAAAAAAGAATAAATGAAAACAGTCTCAGTGTTTTTAATGCACTAAATATTTATATGCAAAACAAGTAAATAATTTTGTTACATTAACACAGTAAAGGTATGGAGTGGTCATTCAGCCATTATAAAATTGCATGCTCAGTCCTTTCTCTTAGCCAGATTGCTGCACTATTTGTGCAGGACACTTGTGAAAATAGTTTCCTTTCATTATGGTCATGTCACATAGGGAGGTAGTCATTTACTCCAAAAGTAAATATGTCTCTACATTTATAAATGAGCAATATGGAGAAATTTGTGACAGGTATCTTTGGAAAATATGTGGCTCAGTAAATACATATAAGCCCTCTACCTGCATACAGATAACTTTTCTGTATGGGCAAGACCTTTAGTGAATTCACCGACTGTTGACATTGAGCCTCCTGAGGCAGAGAAAGAAAAGAAATGAGTGATGTTGGGTGGAAACAACTTATTTTTCTATATGATAACATGGAGTCAGTCTCCTGTTTCTTTCGAGAATCAAAGAACCAATTTATGTGTTTACTAAATTAGGCTTTGCAGGGCTAAGAACTTTAGCATTTCATTCCCAACAAATTGGATGTCCTCTTTAGTGCATCTCCTGATAGTCAAAACCAAGCAGAGAAGTTGTTTAAATCATATGGATGGAAAACAGTGCCAGAGCAAGATGTCGGGTTATGTACAGTATTGAAGTTTGAAGTGGATGGAAGTGGTTCATTTGCTAGACTGGAGCTGACACCCAAAACAAGCATCTCTGCCTTTCACAATGCTGTGGCAACTAGCTGAAGAACAAATGTAAATCAGATGGGATTTGACAGCTCTTAACTCTGGTGGGTGAATAGGAACATTGGTTAAAATTCCCCCTTGTCAGAGCCACGTGTGAAAAACCATCAATGTTTAACCTGTTTTCTAATTTCTTTGAGAATATGGGATGTAATAGAGATCTTTGATTCTTTTTTCTTTCTCCATAGGCATTGGGCAAGTCACTTAAACTCTGAGCCTGTTTCAAGGGTAAAATGGATTGAACTACTTTCTTTCTCCCCTTACTGCTTCAAATAGCCATGGTCTTTAGTGCTTTATTTTGAATATGAATACATAAAATTTGAGGGTGTAAATTTTTTTTTTTTTTTTAAGATTTTATTTATTATTTTTAGAGAGAAGGGCAGGAAGGAGGGAGGAAGAAAGGGAGAGAAACATCAGTGTATGGCTGCCTCTCACCTGCCTCCAGCTACAGACCGGGCTGGAGAACTGGCTTGCAGCCTGGTTATGTGCTCTAACTGGGAATCGAACCAGTGACCTTTGGGTTCACAGGCTGGTGCCAATCCACTGAGGCACACCAGCCAGTTGTGTTATATTAATTTTTAACAACAAATGAGAGAGGGGAATGCCCCATTGTCCCCCAGTTTTCATCGAGGAGTTTCAATTCATACATTTCTCCATCTGTCAACAAGCGTATCTATGTGGCTCTCCTACAGTACATGAAAATTATTCTGTAAAGCAGAGCTTTTGGGAAAAGATACTAGCAGCTTTCTCATTTTAACAGGATAATAATGAATGTCATGAAAAAAATACAATAATACTTGATTCCCTGTATTTGAAAGGAGAATCTGAGTAACTGATTCCCTCCAAACTTTTAGCTTTGGTCCTTCATGTTTAGATATTAATTTAGAGTTTGAGGCAGTTGGTGCTGGCAATGTGAAACTTCTGCTGCCTCCAGTTAAATTGAAGCTTTGGTTTCTCATGTGAACAGGTAGGCAATGAGCTGGGATTATACTTTAATTCCTCACTTCAGAAATAGTTCCCCTCCATCCCCAAGCACTTCCACACACCTGGTTTCAGGAGCGGGTTTCATGCCTGGTAGACGTGGCTGAAACAGCAATTGACTTGTTAATGATTAGCAGAGGGCTTAATGTCTTTACAAGTGAAAAACCTGTGTAAAGCTAAAATGAGCTCAGAGCCTTCTTAGAAGAAATGCTGAATTATTATTTGGCTTATGATGAAAATATTTCTTCAATCAGGATAGTAAGGAAAACTCAAGAGTTTAGTAGACAACTGTCTAAATATATTAATAATTATTAAAACTTAATAATATTAGGTTGAACCATATGAAATTGCCAATGTAGGTTTTTACCTACAAAATGGTAGTTAAACCTGCTTTAACCTAGTAATTCTTTCTGCATTTTTTAGCCCAAATCATGAACTCTAATACCAGCTTTCTGAGTGTGAACTGATGGAACTTTGAATTTATCAGACTGACCTATATACTTATCTAATAATTATCGCGTATTATTCAATAAAACCCTGATTAAAATGCAAATCCCAGACTATTAAGTATTTAATGGCCTGATTAAATATATATATAGCCCTGGCTGGTAGCACAGTGGATAAGGTGCCAGCCTGTGAACCCAAAGGTCGAAGGTTCGATTCCCCAGCCAGGGCACATAACCAGGTTGCAAACCAGGTCTCCAGTCAGGTCTGTGGCTGGAGGCAGGTGAAACGCAACCATACAATGATGTCTCTCTCCCTCTATGCCTCTCTCCCTTCCCCTCTTTCTAAAAATAATTAAATAAAGTATTTATATATATATATATTGGTAAACAGGTAGTTAAACTAGCTGGCTTATGATTAAGATATACAGTATATTGTGGTAAGCAGATAGTTAAACTAGCTGGCTTATGTTCACATGTTTTCTCATTTAGCACCAAAAAAGCCCTTTTGCATGTATTCAGGAGCAAAATGTTCTATGTGGGGAGGGGAAATTCCCAAGTGATATAATTATTCTTGACATAAAACTGAGATAAAGACTACAGGTAAGGGGCCCCTGCAGTGAACCATTTGAAAGGAAAGAAAGGCCACCTCATACTCCCTGACATTCAGGCCTAAATAACTAAAGTGTTTCTTCTCATTTGGCTAAAAACCTGTCTTCCTGTCATTTCAATCCCCTGGCCCTGCTTCTATCCCTTGAAGTCAAATCGAACAAATTTCATTACCTTCAAGTAAGAGAGTTTGGCATATTTCAAGACAGGTGCCCCTTGACATCCTGCCAAAGAACAGTTTCTCTTACAAAGTTTCTCTTGCTGAACTGTAGGTGAGGGACTATCCCCTTTTCTACAGCTAAGGTCTAGACCACTAGAAAGCACTAATGTTTTTTCTAACAGGGTGAAATCTAGCTTCTCTGCCACATACCGCACTTAATCAAGGCGCAACATCACCACACCTCAGAAATCACCTGACTGAAATAGGTTTGTTCTATGATCATCTCAAGGTCTTGTCCAGATTGTGCTTGTTGAGCAAAAACATTTGTAACTACGTAAATGCAAACTCCCTAAAGTGAGCGTTGATTCAACATTGTCATAAGGAGCCAAGCCTGGTCATCTGCGTACCACCACTGCAGTTCCTATCGTTTCTTGGTACCACCTGTATCTAACAGCTTTCTTTGAATCAACTCCTTTATTCCACTTCAGCAATTCATTTTAAAAGAGAACCTTGTATCAGCATAAATGCAAAACAATTGTCTTCTGTCATGAAAGGAATATTCTTAAACAGACTTTTCTGGTTATATTTATACTTAAATACCTTCTTTGTGAAAGAAGATTATTTTAAAAGGTCTACACACCATCCAAACTCATCTCAAAGATCTCACACAATAGCTTGGATAAAGCTTTTTGGAGGAAAAGCACTAAAGGGAATGTATGTTTTCCACTACCTAGAGTTTCAGAAACCTTGTCTCCTTAGAAACTATCCTCTAGGACAACGGCAGTTGAGAACTCAAGGGCAAATTAGTGAAATTTATCCCATGATCACCTAATCTTAATAAAAGTCAACACTTGTTGAGTACAGTATTTACTATATGCCCATGGGCTTTTCATCCCTTCTTGAGTTATAGTTTCAAATTACTGAAGTTAATATTAGAGTCCTTTACCAATGAAATCTACATAATCTTGGGCCAGAGGTGATCAATCAACTCCTCCAAATCATTTTTTCAGCCTCGGGCTGTAGCACAAGATACTAAGGGATGTGGAGATGAGAGTTGTCAGGGATTTCATCACTGCCAATCAAGAATACAAAAGACTCATGGCAAAAGAATCTACTTGGAGATCAGTGTTCTTCTAATGGGAGATGTATAGGCAAAAATTATTCCCTTTTGAACCTTCTTTCCTCAGAGTTCTCCATACCACCAACATGAAAATACAGAGAGAGAGAGACAAAGATAGAGACTTAAAATACATAACCTATAAACTTCCATGATCCAAATTAGTGTGCTACATCAAGAACTGTCCTCCTGTCTCATAAGGAGTGTTTTGTTTATGTTTTACCCCTGGTGTGCTTTCCTGTCCATCTGTGTGCCTTGGGAAACCTTTGCAAAGATCTCCCTGCTTTGGCTCATTGAGAAGTAAAAGTCACAGTAAATGAAGTGAGCCAAGGCTGGGTTGCTATTGGCTCACTGGACAGTCAGAAAAGTGGCCTTGGAGACAGGTTCAGGGGGTCGGCTCTAGATGAGCTGCCACTGCCCATGCTCCCCTAGTTACAAGTCTCTTGTGAACACCTAGACTTTTATTTTTATATTTTATTCTATTGGTGTTACATTCATCTCATTTTCCCCCCTTTGTTCTCCCCTTCCCCACCCTCCTTATCCTCCCACCCCGCAATAGTAAATCCCACATGTTGTCCATGTCCATGGGTCATCCATGTTAGTTCCTTGACTGAACTGTTCCCCTTCTTTACCTCCTTCTCCCCTTCCCCTCTGCAGACTGAAAGTGTGTTCCTTGTATTCATATCTCTGGTTCTGTTCTGTTTGCTTGTTTGTTTGTTCATTAGTCTCCTGTATTAAGTAAGAACATGTGGTATTTAATTTTTGCTGCCTGGCTTATTTCACTAAGCATGATACTCTGCAGTTCCATCCATGCTGTCGCAAATGTTAGTTCTCTCTTTCTGCTGCATAGAACTCCACTGTGTAAAAGTATCAAAGGTTTTTGATCCATCCACTGATGGGAACTTGGACCATTTCCAGCACTTGGCTATTGTAAATAGTGCTGCTATGAACATAGAGGTGCATAGGTTCTTCTGAATTGGTGTTTCAGGATTCTTTGGGTATAATCCTAGCGGTGGAACCCCTGGATCATAAAGCAGTTCTATTCTTAGTTTTCTTAGGAAATTCCATACTATCTTCCATTGTGGCTGCAGAACCCTTAGACTTTGAGAAGGAAAAAGAGCACACCCTGGGTCCTTTGTCTTGAGGCCTTTTATCTTTCTTTGACCTGCAGGAACCAGGTATGTCCTTCAATATGTTGATTCCTCACAATGTGTGTATAGATGGGTCAGGCTTGTTTTCTGGTTAGTTATATTTTTAAAGAACTTCACTGAAGAGGGACCAGGACTAAAGCCAATCTACCCATATGCTCCTAAGTGACCTTGGTTAGGGAAGATAAAACCTTGTGATCCATTCACAAATCACTCAAATTGTTTGGCCTTGTTTAACTATTTTCTCTCGGTTTCCCTTATTCCACTCGTCAATGAACTTCCCTAGTTTCTTATTATCCTCTCTGGAGATGACCACCAGACTGGTCCCAGAGGCTTGAGCAGGCAAAATTTAGCTACTTACCCCAAGTTGACCTCAAGAGCACAGCAGAACCAAAATTCACATAACTCAAGTAGAAAAGATGCTACTTTTACTACCCAGAGCTCATTAAGAAGCAAGGGGTTTGTGTTAATAAGAGAGATCTGGTGCAGAGACCAAATTTGGACACACATAGGACTGATGAACTCTGCCAGACTGGAATGTCTTTGTTCTCCATGGCCCCTCCATTTCCCTAATCTTAGATGGCTTGGTTCTAAGACTACCCCCACCATCAGACTTCCTGAATTAGAATGAATAAATATGTAAAATATTTATTACATATTATTACTATCCTTACCCTCCCCTCTTTTATATATATATATATATATATATATACATATATATATATATATATATATTTTTTTTTTTTTTTTTTTTTTTTTAATTATTTCCAGAGAGAGAGGAAGGGAGAGAAACATCAATGTATGGTTGCCTTTCACCTGCCTCCAGCTACGGAGCTGGCTGAAGACCTGGCTTGTAACCTGGTTATGTTGCCCTGGCTGGGAATTGAACCAGCAACCTTGAGGTTTGCAGGCCAGTGCCTTATCCACTGAGCCACCAGCCAGGGTCACAGCTCTTTAAAAACACCAACACTTTTTTCATAACTACTCTGATTTTTAAAATGACTTTTTAAGAGGGAGAGGAGCTTAGAAGCAAGTAACACCCCTTTACAGAACACTGAGACTGGCATGGTACAGTCCTTTCCCAGACATTCGCCCAGACGCAAACATCCACCCTGATGACATTCCAAGTTGTAAGTAGCTGCTCTGGGCTTTTCATCATTTTTGTTTGTGTTTTCAGCCAGGCGCTCCTTACAAACCAGTTCTCACAGCACACTTAACGAACTGTAATTATCACCCGAAGTAGGTAGCTTAACAACCAAGGGTGCGCAAGTTTTGGAGAACTGCCTCCCAGATGAACACGTCACAGGAACACTAGGCACCGAAACAGGGAGCTGACGTGCGTGAGGCTCTAGGAAACCTTTGCGGATCCGAGTGGCTGGCTGACTAGCTTGCTGTTGGCTGCAGCCAGGCTCATGCCCAGAGTGGGGTCTGGGTGGGACTCCTCTCATACCAGAGCTGTTGTATGTAGCAAGATGATTTTTCTCATCCTCGCCACCTACTTTCAACATGAATGTTATGATTTCCCGCTCAATTTCCCTAAGTCTGTTTACCTAGGTCTGTAAACCAGGAGAAGATGGGGTAATTGATTACACTTGGTGGGGTGGGGGAAGCAAGGCAATTTGTTCTGCTGCAATTTATACACGATTTGCCTTATTGGGATCACACACACACACACACACACACACACACACAAAGTTCCCGCTGGGCTGACTAGGTAACTAACTCCCTGTTCTCCAATGGGCGTCAGCTGGAGAACTGACACAGCTGTTCTCTGCAGGAGGGGACAAGATTGGTTGTTTTCTGACTCACTCTGGCCGGAGGGGGAAACCTAATCTAGAAGGTGTGATAGATTTCATCACTCACCCTGGGCAGCAGCCTGTCTCCTACGTGTGTCTCTAGCGCCCTCTACAAGACATTGTTGAGAGCTGGATGCAGGGAACTAGGTAGGACAAACCCGTCCCATTTACCGGGGCCTGGGGCAGGGCTTGCAGTGCTCAATTAGGATAGTCCCCCCCGCAAGTTGAGACACGCTGGACACCCCATTCAATAAAGGGCGACCTAAAGCAGTGTGTAGCAGATGGAACAAGGACCCTGCCCTATCAATCCATCATAACTTTATGGTTGATATGGGGGTGGGGAATGGAGAACTCCGACCAGAATTCCCAGGAAAGAGAAGCAGGGCCCATGCAGAGGAGAGAAGTAAGCTTTACAGAACACTGAGATTGAGTATTGAGCAGAGGCCCTTTGCCCTGAGTCAAATGTCACCCCCCCTCCCCCGAAACAGAACAATGATTCCACCATCAGGGCTGGGGAGAGAGCAGAAGTTGGTGACTTACATGTTTCCTTCTGAGCTGTGAATCATTCTTTTGACTTTCTTCATTCTCTCAGCAAACTACTACTCTGTATTCTATGCCAAGAACCTTCCTAGATGCAAGTAGAAAGATTCCTACGACTTGCCCCCCGCTGTTCATTTAATGAAGGATATGTCTATAAAAATGATCAGAGTCCAGTGAGTGAGTGCCCACATGAATGAAAAACTTGGCACAAATACACAAATGTGCCCTGGAAAGGCCCTTCCCCTACTGAGTGGAGAGGAGCTCCCTTTCATGGGCACCTGAGCATGGCAGGAACCAGCTGGCAGGAGTCAGGCCCAGGGCCAGGTGAGGGGAGCACTCCTCAACCTGATAGACCCTCCCTGTTAGCCTGTCTGCTCCACCTGGCCCCCAGGGGCTGACCAGCCAGAAAAGACAGGTGAACACCTTGACTTGAAACGTGAAAGAAGAAGCAATCAAATTTCAACCACAGCAGATAGTTTAAATAAATTAGGATACTAAAGGTATTTTTTGTGTTAATGGTGGTAAGAAAGATTACATACCAACATGAGACAAGGCATTTGTTATCAGATTAGGTTCTTCCAAAAAGAAAATGTGCATTGGGGGCTGTGCACAAATTCTACGCATCCAGGGACTGGAAGGGAAAATACAGAAACTAGGTCCAGTGGGTTTATGGTAACTTAGGCGTGACCTTTGATTCTTCTCTTTGTGCAACTAGGTTTAATATAGCTCATCATTTTATAATGAACCAGGCAAAATATATTTAATGTTGTAAAGTTCAAATGTCCCACATACTCATGAAAACTACAGTTTAGAAAAGAAAAAACACTACTGCTATAGGTTAAACCTGTTACAAAAGAAAAAAGAAATAATCCTGGATTAATACATTTGAAGTTACCCAGGAAGAGAAGAAACCAAAGTTTATACAGGGAAATTAAGTCTCCTTTCAACTCATGGGGCTTAATTATTTTGTCCATCTTCCCACCCTGCTGGTGCCAGAAAGGATGTCGGAACACCCAGGCCAGAGAATACTGGATTAGCTGAGCTGCCCCGGGGTGGGCAGACGTAATGAAAAGCTGGTGTCCTTCCAAGAGGTGACTTTGAAGAATAACAAATCTAGGCCTCCATCTAAATGAAGAGATGGAGACTGATTCAACAGCCAGACTGGGCTGAGTGGCAGCTTCCTTCGGCACTGGGGGTGGGTGAGGGTGACTAATAAGGGACAAAAGGCTACCGGGACAGGTTCCCAGATGCAGAGGGCCCAGCTCTGAGCATCAGAGGTGGGTCCAGAGCCACCCAAGGGCTGCACCCTTCCTCCCAGCCCCTCACAGGCACCACCCACCCCCACCTCATAGTACTTAAGAAAAGGTGTGAGATTGTTTATGTAAATTTTAAACATCATGTTTCCTGTTTGTCTAAATTCAAAACTTCAGGGATACCAATGAAGCCCTATCACATTAAATTCTCTCCCCACATCTATCCCAGGATCAAAGGCCTCTCCCTAGGAACCCTGGATTCAGGGGGAGGGACGTAGGTGAATAGTGGTTGAATCAAATCAATAGCTGAGCTTTATCCATTTGGAAACACAGTTCTGGGGTCAAAGGTGGCCACCTTGAGAGGTTACCCAGCACCTTTGTTCCTTGTCCTTCACCCCACTCTAGAAAGACACAAGAAACTGAAATATACCTAAGTAGAACCCTCGTGGCCTCACCTGGAAACCGACACTGTAGGCTGGGCGAATTCCTATGGCCAAGACCAGAAAACTAACTGCTCTGTCATTCCTAGTGGCCCTGGCTGTGTAGCCCCTGAGCTTCAATCCTGCCCCTGATGAGATTTCAACTCTCCTTGATCCCTGGGAAATTTGTTGGGAATGTCCCTCCCCAGCTCTCTCCCCAACTCTTCCTCAGAAACGAACAGCCAGGCTCTTCTCCAGAAAGGAAGATGGTAGATGGAGGCCAAGGAGCCAGCGATGGCACATTCCCACATGTTCATTCAATATTAGTGATAGCTTCATATCGAAGGTCTGCCCACCCTGGGGCACACTCGGAGATGAGGGAGATCAGGGCCCAGGTCCAAGGAATTAAAATCTCAAAGACCGGAGAGAAATACGCTGACTGCTCTAAGCAGAGCTCAGAGGAGGAAGACATGAAATGCTGGGTAAAGACTCCAGGGAGGGTCTTCGTGGAAGCGCTGCCCCTGAGCTGGCTCTGAAAGTGCAGTGGGAGACGGAGAGGAGGGCACTGAGGGAGGGAAGGAAGGCCCTGGTGGGAAGAGCAGAACTGAGACTGAAAGAAGCAGCGCTAAGCCAGAGGGGTGGCGGCTGTTCCCAGGGCCTGGCCCAGACTGAATCTCAACCTGGACTCACTCCTCCTGCTGGGAGGCCTAGGAACCAGCCTTGGAATGTGTTGGGGTGGAGGGCTTCTCTGCGTGCAATGATCCTGTAGTCTTGTTCTCTATTCTGACACTTCGGTTTTCAGTCCTGCTGGGATGTCCAGTGGTCCTGCATTTGATCTGTCAAACAAAGGGAAGACTAACCCCTTCCCTTCCAGCAACCCAATCCCCAGCTTCTCCTTGGGCTCCGAAATCCTAAACCCCAACTGACCAAAACCCATGGGAGGCAGGAAGGCCACCATACAGTCCCCTCTCCAGAAAGTCTCCTGTCTGTCCTCTATGTCCCAGCCCGTTGTCCTCAGCTCTAAACCACACTGCCGAGTCTTTTCCAAAGAGCAATGAGAACGGCAACAAGAATTCCCTGGGCCATCCCAGAATCAACCCCAGGGGCTCGCTGGGGCCTTTACACTTTCAGATCACACATGGCTGATTTTCAGTGCCAGAATAGAGACGCTGGGCCAGAGGCTCTGTCCCACAGCGTCAGGGTTCCAACCCGAGCTGCCTCAGTTTCCCAAGCACTCCCTCTCTTCCCCACCCCACCCCTTCCATTCATATTGTGTCTGTGCCCCTGACTGTCTGCACCAGGACACTGCAGTTGCTGCAGAACGAGAGCTTCACCCATTGCTCCACATTCTCCCCACCTTCCCTGGCCTGTCGCATACACTGAGTTGTCATGAGGGCTGTGAAAGCAAGTGAAAACAACAGGAAGATGCCTCTCTTGGCAACAGGTACTGACATGGGGAGCCTTGGACTTTGGGGTGGGAGATCCCCAGCAGCCAGGAGAGTCCCTGCTGGGCTGGGGAGAGATCAGCAGATGGTGACTGACTGAGTGCTGAGGACCCCCGGCTCCTGTGTTCCGTGACAGAAGGGCTCCACCCAGAGGACAGCCAGCTCAGCTTCCCATTCCCAGGGACCGTTCTCCCTCTAGGATGGATAAGCCTCTGATCAGCTTTCTTAAGGAAACTCAGAAACCCCCCAGCATCTCTCCAGAATAACTCCGGAGAATTACTTCCTTCTCCTGGAATGGCCAGTCCCCAGCCCTTGCCTCCAGCGTCAGGAATGCCTCCTGTGCACAAATGAAAGCAAAATCGGGGCAGCTCAGAATTCTGTCTCCCACCAGGAGGAGCACTGAGAACCATGAGGCAATCAATCAGTGGAAGGGGACAAGCTACCAAAAAGTACAAGGCACTGTTTAAACCCAAGGGGGTTTTTTGGTCGCTGTCTATAAGGCAAGAGGTACCAAAAGAAAATTCTCCCCTCCTGTTTTCACTTCCTCTTGTCTCTCTTTGCCCTGGGATGCGGGAAATTCTACAAAGGTTAGCAGCTGATATTTTTTTAAGTATCAAAACACCATTCTTCTAAATGCATGTTAATGCTGACTTCTAGTAGCAGTCAGGTGACCAGGTTCTGACATTTGCAGGCTCAAGGCCTGAAAGAATGACTAGATCAAAACAAACTGTGTGAGTGGAAATACCCTCTAGTCCCATGCGTCACCAAAATGCCCTGTGACAGGACCTCCATCCTGGGCATGGATTCCTCCAAATGAAGGTCAAGTGCTTTTGCCATATTCTGTCTGTTGAAAATGGTGTCTTTGTGTTATGCTGAGACTACAATGGGCCTACTACGCGCTAGTCTTTGGTGGGGGCCGGGTGGTCCAGAGAGCTCAGAAATGCCTTCATCCTGCCCAGGATGTTCTCCCCCTCCCACAAGCGCCCAAGGGAGCCAGACCAAGGAGCAGCAGCTTTTAACGGGAGTTACAACCCCCTAGCCATACCAGCACCAACAATGTCACCAAGCTCTGGGAATAATTTTACCATGTTATTGGAATTGATAACAACACATATCTGTACTATCGTGCCAGATCCTGGGGTGAGCCAAGCTGGGAGTGAACAGCAGAGGACTAGCGAGGAGGAAGGGCATGCCCAGCGGATTTGGGAGGCAGGGAAATGATGAGTGAGGAAGTATGGCTGGAAGGTGGCCCCAGCCTGCCTTTGAGAGACTAGGCCTTGACACACGCAGCCTGAAATGTGCCCCAGCACACACGGGCCCTCCTCTGTGAAGCTGTTCCTAGCACCTCCACGCCCAGATGGAGTGAGATGCTCCCCATCTGTGGTTTTAATAGTATGTGTCTCCTACCAACAGATATGGTCCCAACCTGAGTCACCATGATATCTCCAAAGCCTGGCTCGTGATAGGTTTAAAGAAATAGTTACTGACTTTCATCTTTATGTGTCTAATAACTGATACTCAGTATATTGCAGAAGAAGGGCTGGGTAAATGTTCCTTGAATGAAGAAATGAATGAATACCAAGTAGCTGAAGGGCAAGTATATGACCAGACAGACCTGAGAACAAGCACCCTACCTTACACTTACACCACTTTTTCCCCATAGAGCTTCGTAATGAAGCAGCTACTTCGTTGGAAGGACTAGCTCAACTCAACATTGGGGAATCACTCAGTAAATATATGTGACTTACTGAGCTCCTGTGATGCCAGACTGGGTTCTATATGCTGGGGATGCATCAATGAACAAAGCACAAAAGCCACTGCTCTCAAGGAGTTTACATTCAACAGGGACTGAGACAAACCCTGTCTTCTGTCTCATGTAGTGGCATGCGCGCAGACATCCCTTCTCCTCACGTCTTCTCCTCAGCCACCCCTTCAGCCTTCAGCACCTTAAGGCACTGGTGATACCCTGCTTTCTTCTAAGAGAAGCTGCTTTCAGAGAGGATAACAGGCGTGTGACTTGTGAAGGGTAACTAGAAGTGAAATGGTGTCATCTCAGTCACCCGCGCCAGGTTCAGGGGAGGTGTCACTTTTGCTGCCTCATCTTCAAACCTCATTCTGCATCCACTGACAGCATCTTCCGCGTTAGGGAGGAACTGACCCTCCCATTTTGTTTAAAGTGAATTACAGAGAACCCGCTCTCATAATTGAATGATACCAAATGTCCTGATGGCCACCCTCGCTCTGGGCACCTTGCCCACCCAGGGCATCATTGTCCCGGGTTTCCTCCTCAGGTGCAAGGAACCTGTTAGCCTTGCTTGTGTTGTTTTGCAAACATTTAGAGAGTGACTGTCTGGTGGAATGTTGGCATGTTTTTAGGCAACACTTCCTTGCATCCTTCTCCGATTCACTTTTCCCATGTCCTCGCCTAAAGAGGAGGTTACTAAAAGTCACAGTCACCTACACGACCCTTGCGTGCCCACCACCCTAGAGAGAGCTGTCAGTACAATCTCTTCCCAGCAAAAACCCTAACAATTTTGCTATCAGGGAATTCATAATTTAAAAAATAATAATATCCTCTTTACTCTTGTTCTGTTTCTGCCAGTAAAATGAGGCTCAGCAGGCCTGCTTTTGGCCTTACAACACCAACTGATAAAATTGCCTCCGAAATGCAAACCATCGTCCTAAACACAGGTCCCTAAGAAGGAACTACAGAAGACAGCCTCTCTGTCCTGTAGCTAGGGAGGGACATGTGCCACTTGCCATCAAAAATCCAATTCAAATAATCAGATTTGACATGGCAATAGATTTCAGATTTTCACCAAAATATAAACCTTGTTCTCCTGAGTAATATGCAGGCTCCTGTGAATGTGCATCACTGTTCCCAACTGGCTGGATATGTTCCCCCAACAAAAGGGTCTGGTAAGACTCCTAAGCCTTTGGCAGTGGTTGCCATGTTCTATAAAAAGAGCCCCCAAAGATACCTGGTGCCTGGTTTTCTCACCTGGGGATGGTTATCTTAGAAATAGTATTTTAGCCCACATCTCTGCATTCCTACACTGTGGCATTCTCTATCAAATCACGAGTAAGTCACTCCCATTTTCTTCCTCTCCCACCTGCTCGGTGGAGCAAATAAAACCTAAGATATTGTGGGCTTTACAAACACAATTTCAAAGTTTTGGTTATTGAAATTAATAGGGCTAAGCAGTTTTTTCCCTCGTGAATAGCACTCCAAATCGTTTGAAATCTGCAGTAGGTTGGTAGGCATGCTGGAATTATGTTCCCTCCCCTCTTTCCCAGTCTCCTCTCTCCCCAGAGGGCCCTTCTGGTCCACCTTGAACTTGCCTTTTGGATCCTTCAAAATCTTAAGAGTGAAATAAGATGAATCTTTATTACCAACTATGTCCCTGTTTCTTGGCTTCATTTTACCAAAGATTTCTCCTCATCAGGGGTGAACACTGGGGAAAGAAAGTGGGAATTGAGAGACAGGAAAAGCAACCATCACTAACCACTAAAAGCCACTCATTAAGCCCTGGCTGGTGGCTCAGTGGATAAGGGCCAGCCTGCGAACCCAAAGGTCGCTGGTTTGATTCCCCAATCAGGACACATAACCAGGTTGCAAGCCAGGTCACCGTAGCTGGAGGCAAGTGAAAGGCAACCATATATTGATGCTTCTCTCCCTTTCTTCCTCCTTCCCTGCCCTTCTCCCTGAAAATAATGAATAAAATCTTTTATTAAAAAAGCACCTCATTTAAAACTATTGAAGTCTCTTATTTACAATAGCCAAGTGCTGGAAACAGCCTAAGTGCCCATCAGTGGATGATTGGATAAAAAAGACTTTGGTACATTTACACAATGGAATTCTATATAGCAGAAAGAAAGAAGGAACTTGTACCCTTTGCAACAACATGGATGGAACTGGAGAGTATTATGCTTAGTGAAATAAGCCAGTCAGTGAAGGATAAATATCATATGATCTCACCCATTATGGGACAATAATGAGCAAAACTAACAACAAGCAAAACAGAACCAAGT
>PVIW01003025.1:0-186610 GCA_004026585.1 Noctilio leporinus | reverse complement strand
ATTTTTAGAAAGAGGGGAAGGGAGAGAGGCAGAGAGGGAGAGAGACATCAATGTATGGTTGCTTTTCACCTGCCTCCAGCCACAGATCTGACTGGAGACCTGGCTTGCAACCTGGTTATGTGCCCTGGCTGGGGAATCGAACCTGCGACCTTTAGGTTCGCAGGCCGGCACCTTACCCACTATGCTACCAGCCAGGGCTTTTATTTTATTTTAAGGTTTTTTTAAAAAATATTTTATTTTTATTTTTAGAGAGAGGGAAAGGGAGAGAAGCAGAGGGGAGAGAGACATCTATGTATGGTTGCCTTTCATCTGCCTCAGCTACAGACCTGGCTTGAGACCTGGCTTGCAACCTGGTTATGTGCCCTGACTGGAAATCGAATCAGTGACCTTTGGGTTCGCAGGCCATTGCCTTATTCACTATGCCACCAGCCAGGGCTGTTTTATTGATTTTAGAGAGAGAGGGAGGAAGGGGTGGGGGGAACACCTATGTGAGAGAAAAACATTGATTGGTCATCTCCCATAGCATCCTAACTAGAGCTTGAACCTGCAGTAACCTAGATATGTGCCCTGACCTGGAATCGAATCCATGACTTTTTGATGTATCAGGTTACTGCCTAACCAACTGTGCCACTTGGCCAGACTGGAAAGGACTTTTTATTATTGTGAGCAACTGCCTAATTAAACCTTTTCCTTTTGCAGGCAAGGAAAGAGGTCCACAGAGGTGTAAAAGGGTCACTATGTTGTGGAATACATTCACAGTCCTCTAGCTTCGTGTTTCTTTGTGCCTCCTTGTCTATATACCTTCTTTTCATTATATCCTATTAGACTATAAGCTCCACGAAGGCAGGAACTACGTTTTTTGTGTTGATTTATGTATTCCCAGTGCCTGCTATAGGACCTGCATGTTTTTTGAATGAATGGATAAACTCTGTTGGAGTTTCTAAAGTTAGGATACGTGGCTGCATATCAGATGACACATGAAGTCAAGATAATACAGCTTTCTAATGTGTGTCAGTATACTCAGGTTTCTTGGAGTTGGATTGGTTTAAAAGTTTATTCTTTATATTATGTCATGGGATGGATGGTGAATTAGCATGAACTTTTTAGATGAGAAAGAATTAAGTATATTATAGGATTATAGTAGGCCCTTTAATTTTTTTTTACCCTAGAGGGCCTAGTGTTACCAGATCACTGATATTTTTAAGAGAAGCTAAAAATCTAATATTTAAAAAAATGATATCTTATTTAAAATGTTGGCAGTTAACTTAGAAGTTTGTAAGTAAACTTGTATTGGTCAGACAAAATACCACTTTGGGCCAGAACATGTGTTTATGACCTGGGCAGGAACTAGACTTTGGACAGGGCCAAATGGATGATGGTGTTAGGATTGGCTGCCATTCTGGGCCTC
The DNA here is from genome assembly GCA_004026585.1 of Noctilio leporinus. Classification (NCBI taxonomy): domain Eukaryota; kingdom Metazoa; phylum Chordata; class Mammalia; order Chiroptera; family Noctilionidae; genus Noctilio; species Noctilio leporinus. The sequence continues at coordinate 185,202 of PVIW01003025.1, read as the reverse complement.
ATTCCTCTTTAGCTTCAGACTGGCTGTAGCTTGGATTGGCAAGAATGAAGTTAAAACTTGATAGGTTAAAAAAATTCCCGTATTAAACATCACTGTGGGGAAGCAGCTTTTGAACTCACAGGGGATCTCATTCCTTAGAGAGCATCTCATTTACTCCCCACATTTTGCCAATGAACTAAGGTCCAGAGAAGGAAGTAGAGCTTTCCTCTAGGACCCTAAGCATCAGGCATAGGTCATGGGCAGGCCCTATTTCGAGCTTTGATAGTCCAACCTCACACACTCCTGGGATATGGGCAAGGGGCTTCTCTGGCATACTTTGGGATGGTTGGTAGAGCTAATTGGACCTCACTTCACGCCTTGATACAGTCCTGCCATCCTGAACAAAGGGGGAGTTGAGGTGGTAGTTAGTAATATGCTGAGCCTCATTTTGGTGCAGAGGGTCTATTTCTGTTGTTAGGATCATATTGACCTTATTTTTTTTCTACCTAGAAAAGACACAGAGGACAACTCAGCAAAAAGAGCTTCAGTGCCAAACTAGTTTGTCCCACCTTATGTCTTCCTTGCCTTTTCTCTCCCTCATGTTTCCTCTCCATCTCTTTCCCTTGAGCCCTACCGTCCTCCCTTCTGCTTTATACTCCCCCCTCCTGCAGTATCCTTTGTTTTTCTCTCATCATTTCCCTTCTTAGTGTGGGATTCTTATAAAGCCACCACAGTAGGCACAGCCTGGGATTAGACCTGTTTTCCAGGTTTTTTGAGGAGACTTGCTCAAAAGTTGGGCAACTAAATAGTGATTAGGCATCTTTAAACTGCCCCCTCATCTTCTCCACCCTCACCCCAGGTTGGAAAGGATAAATTTCAACTCTGGACGTGGCTACCAGGCTATAACAACCTGGTGTGGTCACATTTTACTGCCTCCTGTCAGCAGCCTGGTGCTAAACACCCACTGTTTTCCCCGTACTTCTGCTCAGTAGAATGACTGTTTTGACCTTTCCCCCTGAGTAGAAAGCTCTATCAACTCCCTACCCTCTTTACCCGACAAATTCCTAGCCATCTTTTCATAGAATTCAAATGCCACCTCCTCCATAAAGCTTTCCCTGATTGTTCCATAAGCAGAATTTTGATTTTCTTTCCAATTTGCTTTTACCTTTATTTGGAGTTGTACTTTGATTCTGCATCATATCCCAAACTGCTGTCTTTCATGGTATAGAACTGCAGTTTTCAACTGGTATGCTGCAACAATTTTTAAAGCAAGCAATACCTGACTGTTTAGTCAGGGTCACTGATCTCTTCTCTCTTACATTGTCAAATAAATGAAAACAGCCAGCACAATAGCCATCTGGTGTGAATGAATCAAAATTATACCTATTTATTTTTGCTAGTTTGGCAAAAAAAAAAAAAATGTTGGTGTGCTGCAGAATTTTAGTAATTAGTTTATGTGTGCTATGAGATGAAAAAAGTTGAAAAGTTGTTGGTGTAGAGACCGTATGGGCCTGGAAACAGTGTGCTACTTACCTCTGTTTTCCTTGTGTCTCTAATAGGCCTAGCACAAATGCAGAATGAATGACAGGCATGTATAAGTACTTCTACCCACAGTATAAAGTGGAATGTTAAATGCTGTAGGTGAACTGTGACAAAGTGCTCTGGAAATTTATTGGAGTTCTTGACAAATACCTTCAAACTGAGAGAAATCTTGGAAGCTTTTAGAAGCTTGTAGTATTTGAATATATCCTTGAAGATCTAGAAATTCAGTTTGGCAGGATGGTGGGAAGAAAGTTCAGATGGAGGAAATGGTTGCGTAAAAGCAATGAGGAACTACAGAGGTCAGTCCCCATCTACTAATTCGTCCATTCCCTCAGCCACATTCTTGCTAGTGTGTGCTAAATTACTAGATCAGCTTAAAGGAAATTCATCTTTCTCCTGTATTTTCTACCTTTTTTCTTTCTGTTCTTTTCCTTTCCTTCTCCTTATCTCTTGTGACCCACCTGCCTTTTATTTTGGTTTCTTTTTGACCCTTTTTCTCATCTTCCCATTCCTCTAGCTCTTTTTCAAGACATTTTGTCTTTGGGTACATTCACCTAGCCACAGGCTTTTGGATTGAGTTGTGAATCAGCTGTACAATATTTAACTCCAGGTAACACCTCACCTTGTGAAACTGAGAGTCGAGGCATAATTGTTTCTTATTGTCTCTAATGTTTTATTGACATTGACTTCAAAATTTTTTCCAAAATGCTGGGGGTGTTGTCATTTTGTTACTATTATTATTTTAGTAGTTGTCAGAATGTCCTTTTTAAGGAGAAGTTTCAAAGACAGACCTGACTTTTAAGTGGTATGAGCCTTCAGGCAAAGCCAGGGCTGGATGAGTCATAAGTTCTTATGGATCCCCCCTCCCCTTTAAGTATTTCTAATCTTCATAAGAGATATTTTAGTTTCACATTAGTCTTGAAAGGAAATGTCTTTGCTGATAGCTAAGCTAGCAGACCATTAGGAAGTCTGAACCATTTACAACAGATCCTTTGATTAAGATCCCTAGAATAACCCTGTTATGGTAGGGGTAGGGGTAGGGCTGGATTGTCTGCAATAGTGGGTTGCTTCTGAATGGCACTCTTACGACCCAGTATAGATTTGAATCTGTATTCAAACTTGATCCTGTATTTTAAGGTTAACTTCTATTAGAAGATGATCACATACGAGGTCTGTCCTGAAAGTATTGAGCCAATGTCAGTATAATTAAAACTGTTTGCATGGCTGATACTTTTGGGACAGACCTCATATATATTTAGCAAAAAAGCCAGAGCTACTGTATACATATGTTCTAAAGCATTCTCTGGGATGGGGCTTAGAAAACTATTTTTAACAAGTTCCCTGAGTCTTCTGTTATAAAGCCAGGTTGGAGATTTTTAATTGAGAGGAAAGATGTAAAAGAGCTACATTATCTTCCCATATGTACGACCTTGCACAAGTTTTCTTTTGTAGACCTCAACTCAGCTGTATTATACCAAAACTCATGCTCATAAAGGACCCTTGCAGGCTGCTTTATGATGAGATCTGTCTGGTATCCTTTTCTATCATAAAAGTGTTCCTTCTTTGGGTCCATCCTGAGCAGGGCATTTCAGTCTTTGTCCAGAGGCCAGCAGAGGCAGTCTAGGCCCTGACCTTCTGTCAGAAGCACTGACACAGCTCCTAATTAGAAATGGATCAATGTAGGTCTACATCCAGGCCTGGGGAGCCTGGGAGGAGGCCTGAGGAGTGCTCCTAGCTAGGGAGAATCTGATTACCATGAAATGGATCCGGTTACACTTGTCAACACAATAGTTCTGCTTGTATAGCTTCTCCCCACCCCCCTTCCTGGACCAGAAGGCAGGGCTGCTCTCAGCAAATGAGGCAATGGTTAACTTGGATCCATCCCCCGTTGATATGTGTTCCTCACCTTTATAAACTCCTATACAGTATGATGCTAGAAAAGGCCACTTCCTCAGATGGGAAAATCACTTATCAAAAATTTAACTGAAGTGTTAAATATTGGGTTAATCTGCTTTGTGTGTTTATTTGTCCTAACAACCTACTGGGATAGGTTGGAAAAGGAAACTGAAACTCCGAGAACTGAAGTGACTTGGCTGCTTGTGTCACAAAGTATGTTCTCTGTTTTACTACACTACTACATTTCTGAGCATTTGCAACAGTAATTCCAAGCTGATAGACTGTGTATTTTTCAACCAGGACCATCCTTTATTTTTCTATAGACTGGAGTTCAGGCCCTCTCCCTGGAGCCCTTCAAAGATTGGAGGAAATCCTTTAAAACCAGTGGTGAGGATGCTGTGGAGGAGGAGATGCTCTGTTTGCTTTTGCTTCCTCATCTCCTTTCCAAGGTCCCTAAGGAATGAGCAGGCTCTAATGGGAGAGATCAATCATCATTTGGGATCAATGGGAGGGCTTCCTCCTGCATGCAGTACAAAGTCAGGTGTCTGAACTGGCCCTGTGCAAGGAGGGGGAAGGGACTCATGACTGGATATTTCTAGGCATAGTAGAAACTGTGCTTGACATGTTCAGCTACCAGTATGATCAGACCAAACTCTCCCTGTAGTTGTCATTCAACAAATGTTTGTTGAACATCTCCTATGAGTCAGAACATGCTAGTGGTAAGGCTTCCCAGATGAAGACTCAGATCCTGCCCTTAAGGACTTCACCATCTAACATCAAGAAGACAAGCCACAGTATTCTGTGTGTTCCTTAATAGAGCTATGTGTTAAGGGATTTGGGGATACAGAGTCATGAAGGTGGGCTTTCCTGAAGGAGGTAATTTTAATCTGTGCTTTGAAGGAAGACTAAGAGTTGAGGCAGAAAAGACAAGGAGGGCACTCCAGAGCAGGGAACAAGCTTAAAAATGTTACCAAGGAACTCTTGGTAATGGGGTGGACATTAGAGCAGCCTCTAACATGTAACGCCAAATTGGCAGCCCTCAGCCCCTACCTCTTGCCCCTTGCCCAACTTACGGCTGTAATAGTAATCACTGAATGGCAGTAACATAGGAGCGGCAGGTGGGGAGAAAGAGGTGAATTTATTAGCAATGCCACCTGAAACTTAGTTTCAGAGAGGAAAGCTGATGAGCATTAGCTCTCTGTCCTCTGAGCCAAGCCTGCAAAGGTGCTGGATGGGGGTTCTTGGCAGTGGTTTAAAAGCTCCTCCAACCCAGACACATAACTTTGCTTCTCTGATGGCAAAATCCTGTGTTCCACTCGGCATGCCTCTTCTTTCTGTGTTCTTTTAAAAAAAGAAATTAATGGAATCTGTTCAAAATACCCCTGAAATGAAATTACATTTTTAACTCTAATTACCCTAATTAAAACTTGACAGCCATAATCCTGGAATGGCAGATAATGCTAAGTACCCCATGCCTGTGACAAGCTCACCCACCCAGATGGAATGTTTTGTGTTCTTGGCTTAGGAGAAAAATTCTTTTGTGTGTTTGTTTTGTTTTTTGTTTTCCCCATCAGCATTTTAGTCTTTGGCCTCACAGCTTCCCAAGCTAGCGTAGCCATATTTGTGGGCTACAGGCTTGCCCAGGATTGCTAATCTCAATAGAAGTCCCTTTGTATTCAGAGGTGATGATCCTGATGATCTCTACCACATACCTTTGGATTCTCTCTTCATTTGAGGTCAGACTGCATTGCATACCTGAGCATTTCCTTGAGTGAAATCCCCTGCCTTTGAGGACCTAAGTATTTGCTCTTATTAGAAGGAGGTCTGCTGATCTCAGGCTAAATCTGGATCTGGGTTCAGTTTATGGATGATATTAAGGATATAATTTGAGGCCAGGGACAAGGAGTGCTGAAAATAGGATCTTCTCTTCACACACCTCAGCACAGGCTAGAGTCACCTAGTGAAATGTCTGGTCTTGACCCTTACCTTAACTATTTACCTGACCACACCCAAGAAACATGGTAGGAAGGGAGAGGAGGCAGCCTTTGAAGCAGGCAAGTCTTCACTGATGCTGAGTCATCTCACAGTTCTGTTAGAACCAGATACCCCCACGCTCTAGTAACCTCCATGCAGCCTGGAATCCTAATCTGTCAGCAGACATTGGGTGCTATGTTAGGTGCTGCAAGAGATACAGAATTGAGTAAGATATGGTCCCTGTGCCTAAGAAACTTAGGGTTGTGGGTAAGGGGGAGTGAGTGACAGCCATATATGTATGATTAATTATGTAAGTCAGAACAAGCAAAGACTTCTCACAGGTGCTGACATTTAAGGTTGTCACTGAATAGGCTATTATTGGCAGAGGATGGGAGAAGGGCATTGCAGGTGTTAGGGAACAGCATGGGGAAAGGTGGGGAGTTGCTAGATCAATCATCTAGCAACTGTGTTTGGAGTACAGTGTGCAGGGAAGGATATGGTAGAAGATGAGGGTAGAGTTTAAACTTTATCCTGTAGGCAGGGGATCCATGGCAGGCATGAGTATGATGGATTTGGAGACAGCGTGATTGGAAATGTAGATAAGAACAGGTGGCAGCAAATTGTAGGCTGTTAGCTCAATGCAGTCCACTGCCTCCTTCTGTAAATTTGGAATACAGCCATACTCGTCTCTTCATCCATGACTGCTTTCATGCTACAATAGTAGAGTTCTAAAAAGGCTCACAAGCCTAAAACACTTACTATTTGGCCCATTATAGAAACAGTTTGCTGATCTATGAGTTAAAAGTAAGTTATGAAAGTTCTATAAGAGATCATATCAACACTAGGCCTGAAATAGATTGGAAGTGTCATGAGACTTTTCAGAAGAAGAGGAGACAAGCATGATTTATTTATTAGAGAACACCTACCTCTCAATTGTCTCAAAACTTTGTGAAGGTCAAGTATGCTGGAAGTCGCTGTGGTCACAAAAGGACACAGGATACAGGCAAGTCTTGATTTGCCCTTATTAGCTGTGTGACCTTGGGCAAATCACTTAACTTCCCAGAAGTTTGGGTGAATATAGTGATTAGAACAGTAACAACAACAAAAATAATCAGTCAGATTCTTTCTTATGGCACAGAGCTCTTAGTTTGCCACTTCTCTGTACCTCACCCCCAGTTGAAAAGTCTGCAGGCTGCCCTGACCAACGTGGCTCAGTTAACTGGGTGTAACCCAAAAAGCTAAGGGTTGCTGGTTTGATTGTCTGGGTTGTGGTTTTGGGCCCTGGTTGGGGCGTGTACAGGAGGCAGCTGATGCATGTTTCTCTCTCACATCAATGTTTCTTTCCCTCTCTTTTTACCTTCCCCTCTCTCTAAGAATAAATAAAAAGGCCCTGGCTGATGTGGCTTAGTGGGTTGGCACTGGCCTGCGAACCCAAAGGTCACTGGTTTGATTCCCAGCGAGGGCGCATAACCCAAGTTGCAAGCCAGGTCCTTAGCTGGAGGCAGGTGAAAGGCAACCATACGTTGATGTCTCTCTTTCTCTCTGCCTCTCTCCCTTCCTCTCTCTCTGGAAATACCAAATAAAAATCTTTAAAAAGCTCTGACTGGTGGCACAATGGATAAGGCACCAGCCTGCGAACCCAAAGGTCACTGGTTCGATTCCCCAACCAAGGCACATAACCAGGTTGCAAGCCAGGTTTCCAGCCAGGTCCTTGGCTGGAGACAGGTGAAAGGCAGCCATACATTGATGCTTCTCTCTCCCTTTTGTCCTCCCTCCCTCCCCTTCTCTCTGAAAATAATAAAACCTTAAATTAAAAAAAAAGAATAAAATCTTACCCCCAAAATCTGAAAGGCTAAAAAACCTGTAACATAGTTTGAATTGAGAAGTTGGGGGTGGGTATGCACAGAATTTTCATCATTTGGAGCAGTTGGAGTAGAGCAAGACTCACAATACTTTGAGAACACCCTGTACCCTTCCCCTTCCCTAATTGCTGGTACTTGTTCTGGCCAGATGAATTTATTTCTAGCCTTCAGCCTTCAGAGTATATTAGGCCCCTGCAAAACTAAAGGCTGAATCACCTCTCCCAGCCAGAAACTCTGTAAGTACCCCTTGACATCTCTTACTGTGTTTTCCCCTGCCAACTACACTGTATTCCCTATTCCTCACTTATTTTTCTTAGAATTTTGTGCATTTATCTTGGAGAAGAGAAAAAAAATTGTATAAGAAGACCCAATGGTAGATTCCAAACTCAATTTCTTCTTTAGTTTACTATTTGACCTCAGCCAATTTGTTTCAAGTTTATGGCCTTTCTGTAAGCTCCAGTACAAGTGACTTTAGCCACTTCTTGGGCTTTAGGATTTCTTCTTTAAGATCCAATTTAAGAGCACAGCCTTGTCCCTCCTTATTTCTTTTTCCCCACATTTTCCCCTTTTTGCTTGAAATTCACTACCTCATAGTCATATCTTTAGCTGTTTTTACTGGTAAAGTTCCAGAACCTGTCACTGTGTCTTGACTATTGGAGTGAAACAGACCCTAGGGGTCAGGTTCAGCTGACCCTAGAGGTAGGTGTTCAGCAAGGCTCATTGTGTAGAGTGGGCAGTCTATTTCAGAGTACAGGCAAACATTTGGCCCTGGGCATCCATAAATACAGTACAGGAAAAAAGGGCCAGGCACTGATTCAGGTAATCGACGTGTTTTGTTTTGTTTTTGTTTTTGTTGTTTTTTTAAATATTTATCATTTTTCAGAGAGAGGGGAAGGCAGAGAGGCAAAGAGGGAGAGAAACATCAATGTATGGTTGCTTTTCACCTGCCTCTAGCTACAGACCTGACTAGAGACCTGGTTTGCAACCTGGTTATGTTGCCCTGGCTGGGAATCGAACCATGTTTTGTTTTTTTTAACCTCTCCTTTTATCTCATAACTTTGAAGGAGATTGTATTATTCCTGTTTTACAGATATGGGAACTCAGTGACTGATACATGGAGGATACAAGGAAACAACTAAATATTCCCTGTTCCCATGTTGGGGGAAGGTGGTAGAGGAGACAGACAAGTAAACAGAGGTCAAAGCTCTAAGAGGATACACCCAAGCATATATTCATATATCTGTCTGCATGATATTTCTACTATAGCATGCTGCCTTCCTTACAAAAGAGTAGGTAGGGAGAGTTGTCCCACTCAAGGGCAAGTCCATGGTAACAGGCATTCTTTGGGAGTATGGCCCATGGTAGAGAGGCCTGGCCTTAGGGGTCAGAGTTGAATTTTAGTCCAAGATGGGCCTGAGGTGTTAGGTGACTTAAGGCAGGGGCTTTCATATGGACCTGGGTTCACTTATAGAAAGAGCATGTGATTTTGTGCCTTCTGGTAGTAAAGCCTGATGGTTAGCATTGGCAATGCCCTGGAATATACACCAGGAGCACCAGAGTCAACTCTCTGGTACAGAAGAACAGGGAGAACAGATTGATATCCAGGGCTATGGGTAGGGGATGGGATTTTGAGCTAAGACTTTTGTGTTTGTTTGTTGTGTGTGTGTGTGTGTGTGTGTGTTTAGAAATGCCCAGAATTGTTTTATTATTTCCAGATAGAGAGGAAGGGAGAGAGGCAGAGAACAAGAGAAGCATTGATGTATGGTTGCCTTTCACCTGCCTTCAGACAAGGACCTGGCTGGAGATTTGGCTTGCAACCTGGTTATGTGCCCTGACTGGGAATTGAACCAGTGACCTTTGGGTTTGCAGGGCCACCAGCCAGGGCTTTGAGCTAAGACTGTTTTAAATATTTCCTGCCTGGACTCAGAATTAGTTTGAGGACTGGTTTTGAGTTGCCAAATCCCACCTGAAATGATACAGCTATGATAGATAATGAAAGGGAAGGTAAGAGATTGTAGAGACTTACGAGGAGAGAATCTTCAGGTTAAAAGTATAAGCCTTGTTAGAGTCTACGCATTATTCCATCTTAAAAACTTGAACTCATAATAGCCATGGCAAATGCTGACTCCTTTCCCCAGAGACCCTGTCTTCGTTTTTCTTTGCCCATGGCTAGGCAGGCCGACCATGGCTGTTCTGGGCCATAGCATTCTTTAGTCCTGCTATTTCAGCTTGGGTTCTCTTCTCTGAAGCCCTTGATAATGTTAGATTCAATTTTTTCATCTGTGAAATACAGGGATTAGATTAGCAAACTGAGGTCTTAGTGTTCTATACTCGTGAACTCCTTTATCCACCAGAGTTGAACCTCATTCTTAAGGCTAACGCCAGCCCCAACCCTTGGCATCTCACAGCCTTCACATAACTGAACTGAATCCTTACTAAAATTTGCAGATTCTTTTTTTCTTTGACCAACTACCTGTGATTTTAATTTGGGGTAAAATTGTCTTTCTCTCTCAGATTCTGGCCTTTCAACTGGAACTGGGTTTCTTGGGCTGTGTTCACACCTGCAAGGCATTGTCATTTCTTTTTTCTTTTTTTTAAGATTTATTATTTTTAGAGAGGGGGGAAGGGAGAGAGACATCAATGTATGTTTGCCTTTCGCCTGCTTCCAGCTACAGACTTGGCCGGAGGCCTGGCTTGCAACCTGGTTATGTGCCCTGGCTGGGGAACCAGCAACCTTTGGGTTCGCAGGCTGGCGTGGCACCTTAACCACTGTGCCACCAGCCAGGGCTGTCATTTCTTTTTCAAAAAATATATTTGTTTCTTTTTAGAGAGAGGGGAAAGGAGGAGAAAGAGGGAGAGAAACATCAATACATGGTTGCCTCTCACGTGCTCCCAGCTGGGGACCTGGCCTACAGCCCTGGCATGTGCCCTGACTGGGAATTGAACTGGTGACCCTTTGGTTCACAGGCTGGCACTCAATCTACTGAGCTGCACCAGTCAGGATTGTCATTGCTTTTTAAGAACCTATTAAAAAAACCAGTAAGTGAACTTGAAGCTTGGAGTTCCAGGCTCTACATTATGGTTACCTCCGAAGTCGTTCTCTCTTGTTGGAAGTCTCAATGATGTGGGAAGTTCCCTGACTGTGAGTAAGCAGATTGATTCTGGCCCTGTCACTGACTTCCTTTTGTGACTCTGGACAGATCCTTCTGTAAAGTGGTGGAGCCTCTTCCAGCTCTGGACTCATCAAGGACAGAAAGTTATCTTCAACACATTTCAGCTGCAGAGAACTCTCCTGGCCCAAGCTTTGGTGTGTTGGTTACAGATTATAAAGGTTTAGATTCTCGCTTCCAACTCAGGAGGGGGAAGGGGAACCAACCGTCTCATTAGCATTGAGAAAAGAAAACAGTAATTACTTGTGCCTCCCTTGATAATTCCTGTGGGTTGGCTCTTCTAGGGAAGGAGGAGGGGGAACTGGAGACAGTTCCAGCTGAGAAAGGAGAAATGCTATTAGTTGTCCAGAAAATTCAGAGGCAGGAAGGATGGTCTTGTGTGTCTTTTATATTCTGGACATTCCTCCAGGCTGCCTAGAGACAGCCTGGATTAAATTTCACCTATTTATGGCATATGCATAATGTTCACATACATGGGCATGGATTGGGCTCAAGAACCCTAATGTCTCTTGTCATTAAGAAACCAGCTGCCCTCTATGGCCTTTTGTGATATGCTGGGCACCCTGAAACTGGTCTTTGTTGGGAAGTAGAGGAGGGTTTTACTGCGCTATTTTGTGATCTGGCAGCATTTTTCTTATGTTGTGAGGTCATCTTTTAAACCCCCATGGCAACACAGCCAGTTGGTTTATTATGCCAGGGAAGAGGCAGCCACACAATAGAACCAGTCACAGGAGTGAGGGTCAAGTATCCTTGTGAGTGGGAGGAGTGTGGAAAAACTGTAAGACCACAGGGTTTGGTCAAGGCTGGGGAAAACAAGCTCATGAAGGTTGAGGCATGGTTTTGTGGTTAGTGGGCAGCTGGAACAGAACCAACAAATAGATTGGCAAGTGTGGCTCCTGGGACAAGAGCTGTTTGCTCTATGGCCAATTTTGTTCTCCTTGATGGATGTGGGCAGTTGTGCACCCTCAAGTGCTGATTGAAGATGAGGGTCTGAGGCTACCAGCAGATGAGCCCTGCCTGACTGAGCCTGGGGCTATCATGCTGTGATTATCTCCTATAGTTGCTCACTCCTGTCTTGGTTGCCACCTGAGATGCCTAGAGAGCCCAGCTTCTATTCTCTTGACCCTCTCCTGAGGAAGCTGTCACTTTAGCAACACCTCTTTCAGTCAGTCATTCTGCAGGCCCTGGAGATTGCTCTATTCTAAACAGAAAGCATTCTATAGAGACATGCTTTTTTTTGTTTTTGTTTTTGTTAATTTATTATTTCCAGAGAGAGAGGGAGAAAAACATCAACGTATGGTTGTTTTTCACCTGCCTCCAGCTATGGAGCTGGCTGGAGACCTGGCTTGTAACCTGGTTATGTGCCCTGGCTGGGAATCGAACCAGTGACCTTTGGGTTCACAGGCTGACATCAATTCACTGAGCCACCAGCCAGGGTCTGTTTTATTTGATTTTTTAAAATGTGCTTTACAAATGTAGTAGATGATTTCTTCTGTCAAAAATTTCTCCTGATCCCCTTGAAGCACTCCCATTCTCTTATCCTGGGCCTTTTGTTTGGTTCCCCACCTTACCAAAAGCCTTTGATGTCCAGACCCCAGTTCTTCCAAAAATTTCTCTTCACTTTCTGGCTTCTTTCCTCTAGTCAGTGTGGGTGCCTGGTTTCCATATACTCTGGTAGAACCTGTTCCCTGTTATATTTTGATGGAATGCTCCAAAATAATAGCCTGGCCCAAGGGAAGGAGTGCTTTTTTCCAGACCAAACTTGCAGTTGTCTGGGACATAGTAAAGTGCTTACCAGAAATAGAGACAATATACATACATACCCAAGGACACAGTTCATGCTGATTCTTGCAAAGGTATTCATAGCATCATATTCCCTCCCTGTGTAAGGTGTTTTGATCAAGTATTTGGGTTCAGCCCAGTCATCTCTCATGACTTCTTGCCCGTTTGTTATATAGTCTTAAAATATTTTGTCCTTTTAGGGCATGCTATCCAGTTTTGAAAAAGCCCCCTCTTCTCTTACTGCAACAATGAGCTGAGAACCCCCTTTACTGAGTACAAAAATGGGAGAATTTTCCAAAAATTCCTTAAAATTTTATTGTTGGTGCCTGCTTTGATATGCGGGGATTCCTTATTTTTTAACATGAGAAAGTGTAAGGTACATAGTTAAAAGAACACAGTCTTTAGAGTCAGACCTGAGTTCCAGTAAGTTGTTTTTTAACTGTGATTTTAGACAAGTTACTTAACTTCTGAGACCCAGTTTCCTTCTGTATGATGGGGATAATTCTGCTGACCTCAAAAGGTTATTAAGGAATAAATGAGGATAAGTAAGGCTTTGGACATAGGATATGATAAGTAATAGGTAAGGCAAATGTACATCTTTCCTTTTTCCTAAGCTTTTTTATTGCATTTTTTCATCCTGTTGTGGTACTTACATGGAATAACAGTTCCTGTCATTGAGTCACTTAATGCCAGGCCCTGAGCTAAGGGCTTTCTTGCCCTATCTTACTTATTTTTTTCCAATAACACATTTGGGAAGCAGGAACGATTTTGAACAAATAAAGGAAACTGCAGTGCAGAAGGTAAGTAAGTGCCTTGCCTAAGGTTACAAAGCTAGTAGAGACAGAACTGGGATTCAAATCCAGGTGTCTGGTTTAGAGCCTGAGCTCTTCACCAGTAAATTGGTCATTAATACTTTTCCTATTACTTTCCCTGAGCAATTTTCTTTCCACTTGAACCTGCTGAGATTTGTGTGCAAGTAGTTCTTTGGCTTTTTTAGCCATAGCTAGCACCTGACTGTCTTGATGAAGGTACAGGCGATGGCATTATATTTGCCCCAGCTTTTTTTGATTCTTCCTCTTGGAGCAGATTCCGTCAACTGAAAGGTGGTATAGCCACCCCCATTTTAAAAAACAGACCATTCTCTCATTTTTTTACTGTTCACATCAAACCAAATAGATTTCAACAGTTACATCAAACCAAATAGATTTCAGTAGTTATTCTTGTCAATCATTATAATTTTTTTTCATTTTTTTTCTTTTTGGGTTTTTGGTTTTTGGTGGTGGGGTGGGGTGGTGGTGGTGGTGGATAATTTTTTTTTTTAAAGATTTTATTTATAGAGAGAGAGGGAGAGAAAGGGGAAAGAAGGGAGAGAAACATCAATGTATGGTTGGTTGCCTTTCACCTGCCTCCAGCTGGGGACCTGGTTAGAGACTTGGCTTGCAACCTGGATATGTTCCCTGACTGGGAATTGAAATAGTGACCCTTGGGTTCATAAGCCAGTGCTCAATGCCCTGAGCCACACCAGCCAGGGCTATTCTTGTCAATCTTGTTTGTTTCATCATCAGATCCTGCAAAAGTGTAGGTAAAATGACTTGGTCTGGGTTACACGGTAAATTAGAGGTTAAGCTGGAACTAGCTTTTAGGTTTTCTGACTTTTAGCCTAGTACTCTACTAACTTAGCAAGAAGGAGAGGTACGTGTATATAGTATACAGATCAGACCTAAAGAGGGTCGAACTGTATTAGGACTTAAGACCTAGAGAATTCTGAAAGGGACCTTGACTCCTTCATTTACATCTTCACTCTGGTTCATACACGTATATTTGAGGAATTCAGGAGAAAGGGAGAAACACTCTCTGCTTGGGTTCAGTAAAGCTTTCATGGTAGGAAGCTGTAGGGAAGGGTCCAGAGAATGTCACCATCTCCGTATCTATAGGAAGTTTAGACTCTCAGGCAGGCCTAATAGGCCCAAAGTAACCCTTGTAGAAGGAGCAGAGGAGTAGCGGAAAAACCTGCACATCTTATGGCCTCTGCAGGCTTCAGTCTAAACCAGGCAAGGCTGCGGTAGGAGCGTGGTGAGTACTGAAAATTGGAGCCATGAGGGTTGGAGTCTTGAAAAGGTTCACTTGATTTCTCCTGACAGATTTAGTCTGGGGTTTAGATAAGTAAGTTCCCTTCATTTAAAATTTATAGAGGAAGGCCCTGGCTGGTGGCATAGTGGATAAGGTGCTGGCCTGCGAACCCAATGGTTGCTGGTTCAATTCCCCAGCCAGGGCACATAACCAGTTGCAAACCAGGTCTCTAGCCAGCTCTGTAGCTGGGGGCAGATGAAAGGCAACCATACATTGATGCCTCTTTCCCTCTCTGCCTCTCCCGCTGCCCCTCTCTCTAAAAAATAATAAATAAAATACATTTTTTAAAAAGTCACCTATTTAAAAATAAATAAGTAAATAAAATCTATAGAGGAATTTTTACTGTGGCTTTTAAAAGACAAACAAAAATCCTTGGTTCTGGAACCAGAAAGAAAAAGAAATCTTTCTCAAACTTTAGGCTGCAAACATTTTAATCTTGCCCAGGCATCCTCTTCCTTTCTCTGTCCTCCTTTACCTTCTCTGCTCTTACCCTTTCCCCTTCCTCTCTTTTCTCTGTTAACTGTCCAGCTTTCCTTTTTATCCTCTTTGCTCCTTCCCTCTTCCCTAACTCCTGAAAAGAAGAATGAGAAAAAGGGTACTTTTAGCCAACAGATTAGTCGATATTGGTATATATACTTGGGCTGAGAATCAGAACATTGAGCTTGAGATTTTGGACTTTACTTTTAGACCTCAGAACAAAGGTTGATGGGCAGGTGTTTATTCATTCAATTATTCACTCACATGTTCCCCCAAATACTTGGTCTCTCATACCTGCTAGGCTCTTTACCAGATACTTGGACTATTCTAGCTAGTAAGACCATAAGCTTGACGTAAGATCAGTCTTATAGGAAAGACACAGCAGCATGTTTTTCAAATAACTGGATTTTGAGGTAAAAAGGACTTTAGAGTTTATCTGGTCCTCCTTTCATGTTGCTACGTAATGAAGTAATTAAGGAGCAAGCATGTAGGCTTTAGAGCAAAGTAAAGGAGACCTAGGTTCTAATCCTGGCTCTGCAACTTACAAGCTATTTGACCTTGAATGGCATACTTAGCTTTGCCCATCTTCAGTTACCTTTACATATATATTTGTTTTAGAGGGGAAGGGAGAGAGGCAGAGAGGGAGGGAGAGAGACATCAATGTATGGTTGCCTTTCACCTGCCTCCAGCTATGGACCTGGCTGGAGACTTGGCTTGCAACCTGGTTATGTTGCCCTGGCTGGGAATCGAACCATTGACCTTTGGGTTCGCAGGCAGGTGCCTTATCCACTGTGCCACCAGCCAGGGCCCAGTTACCTTTGCTATAAAATGGGCCTGCTGTAACTTGCTTCACAAAATGTTAATGAGCGTTAAACGGCATAATACCTAATTTAGTCCCTGGTGTGTAGTAGCCCAAGGCTTTCTGCACACTGCATCAAGGCCTAGTTTAAGTCTACTTCTCTGTGAAGTTTCTGAGGCCACCTCCGGGTACACATTCCTTTCTCCACTTTTACAAGCCACAGCACTCTGAACTGTTAGATCTGCCTTATATTGTAGTAGTCCTTTGCAGGGTTGACAGTCTGACCCTGAGCTGCAAGGAGCCCAAGAGTAAGGACTGTTCTCATTCATCCCTGCATCCTCTATAACTCCTAACTCAGAGCTGTAACCGTGGACAGCAAGGCCCAGAAAATAGGTTTTGATTGATTGAATGTTACGACACTCCATCCAACCAAGCCACACTGGCCAGGGCAGCAGTACGAATCTTTACAGGCAGAAGGAATAAGGAGACTGTAGTTCTGAGGCCTTAGCTAAACAGGAGGCCAAAGCCAGATGTAGTTATAGCCAGAGATATTTCAAGAATGAGACAGAAAAAGTGAGAAAGAACGTTTAGGATAACTTCATTAGCTTGCTAGGCTATGAAGATTAAGTATTTGAATATGTACAAAGTACATAAAAAGGTCTGAAGACAAGCATTCCAGGTGAGACAATAGCATGGACAAAAGTGCATGGTAGACATAATGCAGATTATGACTGACTACATCATGGCATACCTAGGGAGTGAAACTGAGGTGATTGGGAGCCATGACATTTTTTTTAGCAGAGTAGTGGGGTTAGGAACATTAGGCATTGTGGGCCCAATGGGTGGGAGCAGGAGGGGTGGAAGGAGACTAGTGAAAGAGAAACCAGGGAAGAGGCTACTATAATAGTCTGAGTAATGTCAGTAAATTAAAAAAAAAAACTTCAGCTGTGCAAGCAAGAGATAATGAGATCCTGAACCAAGAGGAAGTTGACACAGTAGGAAATAATGAAGAACAGTGTGGATATAAAGTTCTTAGAGTGGGGGGAAACAAAGGAAAATAAAAATACTTTGGCAATTTTGGTAATGGGGAAGGAGGAATTGGAGAACTTGAACATTTGTAGTTTGAATACTTAGGAGAACAGTTACACCATTTGCTGAACCATGGTGGCTAGAAATTAGGAGATGAGTTCAATTTATTGACATGCTGACTTGGAGGTACTGCTAGCCCATACATGACCTTTACCACCTGCCTAAGGCCTCTGTCTTTGTTCTTTGATGCAGACCTACAGAGAAGCTTCAGTGCCATGTGTTTGTGGCTTTATTTCAGCTCAGAGCCCCACACGGAGCCCTCCACCTGTATCTTAGAACAACTCTTTCCCTTGTTGAATTAAGATAGTTCATGTAAGATGTTTAGACTGGTACCTAGTCTAATTTTAAAGTGTGTAGTAAGTATTAGTGGCTAAGAAATAGCTATTGTTGCTATTATCATCATATCTTTGTGATTACAGTAGCTAGAGAATAGAGAAGCCTCTGTAATCACCTGGCTGAAGGACTCAGGAGTCATTCACATATTATTCAGTGAAAAGCCTGGACTGCAAGTAAATGGAGATCTCAGGCTTGGTGTAAATGGGGGCTTTGAGCCATGTCAGCTAAAACTGGAGAACAGGTTTCCTAACTTCTTTCTTCTGTTTTTGAGAATTGGCACAGAGGGACAAGACTTGGAAGTTGGACTTCCTGGGTTCATGTCTCAATTACCATCTATTGTCTTGGTGAATTGGGCATGTTTACTTAATTTTCCTGTGCCTCAGTTTTCCCATTAGTAAAATGGGGCATATAACAGCACACCAACATCATAAAATTGTTGTGAAGATTAAATGAGTTAATACAAACAAAGGGTTTATAATAGTGCCGTGTGTGCTCCTATTCTCCTAACCCTAAAGTCACATCTATTCCGTATTCCAGGTAATATATAGGGATTTCCTTGTACTTCAGCCATTCTCACCCAGCAGAAGAGAGGATGATCAGAGAAACCAGAAAACAAGAGTACTTAAAAGTTTGTCCCACAAATGTAATACAACAACAGTGCAACTGTAATGCAACTCCAGTGAATCCTCCATATGTGTTCAGAGAGCTCTACTATTAGAAAATTAGGTTTGGAAATGTTAAGAAGTACCAGCTATCTATCACAAAGAGAAAATAACAAATCAAATGTACCACAAATATTTAGATGAAGTTTCAGAAATAGTGTCGCAGAAAGGACTCAGGATGTCAGAAATGCTATTCAATACTGTCTATCGCTCACACATCCCTATGCCAGCCTTACAAGTCTATATAAACACATGCAAAAAATGCCCCCCCCCCAAAAAAAAATAAAATAAAAAAAAGTTTGTCCCAACTGGCTTACAAGTTACTGAAGCCTGGAGGAACCTGACCCAAGAGTGAGATAGAGTTAGAGTGGTCCTGAAGAGCAGTTCTGCCAGTGATGTATTTTGATATTGGGCAAGTCCCCTAACCTCTAAGCCTCCATTTTCTCTTATTAAAATAAGGAGAATGAGTAATTCTTTCATGTATGTTTAGTATCTCATGCTTCTCATCACTACATTCTAGCTATATTAACTTTCATCTTAAACATAAGTAGCCTATTTTTGCCTATTTCCTCAGGGCCTTTTCATGTGTAATTCTCCCTCTCTAAAACACTCTTGCCTTAGATCTTTGCAAATCTTAACCCCACACTTCATTCAGGTCCACTGGTCACCTGTTAGAGGAGCTTTCTCTGACCATTTTATGTAAAACAAACTTCATTCTCAGTCCTTTTCATTTTTCCTTCCTTTGCTTTTATAGCACTTAGCATGACCTGAAATTATATAGTTATTAACCTATTTTTTGCTAGGAAGCAGTACATGTGAGGGCACAGACTTTGAATGTCTGCACCTACTTAAGTTCTGAGCAGGACTCTGATGGGTTTCCCTTTCTGTTGCAGGTGATACCTATTCCCAGAGGCAGCTGGTGGCTGACCCTGTAACCCTAAAGAAGAAATTGCAAACTGAACTCAACCTCGGTGAGTGAGGCAAACTCTGGTTAAGCTTGGGCCAAGACAGAGAGTAACTAGTTTGGGGCTTATTTTTAACCCTTACTACAGATAATTTATAGGTGTTGACTCTTCTATTCCGTGCCTAAGAGATCGGCGTTGGCAACCTCCTGTATTGGAAGGAAAACTGAACCTGCTTTACTGGAGTTGTCATAAGATGGCCTGGGGTCATTTTCCATGAATAAGGCAGAAGTGGTTCAACCCCTACTGGTTTCTGCCCGCTGCCTTATGCTGGAGGGTGGGGTGGTGATGTCTTCTGAACCTGGCAGCTCCCACAAGCTCTCCTAACACATTGTTGACCAGTCACCAAAAAATCTTGTGTTTTCAAGCATGAATGTTGTTGACTAATAACAGGTTAATTTGTGTTCGCATTTGCGTTACGTTATACAATTTTTAAAACAGTTATTTAGGATTTTGTGAAAGTTTTCTTAATTGTGTTCTATTGTGTTTATTATAAAAACTTATTTTTCTAGATATTTCAGGTTTTAGCACAATTTCAGTATTGCAGAAATTTCAAATACTATGGTGTATCACAACAGTAAAGAATTTTTCAGTGAATTATATGCAGGTACTTTTTCTGATTGTCCAAGTAACTTTGAAGTATATAGCAATGATGTGGGAGATGATACTCTGTCAGAAGATAGTTATGAATCTGATATTAAACCACTAAAATGGCAAAATAAGAAATTACGGAGGCAAAGAAGGGGAGCAGCTTAGACAAGAACCTAGTATAAAGGAACCATGGACATGGACAACAGGTGGGATTGACTTTGGGGGGAAAGGGTGGGTGGGGAGGGGGACAGAGGGGAGAAAAAAAGGGATGGATGTAATACAACAACAATAAAATTAAAAGAAAAAATAAAAAAAAAAAGAAATTAATAGAATCTGATAGTAAAAATGATTTTGAAGAAGAGTGGACAAAAAATGACATTGTACCAAACTTGGAGGCTTATACGAATATTTCTGATTTAACTATTGAACTTAGTGATCGACGGAGTATCAGTGAAATGACAGATTTACTTTGTGATAATGATTTTTTCGATTTAAGTGCTTCTCAAACCAATTTATACCATCACCAAATGGAAAAACTTGATGAGACATCTGTTAGAACTTTACCCTAGGCAGAAGTTACCACGAGTAATATGAAGAAGTTTCTTGGTTTATTGATATTAATGGGACAGACAGCCCTAGCTGGTGGTTCAGTGGATGGGTGCCAGCCTGCGAATTCAAAGGTCATTAGTTGGGTTCCCCTGCCAGGGCACATAACCAGGTTGCAGGCCAGGTCTTCAGTCAGGTCCGTGGCTAGGGGCAAGGTGAGAGGCAACCAATGTTGATATTTTTCTCCCTCTCTGCCTCTCTCCCTTCCCGTCCCTCTGGAAATAATATTTTAAAAGGAGGGGGGCCAAACAAAATAATCACATTGGGGAGATTACTGGTCAATGGATTCTTTGCTTAAAACGCTCTTATTTCCTAAAACTAGGACTGGAATGAGGTTTGAGCAAACCCTTACTTTTTTTCATCTTAGTGGTAATTCACAAGCTACATCTAATGAAGACAGACTTTACAAAATTAGGCCTCTTATGAATTACTTTATTCCAAAATTTCAGTCTTCGTATAGACCTAAACAGGAGTTATTCCTAGATAAAGCAGTGATACCATGTAGACGGCATATCAGTTTCAGAACATAAAATCTGGCAAAGAAAACAAAAGTGGAATTTTAGTGAGAATGCTTATGAAAGTGAGACAGGCTATGTTTGCAATTTTGAAATCTATTTGGGTGAAGGTAAAAAGCTACAAGAAACTATATTCTATATCTTAGAGCTGTATCTTTATTTTTAGCATCATATTTACCAGGGTAATTACTACAACAGTGTATCTATTGATGAAATGTTATTGGAAAAGAAAACACTGATCAGTGGCATGCTATAGGGGAGAACTGTGGCTGGCCAAAAAAGAATGTAAAGTGGAGAGGGGAAATGACACATACTTCTTACCATGGGGAAAGACAAAAGGCTAGTGCTATGAATACAGTGAATAGACCTTCAGTGGGCAGGGGGAAGAGGGGCGGGGGGAGAGGGGAGGAAGAGGCAAACAAGGGGAACAGTTTAGTCAAGAACATAGTATGGAAGAATCATGGACATGGACAAGTGGGATTGACTTTGTGGGAGAGTGTATAGGTGGGGAAGGGGACATTGGGGAGTAAAAAAAGAGGATGGATGTAATACAACAATAAAATTTTAAAAAGCTAGTGTGCATGATCTCAATTATTCAGGATGCTTCTATGAAATCTGGAAAGTGAAAGAGGAATTCTACAGATGACACAGTTAAACCCATGTGCATACTAGATGACAACAAATTCATGAAAGGGGTTGATCAAGCAGACCAGTATTTGGCAAACAGTAGTATCTTACAAAAAAGTTTTTAAAAAAAGTTTAGAATGGTATGAAAAAGTAGCATTCTTTTTTATCAGTTGTGCTTGATTTAATGTGTTCAAAATTTAACAACAATTTACAAAATAAAATGAGATACAGTTTCTACTGCAAGTTGTTAGGGAATGGATAACCTTTGATTCAAATGAATGTAGCACTGAACCTGGCACTTCCCAGTACCTCTAAACAAGCTTCTTACAAAGACTCACCTTTCAGTTTTTGAGGAAAACTAAAAGATCACGTTTTAACAAAAATAGTCACTGGTGTGAAGAAGAATTCCACTAGAACATTTAGAGTACACTCTTCAAAAGGAAAGCTACCTGGCTGGTAGCACAGTGGGTAGGTGCTGGCCTGCGAACCCAAAGGTCGCAGGTTCGATTCCCCAGCCAGGGCACATAATCAGGTTGCAAACCAGGTCTCTAGTCAGGTCTGTGGCTGGAGGCAGGTGAAGCGCAACCATACATGGATGTCTTTCTCCCTCTCTGCCTCTCTCCCTTCCCCCCTTTCTAAAAAATAATAAAATAAAATATTTAAAAAAAAAAAAAAAAGGAAAGCATAGTGAAACCATATATATTTGCAAAAGCCTTTGTACCATTGCACTTAAGTGAATGCTACACAGTTTATCATACCAAAAAAAGTTATTAAAAGTTATATAGAAGATATGTACAAAGTTTTATTTCAATATATTATATAATATAAAGCCTATTGATGTTTATTTAGATTCAGTTATGAAAAATAGCCAGTGACATGGGATAACTTTTGTATAAAATTGCTGGTCAATGTTAACATGACCTCATAGCCCTTAGAGATTTCCTGATTTCAGTCTTGACTGTGCCCTACCAAACCCATAGGTCACCTTTAGAAAATTTTCTAGTTTTATCCTGCAAAATGTGATCATGAACAGTGGTGAGGGTGCAGTGATAAGAGTGGAGCTGTGTTACGGGGAAGTCGGGAACTTGGAGGGAAGACAACAGATGTTGAGATGGGAAGGGAAATCAGCACATTAAGAACCAATTAGCCCTGGCTGGTAGTGCAGTGCATAAGGTGCTGGCCTGCGAACCCAAAGGTTCGACTTCCCAGCCAGGGAACATAATCAGGTTGCAATCCAGGTCTATAGCTGGAGGCAGGTGAAAGGCAACCATACAATGATGTCTCTCTAACTTTCTCCCTTCTCCTATCTCTAAAAAAAAAAAGAAGAAGAACCAATTATTACCTGACTTGTGTGGCTCAGTAGATTGGCTGTCATTCCACAAAATGAAAGGTTGCTGGTTTGATTCCTGGTGAGGCAGGGCACATGCCTGGATTGCAGGTTTGGTCCCGGATGAGGGGTATATGAGAGGCAATTGATGGATTTTCCTCTTGCATTGATGTTTCTCTCTCTCTCCCTCTAAAAGTAAATAAAATTTAAAAAAATAAAATAAAAAGAACCAGTTGTGTTACAAATGTTTAGACAAAACCCCATTTTATAGATGAGAGAATTGAGGCTCAGGAAGCTAAAATAACTTGCCTAGGCTTCACACCTAGGCAAAGCTAATGTTAGAATCTAGGCCAGTCTACATATAACTGTAAACACCATTGATCTCCCTGATTTGACAGACTACCTGATTTTTCTTGTAGAGTTCAAGAAGATAGACTTCCTCAGGGATTGAAAAAGGAGATCCAGTTATATGAGGAGGCAAGCAGGGCAGGCAGGAGTTGTGTGTGTGGGGGTTCCTTCTGAGCAAAGATAGGAAGAGCCCTTCAAGTAAACAGAGACCCAGGCTAAATATAGAAGAAAATACCTATTAACATGAAGGGTCCTATAAACACTTGGGCCAGCACAGATAGGAACCTGGAGAAGCTGGGTTGGAGTTGAGAATCATGGATTTTTATCCTCTCTCTGTCTCAACATCTATCCTTGAACAATCTTTATTTTCATATTTGTAAAATTGGAGTGCTTCCCCACACCGCCACATGTCTATCGTGAGTACACCAACCACGCAGGATATTGTAGAGAATCAAATAAAAATTCAAGTTGGAAAGCTTTGTGACTTGTAAAGCAGCATGACTGAAAGGAGAGCAAGTGAGAAGAAAGCATTATAAGTATCCTTAACACCTCAGCCCCTGACTGGTTGCCATTCCACTCCCCATTAATAAAAGGGAGGGGTTTTCCTTTGGAAATCTGCACTCTAAATCATGTCCCATGCTCTTCCCTCCTTCCGCAGGCCCTTTCTAAAGCTCAATCTTTTCTCAAGGAAAGGGATTCTAAGGCACAGAGACAAAGCCAGGCAGCATCGGCAGCCATTATTTGCATCATGTTGGCTGCAGAGTGTAGGTTAAATGCACTCACAGCCTGGCTCTAAGACTGCTGCTGACAGATACTAAAGCAGTTTTCAAGAGCTCACCCCCAGCATGTGTTTGCATTCAATGACTAATTCTGAGATGTTGCCTTGATCCTACTGTATCTGAGAAGAAGGCTATTCCTAATTTGACCCTAGGTTCCCTCACCTTCTGCCCCAACCCCCACCCACTAGTGAAAAAGGCACTTACGCATTTAGCCATATATTTTATCAGAGGCCATGTTTTTCCACCATCTCTCCTTCACCCTTGGCCAGTGAGTGACATAAGCCACTCTCTTCACTCTTTGTAACAGCGGACATTCTGCCACCTCCTCTGCCTGAGGGTGCACAGAGGGATCTGTCCTTCACCTGGTGCTCTGGGTTGGCCAAACTTTCTTCCTACTCTGAATCTCTAGACTTGCTAGCCATTTCTTTTTGTTTGGCAAATTTATTAAAGTTTTGCAGCTTTTCTCTTTCCCATGTCCTATATGCCACATTTGGATCTTACTGTTCTTATAATAGCTGCCCTGTGAAAAAGTTCCAACAGTGACTATTTTAAAATATGAATGATTCCACTAAAAACAAAAGGTATAGAGCCTGGCTGGTAGCTCAGTTGATAGGCGCCGGCTGGCCTGTGAACCCTGAGGTCTCTGGTATGATTCCCAGTCAGGGTACAAAACCAGGTTGCAAGCTGGAGGCAGATGAAAGGCAACCATACATTAATGTTTCTCTCCCTTTCTTCCTCCCTCCCTGCCCTTGTCTCTAAAAATAATAAAGTCTTTTTAAAAAGTTATTAAAATTATTTAAAAATAAAAAAGTATATAAAATACTGGTATCCATATAGTAACTTATTTATCTAACATGCTCAATTTTTTAGAATCCAACTGTGAAAACAAGAAAATAATTTTCATCCTTAAACCCTTGCACAGCACTAATTTATTTTTACTGGTACATATTATTGTAACAAGTTTAGCTATCTGGTTTCTAAACCACCATAAAATTTAAAACAGCATATAAAAAAGGGAGGAGCTGCTGTATTAACAGCAGCGCAGCTAGAGGTGAGAGCTGAGAACTAACAGGGAAGGGCGAAAGAGGAATAATCAAAAAGAGAAGTTAAAATGAGTACAGAGGCCATTTAATTTAGGAGCAATGTCCCTACAGACCTGTCTGTGCTTTAGGAAGGTGGGGTTAGGTTTTAAAAAATCATATATATAATAAATTTTTTGTTTTTTAAAAGATTTTATTATTTTTAGAGAGAGGGGAAGAGGTATCAATGTATGGTTGCCTTCCATCTGCCTCCAGCTTGCAACCTGGTTTTGTGCCCTGACTGGGAATCATACCAGAGACCTCAGGGTTCACAGGCCAGTGCCTTATTCACTGTGTCACCAGCCAGGGCCAGTATATAATTTTTTTATTAAAGAGATTGGAATGGAGAGGGGAACATCAATGTGAGAGAGAAGCATCAAGTGGTTGCCTCCAGTGTGTGTCTGGCCTGTGGTTCGCACATGCCAGGACCTGGGACTGAACCCACAACCTCCATATGGGCCCAGACCAGGAATTGAACCCTCAGCTCTTAGGTTACAGGATGAGGTTCCAACCAAGCCACACTGGCCAGGGCTGGAGTCAGGTAATTTTAAAGGTAGTTTTAGGTTCCTCTTGAAGGCCAGAGGTATCAGAAAATGTTAAGTATAATTTCTATAGTATGTGCTACTGCAGACTATACATAGATTTCATTTTCTTTCTTTTTTAAATTCAATTTTATTGTTGTATTACATCCATTCCCTTTTCCTCACCTCTGTCCCCTTCCCCATCCACCTATTCCCCAAAGTCAATCCCACTTGTTGCCCATGTCCATGATTCTTTTGGTTTCATTTTCATAGCACCTTAGGAGCGAGGTGGTAATGTTTTCATTTTATAAGCTACTGAAAATTAGAGAGGGACACAGTAGGCAATGATGGGAAGAGCTAAGCTTAGAACCCAGAAGAATCTGGCTCCAGAGAACCAAGTGTTTCTACTATCCTATGTTGGCTTTTTCCCCAGTACCTAAAATCCTGGTCCTTTTCATGAACCTTTTGGGTTAGTGGTCCTTTCCACCCATTTCCTTTTATTCATTCTCCTACATAAAAATAAATAAAGATTTTATTTGTTTAATTTTAGAGAGGAAAAAGAGGGAAGGAAACAGTGGTGTGTGGTTGCCTCTTGCGTATCTCCAGCTGGGAACCTGGCCCACAATGGAGGCATGTGCCCTGACTGGGATTCGAAACAGCGACCCTATAGTTCGCAGGTTGGTGTCCCATCTGCTGAACCACACCAGCCAGGGCTCCTACATAAAATTTTTAAATTTTCGGTCCTGGCTGGTAGCACAGTGGATAGGCGCCAGCCTGCAAACCCAAAGGTTGCTGGTTCGATTCCCCAGCCAGGGCACATAACCAGGTTGCAAGCCAGGTCTCCAGCCAGGTCCATAGCTGGAGGCAGGTGAAAGGCAACCATACATGGATGTCTCTCTCCTGCTCTGCCTCTCTCCCTCCCCCTCTCTCTAAAAATAATAAATAAAATCTTTTTAAAAAAATTTTTTTAAAGTTTATATTTAGAGAAGGGAGGGGAGGGAGAAAGAGAAACTGATGTGAAAGGAGAAACGATTGGTTGCCACTTGGTCATATATGTCCTTTGTGCGCACCCTGATTTGGAGCCAAACACACAACCCACGCAGTGCCCTTAACTGGGAATCAAATTGGTGGCCTTTGGCTTTGTGGAATGATGCCCAACCAACTAAACCACACTGGTCAGGGCTAACATTTTCTTTTGCATTTTTTTCCTTTTATTTATTATTTGTCTGTTTTATAGTTTATGCTATTACATAAAATTTTCTTTTTAACATTCAGCGAGTATTGAGTGTTCACCATGTGTCCTGCACAGTTTTAAGTGTTTGAAATATAGCAATGAAGAAAATGTCTCTCTCTTGTAGATGATATTCTAGTGAAGGAAAACATAAATGAATACTATGTAGAAAAATAAAGCAGGGGAAGGGAATATGAAGGGACTGTGTGCTGAAAGAAGGCTTCTGTGAGAAAATAAAATCTACAGTAACCAAACTAGCGAGCTATGCTATGTATATTGTACTATTTTGGGAAATAATATTCCAGACATAGAGTTCAGCAAGTTCAGAGGCCCTGAAACAGTAGTTAATGTGCTTACTGTGTTTGAAGAACAAAAGGGGGTCAATGAGACTAGAGATGAAGGGTAAGAGTGAAGTACGGAGAAATCACAAGGGTAGACAGGGATCCAGATCAAGTAGGGCTTTATTTTGAGTGAATAGGAAGCCACTGAAGAGTTTTGTATAGAAGGATAATGTCCATTAAAAAATAGAAAGTCCTGCTCTGACTTGTATGGCTTAGTTGGTTGAGCATCATCCCACAAGGTAAAAGATCTGTTCAGTTCCTGGTCAAGGTGCATGCCTGGGTTGTGGTTTTGTTCCCCAGTTGGGGTGTGTAGGAGAGGCCACTAATGTAGTTTCTCTCCTCTTTCTCCCTCTCCTCCCCTCTCTCTAAAAATAAATAATAAAACTTTAAAAAAACATTCCTCTGCCTGATTGCACCAACTAGGACCTCCAGTACAATGTTGAATATAATTGAAAGCAGACACTCTGACCTTGTTCCCAATTTTAGAAAAAAATATTTAGTCTTTCCCCAATAAGTATGGTGTTAGCCTGTAGCATTTTGTAGAAGACATTTTATTAGGCTAAGTTCCCTTCTATTCCTAGTTTATTGAGAGATTTTATTATGGATGGATTTTGGATTCTAAAGTCTTAACACGGCAATACATTAATTGATTTTGATATTAAACCTTGTAGTTCTAAAATAAAGCCATCTTAGTCATAGCTTATAATCCTTTTTATTTTTATATGGTGTTGAATTTGGTTTGCTAATATTTTGTTATAGATTTCATCTGTATTTGTAAGGGATATTGGTCAGTAGCTTTCTCTTAATTACTAATTCAATAATTTTTTCATTTGTTTGAGGTGTACTCAGATTTTGTTTCATTTTGAGTCACTCTTCATAATTTGTATCTATCTAGAAACCTGTTTCATCTAACTAACTTGTGTTAATGTCATAGCTTAAAGTTGTTTGCAGTATTTCCTTAAAATCCTTTTAAATTCTGTAAGATCAGTAGAGATATCCCCTTTTCATTTCTCATTGTGGCAATTTATACCTCCTCTTTTTTCTTCTTGTAAAAGTTCGTCAATTTTGTTGATCTCTTCAAAGAACCAACTTTTGGTTTCATTTTTTCTATTCCATTGATTCCTTTTATCTTTATTATTTCCTAACTTCAACTGGCTTTGGATTTAGTTTGCTCATTTATCTAGTTTCTTAAGGCTTAATTTATATTTTTAAGGCACTGAGCAGCCCAAATGAAACTCTTTAGGCTTGACTGACCTGTGTACTAGAAGTTTGCTCCTGGCAAACTGTCTCTGGCGAGTTATCTACAGCTTCAGAAAGGGCCTAACTCAGCAACACTGAAGGAGACAAAAGGTCTGTAGTTCTGCCAACCCATCAAGGAGGGTCTGGGGCATGGGTTGCAAACACAAGGCCCATGGGCTGAATCTGGCCCTCCACATTGTTTCTGCCCTGCTGCTTAACTGTCAAGGACAAGGAGTAGTTACATTTACACAGTCCTAAAGTTACATTTGGCCCTTTGAAGGCAACCTTGAGGCTAATGTGGCCCCCTGTGAAAATGAGTTTGACACCCCTGGTCTAGTGCTTGGCTGCCTGGATCCTGCCTGCCTGTCAGCAGTGGGTACGCCTGAGCTCTGGGGAAGAGGTGGAGGCAATACAGCAGGATGTCAGGTGACACATGAAAAGCCAGAGCCTCCCAGGTTCCTGAGGAGATTTGGCCTGATAACAGAGCCAGAGGAGACAGCTGCCCACCTCACAGACTTCAGAGGCTTCAAGATGGCTTTGGAGGCCTTACAGAATATCTCTGAGCCAATGTGAATGACTAAGACTCACATTGGCAGCATGTACACTAAAATTGTAGGCTGTGGTTTTCAGAGACTGGCTAATTGATTTAGTAATGGGCTGGTGAAAATCAGACAAAAGCATAGAAAATCTTAAGCACCTGCCTGGCCCAGCAACCTGACTCAGAATTAGAATTCACCAACTCAGCCTTGGGAACTAATGCTATTGGATATGTACATCCTCAGAGTAGAGGAAATGAGTTTTTAAAGCATGTAATCCATGAATTTGCCGGGTTTTTCTTCCATTTAAATAGTATCATATAGTAAAAGTAGTATTGGAAATAATTTTGTGAAATAAAGACTACTTGGGAATATTTGAAAGGAAAGCAAACAAAGTTTAAATGCAGATCTTAGAGGGAACATTGAGGTGTCAAGAGCTCTGAGCAATGCCTAAGCTGACTGGGTACTTATTTGTAGCCTTTCATTTCCTTACCTATATATAAACAAGAAACAGTTTCTACCCAGCCTACTGTGAAGGCTCATTTCAAATAAATGCTATATAAAACTGTTAGATAATATTAAAACGTAAGGGACTATTAATGTTAGCAAATATCGTGATAGGGACCTGTACAGAGTCTGAAAAGGTCAAGGAATAGTAGCAGTGCATCATCATCCTTCAAGGCGTGGGGATGAATGTCTGCTCAAAGTGGACCTTGTAGCTTAGTTAGGCAGGAGGTTCACTGTCTGCTAGTGTAATCATCCAATAGCTCTAAAAATTCTGTTGAGAAAAATCTGAGGGAGGCTGACAGGATCTCCTATAAGAAGCAGCTGTCCTTGTTCTCTCCCCACCCAGGAATTTTGCCCACATTTTATTACTTTGGTTCCAGAAGCAGCCTGCTTTCTTGAGGGTTGCTGTCATAGAAAAACAATAAGGCCCAGCTCAATTGTGAGGAAGGAGTAGTGTGCTCTGGGCCCCCTTGGGCCCCGTGTCTTCTCCTTCTTGCCCCAGTCTTCATGAAAACTAAAGAGGATCTTCTTACTGGAGCAGCAGGCCAGATAGAAGGTGAGCTAATAGGTGTGGTATGTCAAATCAGTCAGAGGCCAGCTCTGAGGATATTGGCAGAGAAGCAGGGTCCTAAGCCTAAATTAATGCCAAGAGATTAAAAAAAAAAAAAAAAAAAGAGTCCAAGCTTCTGGGAAATAATAGATCAGGAAACCTGTGGTGCTAAAACCCTGAGTAGGATGTGAGTAAAGAGGACCTATGATTTCAATTGGGCAAAAGCAGAAAAACAAAATTATCCTACAGAATACCATGTTAACACAAAAGCCAAAATTGCTGCTTTTGGATTATTTGTCGTTTTGTATTATCTGAGTGTTCACTCTCCTCCCCTACCCTCATCCCCCTCTCCGTTGCCCCAAGTAGCATAATCAGCCAAGAGATACTATAATAAGTACATAGGTCAAGAGATAAAAGCTAACTTATCTTTCAGAAGATGAATTGTGTCTTTCCCATCCTTGTGTATAGACTTAAAAAACTTAAGGCCATATGATACTTGGCAAAGACAGGAGGCTTTAAAGGTTTGATTCCTTATTCCGACATTTATTCCTGTGACCAACCTCTGAGCTGTAGTTTTCTCATCTGCATAATGGGAACACTAATGCCTATGCAGTTATTGTGATGCTAATAGGAGATGATGAAAAAAATGCCTGACCTGGATTAGTGTTTAGCCACTGGTAATTGAAGTAAATTCTGATACTGGGTGTTCATTGTCAGATTGTAGTAGAAGGTGAGTATTTCGACCCAGACTCTTTAACCCTGTTCTACTGACTCAGCCTTGGGAAAGCATTTAATACCTCTGGGCCACAGTTTCCTCAGCTCTAAAAAGAGGGAATGAGGTAGAAAGTTGATCTCTAATTGCTGATGTCCCTAGTTTTGTGCTTCAAAGGCACATAGGTTTGTGGTTCAAAGGCATCAGAGTCCAAAGGGGAAAAAAATGTCAGGAAGTGGACAAAGGAGAAGCCTTAGCCTTAGTCCTGCCACGGCTGCACCAGGGACAGTTACAACGGAAGAGCCACAAGAGCCCTTATCTACAAAGAGAAGGTGTTGGAAGGGTCTAGGAGTCTGCTGCAGGTGCTGTGACTTGCCTGTAACGTGGCATTTGGAAAAGAATAGCAAAGAGAAGATCAGAATAGTCTAGAAGATTAGGGACTGAATAGATAGCAAGTATGAGAGTTATCATGAGGCATGGTTGTGCTTCATTCATGACTTTCTGGGTGTCGCAGCCAAGCTCTTTCTCTTTCTCTAGCCTCCCTATCTCTGTCTATAAAATGAATTAGTCAGGTGATGTATTCTCCAAGGGACTCTTCAGGCCTTTCTAAAATGTCATTGTCCACTCTCTTCTGTCTCTCAGGTTATGTTTGTACCTCAGCTTTTGCCCTTGGTGGTGAGGGTATCATTTATAGGAGGAGGCTTCTTAACCAGCCAGGCTTCATCTAGCCCTAAAGTATTTAAAATGCTGTTGAAACTACAATTTCAGACAACCGAGAATCATAAATTTTCAGTTGAGAAATGCCTTGGTCCACCTGGTTCATTCTCCTTATTTGACTACAGGCTTTCACAGCAGACCTTGAATTTAAATTCCTGCCAGTACTAACTTAACTCCTCTGAGCTATAGTATCATCATTTGAAAATTAGGATAATGATAACAGAGAGGCACATAGAGAATTATTATATGGAGGAGGGAAAAAACAGGCTGAAGAGTTGAAGACACCTGGTCAGGATCGAGCCCACACCAGAACCTAGGATTGTGTCTAAGTTCGAAGGTTTTCTTCTGTAGAGCCAAGGTCAGCTGTACTCTCGTAAATGTACAAGAAAAGATTGGAACTGAAAGCATGTCAGCTTTCTTAACATCTCTGCCAACAGCCTTCTCAGTTCCCCTGTGACGTGTGTCAATAAAACAGACCGTACTTGTTTTAGAAACAAGCACTCTTAAGCACTCCTGTTTGATTTGCTTTGGCTAGAACAGGATCCAGATGCTCTTAGAATAGCACAACAAACTCTCCATATGAGCGCATTCCCGTTCTGAGCCACCAGTAGCTGTGATCTGCTGCTGGCTGGGGTTTGTCCCCAGTCTTTCCTACTTATCATGTGAGTCACATTTAGTAGTCTTGCTATTTGCCCTTCTCACTTTTTTTTTTTTTTTTTTAAGATTTTATTCATTATATTTTTAGAGAGAAGGGCAGGGAGGGAGGAAGAAAGGGAAAAAAGCATCAATGGATGGTTGCCTTTCACCTGCCTCCAGCTAAGGACCTGGCTGGTGACCTGGCTTGCAACCTGGTTATGTGCCCTGACTGGGAGCTGAACCAGTGACCTTTGGGTTCGCAGGCTGGTGCCAATCCCCTGAGCCACACCAGCCAGGGCCCTTCACTCTTAATGGAAGTAACAGTTATTGAATGCCTATCTACTATATGTCAGGTGTCAATAATAGGTACTTCAAGTTGATTATCTCCCTTAATCTTGGTAACTCATTAAATTTAATAACTCTAGAGGGAAAGCAGAGGCTCAGTGAAGTGAATGAATATAGCCAGTATTTTTTTTTTTTTTAAGACGATCTATCTATCTATCTATTTATTTATTTATAGAGGTTGGTTGGTGGGGCGAGGGAGAGAAACATAAATGTTCAAGAGAAACATCAGTTGGTTGTTTCTCACATGCCCCAGCCCACAACCCAGGCATGTTCCCTGGTGGTGAATTGAACCAGTGACCTTGCTATTTCCAGGCAAGTGCCCATTCCACTGAACCACACCAGACAAGGCCATATATCTAATACTGAAAGAGCTGAGGTTTGAATTCGGGTCCTTTGGACCCTGTAGCCCCCATGCATTTAGTATAGTAAGCTCTTTCCTGAGTACTAAACTACCTCTCTGGGGTCAAATCTTCTAGGAGGGTAGAGTGTTCAGGAGTGCCAGGAAGGGACTTTCAGTGGCTTTAATAAAATAGGAATTTCTTTTATGTCTTTGGTGCATTTTCTCATGAGTTTCTGCCCTGCCCTGCCTTAAACCAACTTCTCCAGGACTCAGGTGTATGGCCTAGAGACCCAAGCACTAAGGTAGGCCACTGCATCCCTAGTAAAAAGTGTATTTGTCAGTTTCAAAGTTGAATAAGGGAAATAAGCCCCTACTTGTATGTTCAACTCTGAAGTGCAAGGAAGGAAAGAGCATCCTTTATTTCAAGTTTCAAGAGCATCCTTCAGGGACCTGGCAGGAGAGGAGGCATACACACATAAAAGATTTCGGAATAAAATTGTTCAAGTAGGTCCTTAAATCTGTACTCACTTTTCAGTTTACAGAGATCATACTGTGGGGAAGCTGAAGGTACCTGCTTTTACATGACAGCCAGGGGCTAGAGTCAAATTCTTAGTTTTGATAAGACTACTAAATCTAAGCCCTCTCTTGAGAGGGTTCTATCCATGGCATGGGCCTACCCAGTCTTTAGTTGGAAAAGGGTCAGACCCTTAGTCTGCCCTTTTCTGAGCCCTCTTCTGCCCACTTGTCCCCTTCCTCCTTCACCTATTTTTCCTCAACTGCTATGTCCTTGTTAATGAGACCCTTTTCTAATATATTTTTAGGCATTGAGTGTGAGGAGGTATTTTTGGCTCTGCATTTTCCCCAGGATCATTTTGCCTTAAAATGATGGAGTTTTAGAATGTTAGAGTGGGAAGGGACCTTAACTATTGTTATCAAGTTTACAGAGGAACCCTTTATTTAAACATTCACTGCCCTCGCTGGTGGCCCGGTGGATAAGGCGCCAGCCTGTGAACTTAAAGGTTTCTGGTTTGATTCCTAGCCAAGGCACATAACCAGGTTGCAAGCCAGGTCTCCAGCCAGGTCTGTAGCTGGAGGCAGGTGAAAGGCAACCATACATTGATGTTTCTCTCCCTCTCTGCCTCTCTCCCTCCTCTTCTCTCTGGAAATAATAAAATCTTTAAAAACAAACAAAACCTAATTCAACATCTAAAACAGCTGCTTTGCTCAAGTGTCAGGGGGGTGACGGGAGAGCCCACTAGTTCAGCCTCCCCTTTACTCTCTATCACCAAAGATAGCCCCTGAGGCATCAGCCTTAAACTTGCAGGGTTCCCAGGACCCTAACCAACTGACCTAGACTAACTCTTCCATTTATAATTGTGATATTGAGACCCAGCAAGGGCAGTAAATTATAAGTCTAAGGTTGCACAATGAATTAGTGGTAGGCCTCCTAACTCTGTCTGGTGCCCTGTCTACTAAACTAATCTTGATGTCATTATGTCATTATGTCATTTTATAATTGACCACCTGTTCTACTTCCCTATCATCCTGTGCCTGGATGTCAGGCTTCTCTTGTCTCCTGGTTCCTGTGAAGTAGGCAAGCCTATGGATGTGCTGCTGTCAGGGCATATGGTAAGCATGTTTCAGGTTATGTTTTTCATTAATGTTGGAACTAGCAGAAAGAGAATAGCTGAGAGCCTGTGTTGTTTGTGGAAAAAGGAATGCTGAAATTAGATTGCTAAATTATATTCAAAATTGATTAGTGTTCTAATGAAAATGTAACCTTTGGCATTATCCTTTTGGCTTAAAAAAGTTCACCTCAGTTTTCTACACGTGAACCTCTAACTTTGCAGTTTTTAAACACTTGGGTTTTTAACTATTTGTGAACAGTTAAGTCAGACAAACTTCTATACTCCAGAAGTATCAGATAACTTGCAGAAGCATGTTAAAAAATGTTCTGATGTGACTTTTGAAAATTGAACATCATTTTTTGCCTTACTTCCATGTTTTGCCTTACTTTCCGATTTTCTTTAATATACCACTACTGAAAATGATCAGAGCCTCTTATTTAACGTGAGCTCTAGAGCTGGTCCAATCCAGGAAAGTACTTTTACGCTCAGTTGTACAGACTCAGCGTCTTTGCTGAAGAAGCGTCTGTAGGTAGCAGCCATCAGCAAGATCTTGAGCTCTCCTGCAGCTCTGCTTACTGGTTTGAGACTTTTGTTAATCCTAGACTTGCTTCTTCCCTGATCAAGGATGATTTTTCCCTGCCTCTGGTTATCCTCAAGGGTCATCTTGGATGCAATGAGGTTACAGAGAAGTTTGTTTTGAGTACAGAGTTCTATTCAGGTAAAGTAGGTAACTGCTTTTTTTTTTTTTTGATTTTAGAGAGGAGGAAGGGAAGGAGAGAGATAGGGAGAGAAACACTGATGTAAGAGAGAAACATCAGTTGGCCGCCTTCCATATATACCCCAACTAGTACTGACCCTGCAACCCAGACATGTGCCCTGACCAGGAACCAAACTGGTGACCTTTCAGTTTGTGGAATGTGTGTGGAATGACACCCAACCAACTGGGTCACACTGGCTGGGCAGTAACTGAGTTTTCATTATGTGGTTTTTATCTCTGAACAAGTCTTACTCATTTCTCATTCCCGTTGCTACCACCCAAAACCAGATCTTGATCATCTCTCACTTAGATTATTTTAATTGTCATCTAATTCATTGTTCCGCCTCTAGTCTTTGTCCCTGAAGTATTATAACCTCATTTCTCTCTCCATAGGTTTTAAGATACAGATCTTATTTCTGTCACTTCCCTGCTCTTAAAACCTCTGGAATAAATCCATTCTCCTTAGCATGGCATTCAAAGCTCTGCAAAAACTGTTTCTTCCATATTTTTCAGCTTCTTTTCCCACCTCCTCTGCCTCAGGTTTTTGGCTCCATAGGTGTTCATACTAGTTGGTAGATATATTAGGGAAGCCAACTCTTGGACAATAGGAAGGAAGAACTAACTACCTGATCAAGTTTGCCAATAAAGGTTAGGAAGCATTCTTGGTTGATAAGCATTCCAGTTTGATAAACAATTGGGCCAGGAGCAAGGGTAGGTCCTTAGGAATAAGGAGCATACAAACACATGTTCAATGCCTTTAAAGCCATAGTTGATCAAGGAAGGCAGGCAGGTAAAGTAGACTATAGTGATGATCACTATAATAGAAATGTGGATTGCTTTGGGAACATGGAGGGAGGGGAACACTACCTGAGAGATTAAGGAAGATTCATAGAAGAGGTGATATTTGAGTTTGACTTGAAAGATGGAACATTGGCAATTGTGAAAGATGAGGTTATTTATTTGTAATTATGAAAGGCAGTTTGTAGCTTCCAAGCAAAGAGAGTACTGAGGACAAAGGCACAGAATCCTGCATGTGTGTTTTAGAGCATGGTGAACATTTCAGTGTAGCTATTAAACAGTAGCATAGTAAGATTTCAGGAATGGAGTATGGTTAAGGTTAAAGTTATCAAAGAGAGGGCTAAACTATTAGGCCTAATATTCCAGGCTAAAGAATACATGTTTATTATATGAGGATTCTTAAATTGAGTGATACATATTTGTTTGCTTGTGCATGTATGTAGCTGTGTATTAGGATATATTATATTTGGGGATCATTTTCGAAGATTCATTGAAGCAAAATGAGATAATAAAATTGGAGCCAAAAGGG
This sequence comes from Noctilio leporinus, assembly GCA_004026585.1. Taxonomy (NCBI): domain Eukaryota; kingdom Metazoa; phylum Chordata; class Mammalia; order Chiroptera; family Noctilionidae; genus Noctilio; species Noctilio leporinus. Next base: position 149,283 of record PVIW01003025.1, on the reverse strand, counting down.
CAAATTAGACCTATGCCCCCCTGGGCTTGAACTTCTGACAGATTTACCAGTTCCACAAGCCCCCAAATTATAGCATTCCAGAACCAGTTCTTAGGGACCAATAGTTCATACATCTATCCATTCACCTATTCATTCAACAAATAGCTGATAATATTCATAGAGCTGCATTACACTAGTGAAAAAAATAGACTATCTTCATGGAAGTTGTTTTAGTGAGGGAGACAAAATAATTAAAAGACAAGCAGGGATAAAGGGTTAAAAAGTTACCAGGGACTAACCCTTCTTGGGAAGAAGATCATTTCCATTTGAGAGAAGAGCTTTTGAAAAGGCCTCAAGGCAAGTATGTGTTTGAGGGGGCAGGGGGTGGACAGTGTGACTGGAGCAGTATGCTGAGAGGGAAAGAAGCAAGAGATAAGGTTGGAGAGGGGACAGCTGATGCCAGAGGTCCATTTGGCCTATGAGAAAATAGCCAGGGATACACAGCAAGTTAGTAGCAAGGCCAGGACTGGTACCATCCTGCTTCAGCCTCCCTTCCTTTTGCCTCCTTGATGTCTTCATGTTTTTGCTGAAGATTAACTTGAACCCCATATAATTTCTTCATTCTCCTCTTCCTGTCTCAGCTACCTTTCCCTTCCACTGTGTTTGAGACTTCTGTCACACCATTGTTCACACTGTTGTTCTGGTTTTGTTTTTGTTTTCCAGGTTGCTTTGCTTAATCACAGCATTAGCATTTCCCACACTCACATTTGGGTACATGGCCTGGCAGTAGAATGGTTTCTGGAAGGTCGAAACTACAGAGGTCTGAAATGTTTTTTTAGTTGAACCCCTGACATTAGAAACCCAAAGAAGACAAGTGACTTGTCCTAGCCAGCTATCTAATTTATGGCAGAACTTGATTTTCTTTGCCTCCCAGTCTCTAGCTCTTCATTTTCTGGCTACCTCTCTTTAGTGTCCAGCAAAAGGGAATCCAAGTTGTGATCCATGTAACTCAAATAGCATTCAATGGCCCTCTGCCACCTGCCCTTAGATTATTTGGTCTTATGTTATTAGCTTTTTATTTGGTCTTTGTCATGTGATTTTACTGTTTTATCTTGGCCAGTGTCTTTGAACTGTCCATTGCAATGAGAGCTGCTATAAAATTCACCAACCTCCAGTCTATATCCAGACTTGTCTTTGAACTCCAACCCCAGTCTTATCCCTGGAGAAACAATATAGAAAGAATACACCTGGATTTGAATCCCATTTCTGGCACATGATGGAACAAAATAACCTTGGAAAAGTTATTTGGCTTGAGAGCAGTTTTATCATCTGTAAAATGGAGTGTTAATACTGCTTGATGGGTCATTTGAAAAATTATTTAAAGTATTATATGTGTATATCTCAAGCGTTATATATATAGAAACTCTTAAAGGCCTGAATGCCCTCTCTTCTAATTCTCTATAGGCTAATACTTCTTGGGTAGGTTTCTTTGTGCTAGACACTGTGCCAAATGTTTTAAAAAAGACTTACTGCCCTGACTGGTGTGGCTCAATTGATTGGTTGTTGTTCCACAAAGTGAAAGGTTGCCGGCTCAATTCCTGGTCAGGGCACATGCCTGGGTTGCAGGTTTGGTCCCTGGTCTTGTAGGTAGTTTATCTACCTACAAGAGGTAACTGATCAGTGTTTCTCTCCCTGCCTTTCTCCCCTGTCCCTGTCCCTCTAAAAAAAAATAAAAAAGAGTACTTATTATCACATGTGAATTATGTGAATTTAAAATGATCTCTAAATAAAAAGTTATGTAGATAGATACAAGGTTAGGATTCAGTATACTCAGATACCTGTGTTTCAGTTGTTGCTATTTTCTAGTTATGTACACTTGGATAAGCCCTTGACTTCACCATAACCCTAAATTTCTAATCGAGAACACTTTGGGAACTTGACTTGCATACCTGATTACCTGAGAAAATGTTTCTCTGTTGGATGACAGAGCAGCAGCAAGTGTGCTGGCCCTATGTGACTTGGAAGGGACAGAATGGGAGGCAGAGAACTGGGTGCCTGGCAGGCATTAGATCAAAAATTGGCAACTCATTACAAATCAAATAAAAGATTTCTGGGGTAGGAGCCTGGGGGTTGTGTCTACTTAGATTATGTTCTAGGGAATAAGGGTGATTACAAATTCCATTGAATAGAAGCACCAGCAATGCACAGCCATCCTTGCTTGTGCCTGGGCAAGAAAGAAAAAGTGTGTTGATGGAAAGTGTCCACCTTAGTTGTGGTTACCCATAGGCTATCTCTGCTATTCAGGACATCAGCTTCTGACCTTGTATCAGCTCCTGTAAAAGGCTGCTGTGGTTTTATAGGAAGAGCCCAGTCTCTGGAATTGCACAGACATGAATTCACATCCTTTCTTGCCAATTATTAATTGCATCCCTTAGGCTAATTATTATTTTAACCTCTCAGAGCCTCAGTTTCCCCAGCTTATCAATAATGTTGTTGATACTTTGGGGTTGTTAATGAGCTTTCAAAATACCTTAGGTAAATAGGTGTTGCACCTGATACTTAGTTGGGTATATGAGTATATTATCTCATTGGAGACCAGTATTTTTAGTAGGTAGCATTGAAGTCTGGGCTGCTCTGAGTCTCTGACCCTCTCCCCAAAATGCCTGGACCCCCTTCTTTTCTCCCTCAAGTTCAGGCCCCAGAAATGTTGGATAAGGAGCCTTCTACACCATTCTCTATCTGACCAGGTGAAATACCTGAATAAGCAGGATTGTTACATACCAGATATATAGGGCCACTGCAGGTAGCTCAGGCAGAAACTGATGAACAAAAGGCTTCTTTTTGTTCCCCAATAAATTGGTCCTTGGGGATCCCTAGTTTGAAATCCTAATTGACAAGGGAAGGAAAAGATTCATTAGGCTCTGGACTCATTAAAATGCTCTGCTGCTCACCTGCGATATATTCTTGGCACTTCGTCAGGAGTAATTAAGTAAACCAGTAGGCTGGGAGGCTACTGACAGCAGAGTCCAGTGTGCCTGCTCATAGGGTGGGGATGTTAGGTTTCCCATACTGTGGAACAACACAGCTGGCTTCAAGAGTTCCTCACCCGTATGACTTACAATGAGTCCAAGTCTCATACACTGTCGGTGCTGAAAGTACCTTTCAAGGTCATTATAGATGATAATTTACTTATGGATTTTCCAAATGACTGGGGTTTGCCCAGGATCACCTTCACAGCAGTGAAGCTAGCATTAGAACCAGTCAGGCCTCCTGGCTTTCAGGCCAGAAATATTTTCCCCTGCATCACCCTTGGATTTCTAGGTCCAATATTTCATTCAGCTTTCAGTAGGGACTTTTGACATATTCTGTGTGCCAGGGTTTCATGGTAAATAAAACAGATATGGGGTATCTCCAGTATTAGGGGAGATTAGAAAGGCCTGAGGAGTGAATAAGCATTATTAGCTCAGCAAAGAGGCTGATGAGCAGTGTTTAAAACTGAGGGACCACGCATACAAAGACCCAGAGACTTTTCAGGAATGGAGAGTTGTATCTTGCTAGAGTGGAGGAATTAAGGGAAGAGATGAGAAGTTAAGACAAGTCAGGTATGTAAGGTTTGATCCACTTTCTTTGGATATAAGAACCCTACACCTATGATTGGTATTTCTGGGTTCTAGAATATGTTTCTGCTATGAATATGTTAAGTCATCATTTAGGTAACATTTATTTAGTATCTTTTAGGTGTGCCATACTGGGCATTGGAATACAAAAATGCTTAAGATGTATGTAGTCCCCTCCTTCAGAGATTTGTCAGTTTAGTGAGGCAAACAAACTAATAAACAACTCCTATAATAAGTTAAAGGAATAATTACCTCTCTGGAAGAAGTCAAGAGTTGAGCTCTATGTTACTGTGTTTTCTCTGGGCTTTGATGATCCCACCTGTCAAATGGTAATAATTACTGTCCTGTGTAGCTCTTGAGCTGATGGGAGGAGAACTTTGTGATGACTGGTATTTGAGAGGCACTTTCTGGGTTACAGAGCACTTTTCTATCATTAATTGATTGAATCTTACCTGTAATCATGAGATTTAGGAAATTTCCCAGTTTACAGATGCGGAAACTGCGTCAGAAAGGTTGAGGCTTATTCGTGATTTCACAGCTTTTGATCAACAAGTTAGAATTGTAAATCTAAATCCTGTGCTCTAGTTTTGCAGTACAATGGTTCTAACAAACAACAACACAGATGGCAATCTTTCTTTCCCCTACTTGAGTGACAGATTTCTTTTTGCTTTCACTAGAAATGTAAAGAACATCTCAAGTGTGAGAAAAGGAGATGTAGTTAGCTGGGGGGTGGGAGGCAGGGGTATAAAGAAAGGGAGCTTATTTTAAGTCTTCCCCAGACTGAACTTTGAGCTTTTAAGACTATGTGTCCCAGTGCTCCATCAGCTCCTGCTGTTCCATCTTTCGTCATTTACAGAGTGCTATCTCAACTTGTGGGATAGACAGAACCTGCTTTACGAATGGGTAAACTAAGATCCACAGACAGTAATTTACCCAGTTACTGAATTACTTATGCCAGAATCCAGGGGTCCTGACATCAAATAGGTACTGCGGTCAGATGTAGGTTTCTTTGATTCAGTTTATTTTGCACAATTCTTGAACGTACCCCGTGAGGCAGAGACTTTGCTGTATACGAGAAGCTCCAGTGCAGTGCCTTCCTTAAGAGTAAGGACTTTTGTTGTTTACTTCTCTGTCCCGAGCCAGAGCCTAGTTCCAAGAATGTTTTGCTGTTGTTTTTGGTCTCAGTCTGCCAGAAGCTGAAGGGCGCAGATGGCCACAACAATGTGGATCATGAGGATGTGATCCCAGGCAGGGCTAGAGGATGAGCTGAGAGCCCTAGACTCATCTATTGCTGCCTAGCCCACTGCCAAGGCATTTTTTTTATTTCAGAGCAAAGTGAAACTGCCCCATCCTACTCTCATCACCTCCCCCTAGTCCCACCACTACATACAAAACTCTTTTCCTCTCTCTGTCTTTTTTGCTCGCTTCCTCACTCACTCACTTGTTGATCTCCTGGATAGATTCCATACAAGGGATTCTAGGACGTGCTGTCCTAAACCATGTACCAAGATGAGTTTCAGGAGTCTAGCCCCACTGCCAGCCTGGTCTCTCACCTATCTGCAGGCCTTCCACTTGGCTTCTGCCCACTCTTCTGCTTTTACTCTGGACTCCCAAAGCAGATTGGTTGTTTTTTGTTTGTTTGTTTGGTTTTTAAAAGATTTTATTCATTATTTTTAGACAGAAGGGCAGGGAGGGAGGAAGAAAGGGAGAGGAACGTCAATGCATGGTTGCCTTTCACCTGCTTCCAGCTGGGGACCTGGCTGGAGACCTGGCTTGCAACATAATTATGTATCCTGACTGGGAATTAAACCAGCGACCTTTGGATTTGCAGGCTGGTGCCTATCCACTGAGCCACCAGCCAGGGCAATTGTTTAATGTGACTCTTACAACAGCCTAAAGAGTAATCAGTACAGATACCAAGAAACCCACATGTTTCCTATTTATCCAAAATCCTAACTGAAAATATTTAAGAAGCACTATGTGAGGGGGGTGACTGGGATACATACAGTTGACTGTCATGATGGGAAGCCTGCAAGAACCTTAAGTACCTTATAAACTATGAAGGCAGATATCAACATTTATTCATAAAGTTTCAAATGCCTCTCATATTGATATCTTTACACTTTAGAGAGCTCTTTCGTATCTGTTACTATTGCCTTTGACTCTTAGACAACTCTGGGGGAAGCACTGTGAGAATTACTGTTCCCACTTGACATTTGAGACCAGCCAGAGAAAGTTAATCAGGGTGGCTGAGCCCTAAGCAGAGCCAAGATTTGGGAGATACAGGTTACGTGCAACCGTCATGGCAAAGGAATGTGATGTTAGAGCAACCATGATTTCTGGACTATGTGCAGGGTGAACTGCTAAGGAGATCGTAGACTTCATTAACATCCCTTTACGTACAGTTGACAATGTGAAGGAGGTGTATGATGCTGATCCTGATGTCACCACACCAACAAGAAAAACGCATAAGGTATGCAAGGATCGCACAAGTCCAGTTAGTGTACATAGAATCCAGGAGATCATCAATGAAGATCCAGAAAAGTCAGCGCACTCCATAGCAAGAGGACTGCAGGTGTCGGATGCAACTGTTCACAAGATTATCTGATTGCTGCAGATATCAGATACAGATTGTAGGTTCTTAGAAGAGGCCAGTTTATGGCTCCATAATCTTAAGTTATTTAGCCTTAGTTATCTTCTCTGTAATAGAAGGTTAACGATATTCGATACTTGATATTCTTAGACTTGTCTAAGGATTAAGTGATACAATGTAGGGAAAATGCTGGCACAGTATAGAACAAGTATTAGGAACTTAGTAACTAGGTTTTCCCCGCAGTGTTTTAAATGTGTTATATTCTGAGTTTTTGAAAATTACTACTCTCACTATAGTAAAATGAACTACATGTAATAAATTCCTGTTGGCAAGAGTATCATTTAAGTGCTTCCACTGGGTTAAGAGAACTGGATTAGTAGGAATCAGGGGTGCTCCAGGCACTAGCTAAGTACTTTTGATGCAAATTACAGTGCGTTTGAGCTGATAGAAACCCTAGAGATCTGTTTCAGTATGTCTTCCTCAGAAGAGATGTTAATAATCTGGAAAAGTCTGATTGAATAATGCAAAGTACATTTTTTTATTACTGACTTCTTAGAGCCGTTAGTGTTCACGTGACTCAGAGTGGGTGGGAGAAATGGAGTATGCCAAGTTTTCTGCCTTTATTTGACCTTGGAGCCTCTTTATGAGGAACTGTTATGAACATCTTGAGGAATACTCATCTTCTGCAGAAGAGTTCATGCAACACTGATCTGGTCCAGTCTCTCCATTTTCCAGATGAGGCAAGTAAGTCTGTAACCAAGTTTATTGAGGAACTTCTGCCACATCTATGAATGTGTTAGATGATGTGAAAAATCCTCAAAAGTTCTAGGCTGCTTTGTGAGAAAAGCCTAACATAGACAAAAGGAACCAGCACAGACAGGATTCTTTGATTGGGCATTGACTTGTTTGGTTCAGACTTTCAAGAGCTATAGGAACTTAGGAGCCCCTCCTCACTGAGTATTGTCCTGCATGTGGCATAGGAGTGGGTCGGTCATAAGAGTAGAACCAAGTCTACAAGTTCAAGGTGCCTCACTCCTCTTGTGCCACCGTACTAATTTGCACTCCACCATTCTCCCATTTCTAGCCAGCAAATCATAAAATTACAGAGCATTCTGCAAACCACTAATCAGAGAGCATTGTTAGTTAAGTGAGTCAAGCTTTCTGTTTTGATGTGTTTATCCCAGAAAACAGGAAGATGAGGAGAAAACAGGCTTAATGGCCACCAAATGTTTCCAAACAATTTAAAGACCAGGGGTTGGGTAATTAGTTCAGTGTCTGGAAGGGTGCCACTAACCTCCACAATTTTAAGTCTGTTCTCACTTTGAGAAGTTTCATTTGCATCCACAGGCTCATATACGAGACCTATAGTGCAGTTCCCAGTGATGAACACTCTGACACTAGTAACTATGGGAATGACCCTGAAAGGGTTCCAAGGAGAGTGTATGAACTTCTCCTCTGTCACCGTCTTCCATCATTGAATTCAATGGGCAGGAATGTGCTACTTGATTCCTATTTAGACCATGGTAGAGGGAGGGAGTTGGCCTTGGCATTTGCTGAGGGCTAGCCTTGAATTTTACAAAGCCTTCTATTTCAAATCTGGTAAAAATATTACATTTAAATTTGATAAGTTTTACAGTAAACTTTGTTTCTGAAGGATGCAGAAATATTTTTATTTTTTCATTTAACAATACAAAACAAATGCTGACAACATTCACATACAACTTTTTCTCATGGTTACAACTTAATAGATTGGGATGGCTTTAATTGCTATATTGTATTAGTATTTAAAAAGTTTATTCCAACCCATTTCTTCTTTTATAATCTAAAACATCTTTATTATGTTGTTTAATGAGAGACTCACAAGAAAACTGGGCCCAAGGTCAATCCAACTTTATGCCAGTCAGGTTTGTCATGTAACAACTCCTGAACAGAACACATCTGATACTCAAAACAGTCCTGTGACAAAGAATTCATCTTCCATGTGTCATACAAGGACACCAAGCCTCAGAAGGTATGGTGACTTGTCCAACATCTGACAGCACATTAGCAATATGTTCATTGTTGTATTTACAGGTGCCTAGGGTAAACTTGACATATATAGATTCACAAGAAATATCAGTTGAATAATTAGTACATTCTGAGGAATGAACTTCAGGTCTTCTAACTCCTTATCCAGTGTTTTTTGCATTAAGCTAGCATGGTGGGCCCAGTGGTTGGGTTTATCTCAGGGTCACCAGATAATTCAGAGAGGGAATGCTGGGTCTCTCTTGCTGTTTGATTACTGACAAGGCTGGTGGTTTCTAACCTTTGCTGCTCTCTGCTTGGTAAGAACCTCGTACATCTTCCCTACTACAGAAAGCCCAGGTTCAGCAGTTTCTGGGCTGCAGATTCAACTTCTTTGAGCCTCTCTGCTCTTTGTAATCTATTCAAAGATACCAGTTGTTCCCCAGCTTCTCACTCTGTCCCTCACTTGTTTTCCCTCTTATCACTCACTGTCTTGCTTGTCCTTCAGTCCTGCTAATGGGTAAGGAACTTGGGCTTGTCTAATGAACGTAGTTAAGCAGATCACTTTTAAGGAGTTGCCATGTCAGGAACACCAAGAAACCATCCCACCTGGTTTTCTTTTCCCTGTTAGGTGCAGTTGACTGAGCATCTCCTGGTTGCCAGGGCAGTGTTGGTGGCTGGGATTGCAAAAATTAATAAAAGAATCTCTGCCTTTAAGGGGTTCAGAGTCAATAATGGGGAGAGACAGATGTGCGAATACAAACGTGTTGCAAATAAATGCTGCAGCAGAGGTTTGTAGAGGAAGTCAGAGTCCATAGAGTAGGGAGTGACTGGACCAGGCTTTCCTGAAGAGTTTTTATCAGGGTTCCAGCTGCATCAGTGGGTTTGCACTCAGAAAACCTGTCCCCAGCCTACACCACTAAATCAGAAATTGGTTCTGGCTCTGTTTTATTGATGCAAGCAATCTCTGTCCTAACCTTACTCATTAGTAAAATGGCTCCAGATATCACACTCTTATTACTGAATGGGGCTAATACATTTAGAAAATTCCTGGATTCTTAACTTACTGATACATTATCTCCTTGAATTATTTCAACAACCTTGTGGGGAACTAAGGCACATGTAGTTTAAATAATTTAGCCAGGATTGTACAGCTGATATATGACAGAGCTGGAATTTGAACATAGGCAGTCTGACTCCAGAGTCAGTCTCCTGAAAGGGCCTCAGAAAGGGCCGTTGTGACCTTGATATAATTCTTAGTTCAAGGAGTTGTAAGAGTGAAAAGTAATATACTTACCATATAATAAGCAGTTAATAAATCCTAATGATCATTTATATATTATACAACAGCCATTTCTAAAGGTTTGGGTGGATTGGGCCCTTGCAAAAATGCCTCCTTTCTTGCTCTCCCAAGTCTCTCCTGGCTTTGTTATCTGTACAGCCTGCTTTTTTTTGTTTCTTAAAATGAATGGATGGGGCAAGGGACAGGTGCAGTAGTAACATGGTGTTCAGCAGATATTCCCTGAGCTCTTACCCTAGGCGAGGACCTATTTTGAAAGTGGGGGTTAATGCCAAGATGAAATAGATTGTGGTCCCTGCCACCCAGGAATGCACAGTCAGCCCGGGAGGGGAGATGACATAGAAACAAATCATTTTAATACAGTCTTCTCAGATGGATCTTATGCAGCACATCAGACTCTACTGCTTATAGCACAGGTAGGAGGGCAAGAATGACTTGCTTTCATATTAATTGTTGAGATAATTATCCTATTAATATTCTTGTCAGTATTAAAGTAGCTGTTACTAATGTAGAAAGTAGTAATACCTTAGAGAAGGTCAGCAGCTACTCAAAGGAGATTTTTAACATGTCAGTTTTATTTTTATGGGAGGAAGATGGTAATGTTCCTAAACTGCCAGTAGGGCTAGTAAATCCTTGGCTTGAGGAACATATTATGAGGAAGGATTTATATCCCACAGGGTCTCTCCTGGCCACCCAGTATGCTCCTTAGTTATCACTTCATAGCTTGTGGGACCTAGGCACTTTTTTTTTTCCTCCCTAGAATGAGCAGGAAAGGGAAGGTGGCTTTCTGAAGCAAGACAGTCTGCCAAGAGAAGCAGTGACTGAACATCTGCTGAGACTGCTGCTGAGACTGGCAGAGACTGTGCTAAGGCAGCAAGGGCTTTGTGAGTATATGTACTATAGCATGAGGTACCTCCAGTGAATCAACCAACGAGCATTGCTGGAGCTTCTGCCATGTGCCTAGCAGTATGTTAGGTGATGGGGAAAATCCTCAAAAGTTCTAGGCTGCTTGGTGAGAGAGAAGCCTAACACAGATAGGGAACTTTGATTGGGCGTTGACTTGGGTGGTTCAGACTTTCAAGAGCTATAGAAACTTAGGAGTACCTCTTCACTGAGCACTGTCCTACATGTGACAGAGGAGTGGGTCATAATTTCTATGAAGTTCAGACTTTTCAGTGGCACACACACTTTTTGTTTGATCTGGCCTCTGCCAAGCTCTCTGCTATCTTCTCTATCATCCAGTCTATACTCCAGCCCAAACCACAATATACATTATTTCCTCAATATGGAAGCCCTGTCCAGCTTTCACAACTTTGCTCATGTTGTTTCTTCTTTTCTAAATGTTGTTTGTATGTGGGCTCACTTCAGCTCATCCCTCTGGACAAGATCAGAATTTGATGACTCCTCCTCTTTGACTACCTCCTTTCTTTTTGCTCCTGTCCCTTTAGTAAGTGACATGCCTCTAGGTTCCCAAGTATTCCCAAGTATGCCTCTATCAAGATGAAACATAGGTTTTAGTTTTCCTGAGATCTCAACCACTGGACTGTGAACTCCTTTAGGGTAGGATTGTACTTTGTTCATTCTATACTTTGTACAATCACTTTGGCAGTAATAGGTGCTCAATAAATTATTTTTGGGTGAGTAAACAACTAATTTTTCCATATATTCTTCTAAATAAGTTCTTTGTGGCATTTAAAACTGTAGACTCAAAAATTAATAAAACATGAGATACCATTATCTTCACATATACATGAAAACACAATGAGGATTTGCTTTCTCCCTGCTATTTAACATCCCCACCCCCACACAAAAGTACTACATGATTCTGGTGAGGTTGCCATGAAAGTGGCATTCATTGGTGATAGCAGTGTAAATTGGTACAGCACTTTTGAAAAGCAATTACTCAGTGTATCTCAAGAACCATAAAAATGTTTATACATTTTGACACAGTACTTTCACTTCTGGAAATCTATCCTAAGGAAATAATCTAATATTTAGAATAAACTTTCAGATGCTATTATTTGAAATAGTGAGAAATTGGAAAGAGCCTAAATGACCACCTAAACTTATGACCAGTGTCTAAGCAGATCCCTGAAAGGAAGGGTTCACCTGAGCCATACAGTGCCCCATCCTCGTACGTGCCACATACAGACTAGTCCAAGAAAAGGTGGCGTCAGATCAATACTTAGAAGTCTGATACCCAGCTGTTCAGGAACAGCCCAATTCATAGTGACTTGCTCACTGTGTGACCTTGGGCAATTGACTTTGCCTGTCTGCACTAGGGTTTACTCATCTGTAAAGTGTTTGACCTAGAATTTCTCAGAGGACTATTATATATGGATTTGGTTGTCTTAACTCATGGAGGGTTTGTAAGCCACATGAAAGGAATTGGACTTAATTCTTGGTTGCAGGAAGCTGTTGGTGGGTCTTACACAGGAGGTAAGAGGGACACACTGAACCACTCAAGAGGCAGATGCTTAGTAATGTTTGTGGAGTTAAAGTTACCAGAGGGACAAAAGGCAGAATGACTGATTCTGGTGTTATTCTTGGTTCCCTTTGGGCCAAACGTACGGTACTGTGGAATGATACTTAGGCTGAGCCCTAAGTTATGTTTAAATTCGAATCCTGGTTAGAGGTCTGCTTCTTCCCTTCTCTTACCTGAATGTGGAAAATTAAATATATAATAGATTATATATATTGGCATGTGTGTGTGTGTGCACACGCACGCCCATGCTAGTGCATATGCTGTCTGCAGGATTAAGCCTTTGTGGGGCAGTGAGGAGTGGCATTCGGTGTTTTCAAGAAGGATTGTTGTAGTGAGGAAAATACTGATTTCACATGAAAGGATTTTAATCAACTCCCTTACACCTGAGGGGCACAGTGCTTGGCTGCAGTGCCAAGCTGTACACCTTCCACCCACTGCTTTTAGCTGACTGGCGTCTTGCCCGGGTACCTCTGTCTAAGAAGATCTGCAACAGCTATCCATTCTGGAGAATGTTCCTGTCCACATTTATGTAGCACATCCAAATAACAGTGCACTTCATGTGTTATCTCCTTTGATCCTTACAAGTGGGTAGGGCAGGGATTTATATCCCCAGTTTACAGATGGGAAGCCAGGAACCACAGAGACATGAGGTGCCTAAGTTCACACAACTAGTAGATGTGGGATTTGGGCCCCAGGGCCCTACAGGTGAGCAAGAATCAAAAGCTAATAATACCTTAGTACTACTTTTTACTTACAGTGAGGCCACCCTCTCTGTTCCTCAGAGAGTCCCTTGTTTCCTCTAATGTAGGCTAGAAAATGGGGACACATGCACTACTACCACAGTCTTCTGCAAACTTATTATCATTCAGAATAGAGTAGCCACAAAATATGGCGATTCCATCAGACACAGAAAAATGAGCAAACAGGTTTCTTACAATGTCAATTTCTTAGGGACCTATTGCTAAGGAGGGGAGCCCAGCATGCCTTTTGTGTCCTTAAGGCACAAAGTCCTTTCTGGGGACCCTCACTTAGGGGCTTCTTCCTGCCCCCATCTCAGGTTGTATTCTCTGGTGACTGTTAGACTCTAGATACTCATTTATTTTGTTCTACACTTAATGAGTGCTACAGCTGTGATTAATTTTTATGTTCAAGGCACATTTCCAGATACTAGAAGTTTGGTGGCACACTTGAAGACACTTCATTGAATCCACAGTGACAGTATTCTTTCCTTGACCACAGTTCATCTCTAGGTTAGATGAAAGTAGAACTCATATCTTCTCTTCCATATTCAAAAGGTAAAGTTCTTATAGGTTCAAACAATAATAGTAGCTAATATTTGCATACTTTATAATACATCCATCATTGTTTTAAACAATTACATAAATTAAGTTAATTTCATTCTTCAGGAAACCTTGAGATGTATACCGCTATCCCCATTTTATAGGAGAGACAACTGAAGCATAAAGAACTTAAGATACTTTCCAAAGGTCATGTTACACAGCTAGTTCAGTGGCAGAATGTAGGCATTTTGACTTCAGAGGTTATTCTCTTGACCATACATGACCCCTCACAGGGAGTAAACATTTGGTCTTTAGCTCCTGCTTGGTGGCAGGTCCCTATTCACAGCAGCAGGTTTTACTTCTCCCTGTACCATGTGACACTCCAGTTCTGGGTTGAGCTGAAACATAGCACCACGTAAGCTCACTCAGAACAAAAAGACATTTTGAGTATGAACATATGTGACCATTTACCTGGATGATTCCAGGAATGCTACTATGTCTTGGCCAGCCAGGTACAAACACTCTTGGGTGAATCTGATGCCCATACTGTTCTCAAGAAACTCCCTGGAAGAAGCAAGAAGACTACTTTATAAATAGCCATGATACAAGACTGAAAATTAGAAATACCAAAAAGAAAAGATCGAACATGTTTTCCATACCTGGTTGGTTTCACATCCTCTGATATGAGGAGGGCTGGCCCAAGAGTACCAACCTCTAGAAATATACCTTCCTTTCAGATCCCCAGGCCTCAGGAAGGTAGGTCAGTCCCTATTAAGCCTAGATCATCCATTCTTGAAGGATACGGCATGACCTAGAGCATATTACCAAGATAAAGCACCTCCTGAAGTTATTTGGTGGCAAATTCTTGAACTCATCCTTGGCCCGTTTACCAATTCATCTCTCTTTGGAGGGAAGTGAAAAGGTTAAAAAAAAAAGTATAAATTTTTACAAAAACACCAAAGTCTAAAAGAAGTCAGGCTAAAGGACTTGAAAATTTTAATTATCTCCTATGTTTGCTTTGGTTTTTAGAGGTTGATGGGACTGAGTGAGTGGCTTAGTGCTGTGCTACTCTTAAGTGTAGTCCATTGAAGGATGCAGTTTCACAAACTTGCTTTATGATAAGTATATAAGTTGAAAGTAAATGCTTAGAAACTTTTATGGTAATTTGATATGTTTATTATATTTTACAGTTGTGTTTGTCCATAATGGAATTGGAGATTTAAAAAGCAAAACAAAAAACTGATTCTTTACCATGAATGATAAATAGTTTTGGGAAATACTAGCTTATTTAGTGTGACAAAGTGAAAAAGAGCTGTAGTCTTCTTGTATGTAAAATGAGATTAATAATACCTGGAATTACTTGATGATAAATATTATTTTAGGACACTTAATATGGACCTGCCTCTCTGCATTCATTGTATGTATATTATCTTACTTAATCCTCACCAAAACTCTGAAATTAGTTGTTATCATCCCCATTTTTCTATATTTGGAAAGATTAAGGGACTTGCCAGAAGTTAAGTCTATAATACTTGTGTAGGTGGGATTTGAATGGGAGCTGGCACTCTTTATTATGCCATATTCTGTGTAAACAGCCTAGCACGCAGGAAGGCTGGATGTCATTCTCCTTTCTCTACGAGAGGTCTAGAGGCCTGCTTTCATTCCCTCATGGACCCTCACTTATTTGGAGACCTTGGGCAAGTCACTTCTTTATACCATAATTATCTCATCTGCTGTCAGTGTCAGGAACTATACTTTATTCATCTTTGGTTCTCCAGCATTTATCTGAACAGGGCTTGACATAATGGGTATAGAATGCTGATCTATAAGGGTTCTTTTAGTCTCTACTTTCTCCGAACATCCTATGTTTTTATCCTCTTTGCTCCCTCCTGAGCATCACATTTTCACCTACTCCACCTGGCAGCATGATCTTAGGTCCTCATGCCTGTTGGTCTTAGGCAGTTTTGATCCTGGGTACTCTGAGGCATCCCACATAATGCTCATGGTTTTACTCGTTTGTAAAATGTCTCTAGGCTAAACCCCCCAGGGATAATACAAGTAAGAGGTGGAAGGGGCTGGCTTACAAAGTCAGAAACATGCTCTTACTCCATTCTTAGCCAATGGGGCCTGAGCCTAGGGCAGCTCTGCTGGCAGCCCTGCCAGGCCTGAGTAATGGCTGCAGCCTGGAGCAGGGTTTTCCATGAGCTCCATCAGGGTCTCCAGTAATTGGAACATGGCACCTTCCGACTCATAATGGATGGTAGAACGAGAGGGGCATTTGTCACTGCCTGACTTCCCTGCGGGAAAGAGGCTCATAAGTCACAGCTGACAAACCCTTTGATGACTTTTAAACTTCATTTACAGAAAAGAATAGCTATAATCAACCAACAGCAAGCAGTGACTAATCTTGCCACATTATCACAGTGAGGAGCCAGCCCTTAAGGCATGGGAAGGGGGGCCATTCCCCAGGCTCACAGCCAATACTTACTTATTGGCTCTTGGATTTGAGAGTATGCTCTCAGCAAGTCCCCATGAGTTTATAACCAAAGGATCAGAAAGTGTTAGAAGTTGACCTTTTAGAAGGTATAGGCCATGCTTAGCTCTCTGGGCCAACGTTAAGAGCACCGGCTCTGGCCTCATACAGGTTGGTTCCAGCTCTGGCATTTCCTGGCTTGTGTAGGACTAAGCCCCAACCCTTAGTTTCCTCATATGTGAAAGGGGTATAATGCATATTATCACCCACCTCAAAGCAGAAGACTTAGAGAAGACTTAGTGCAATTCTGGCACATAGGTAGATAGATATAGGTAATGATAATCATGATCATACATTAAATCCTGGAAGGACCTTTTATTGTCACGTTTCTAGAACCCAGAGTTGTAAATCAGTAGCAAAGCCAGGACCAGTCTTCCTGTTGGAGGGTTTAGTGGGAGCAATTCTGTGAAGTGGGAAGATCACAGACTTTGGAATTAGACAAAATGGGAGTTTTTTTATCCCAACCATGCCACTTAATGGGATTAGGCATATTAAGGCTCTCCGTGTACCTCAGTCCCTTCATCTGTAGAATAAAGATGATAATACTTATTTCTCATTAGATTATAACCAGAATTATGTGAGATTATATCTATAAAGTTTCCAACACAGTGCCTGGTTTAAAATTGCCATATATTGTATATACCCTTTTTGTTCTCCCTCAAGACAAGAATTAGTATGCAGCTATCAAGGGAAGAGGAGACAGAACTAAAGAGATGCTCATATTTCAATGAACCAAGAGGAAGGGTAGAATAGAAGTAGCAAAAAGGGAGAAAGGGGCATGTTATATACATTGTTCCTGCAGTTCCTCCTGCCAGAAATCACCTTTCTGCATATTACCACCCAATGAGAATTCATTTTAAAGGTGCTGTCTTTTTATAAAATTTTCTATTGATGCTCCTACCCGTGCTGATTGATATCCCTGGCTGTTTTGTATTGGGCTGCTTCTGGACAGGGACTCCCACCCAGGTCATATGTCCTTGGTAACTGTGGTGAGTATCCCTTGCTGGACTGGGAGTTCCTTGAGATCTGGTACCAGACCAGTAGCTGAATGAATGAATGAACGAACAGTTCACTTGTTCATTAACACCTGGGTTTGGCCCAGTGAGTATTTGGAGATCTGTAATTACAATTGAATAGGCAGGTTGATGTTTGGATACCTTCTTTGGCCAAAAATAATAATAATAATAATAATAATAATAATAATAATAATAAAGTAGACTCATTGGTGGGTCCCTAACTCTTAATTCAATATTGGGGATTGTAGGCCCAACTTGCACCTATCCGCTCCTTACTACCTTTTCCCCTGTGGTTGTAAGGGCCTATTGTCATGGATGCTAATTCTCAGTTTAAGGCCACAGTTGGGTAGAGTTAAGGTGCAGGGTGCAAGGAAGGTTTAGTATGTGTGCCCAGACCACACTGGGGAGAGATGACTGAGGCGTCAGCTCTGCCTTCTGTTTCTGCTTTGGGGGTCTCCCCTCTGGGCATATCTGGATGTTGATACAAATGTTACATAGTATAGGACTAGAGAACTCATGGTCTAGCTGAGGGTTAAGTCCATGGCTCAGCAAGCCCCTGGGACTCCTTCCAGCTAGTGTTCTTTTCTCCCCAGTCCCATACTTGCCTGATTTGATAGGCATGGCAAGGAAGGCACCTTTATGAATTTCTAGATTTGACTCCAAATACTAGGACAAGAAAGGGAACATGCATAGACACTCTTGTCAAGGCTCCTTTATTTTCAGGTGAGAAATGTGGAGCATTGTGAGATGACGATTAGAGCTGAAATGTGGAGGATATTTGTTTTCAAAGGGCATTGGGCATTAAGTTTCTTAAGTAAATGCCTACTGGCCCTAGCCATTATAGGGGGCACTTGACATACTTTTTATCTCTAATCCTTACCCTAATCCTGGGAGGTTGGTATAATTTCCAGTTTGTAGTTGATGCATCTGAGGTACCCTGTGAGGCTGAAGGACATGCCCAAGGTTATGTCTCCTAAGCAGTAAGGCTGGGACTGGAACTCAGTCACATCTTACTCTAGAGTGTGTGTTGTTTCTGCTGTTCCAGTGTATTTTTTCTTTATTAGTAAGAAACAGGTTCCTGGGGAGAGGGCTTTCTTGAAAAGCAAGTGGAGAACCACACCCATGAGCACTGTTTACAGCTTCTCCACAGTACCAGCACAGAGGAGAATATGGTAGAGATGTTTGTTGAAAGAATTGGGTAATAATAGAAATAGGTATAAAATCCACTGTTCTTTTGTAGTATGTTACAGGTGCAGTGTAACACTTTCACACTGATGAGCCTATTTTTTATATAAGATCTAAAAGATTATCAGGGAGATTATTTCTGTCTTCAGGATAAGGCTCAGAGACTTGTTGCAGGTCACATGACTAATAACAGTAGCCAGGCCAGGTTTCCTGGGCCTATAGCCTGTATCCCTTAATACTCACTCATCCTAGGACCCCTTGGCATTCAAAATACTCAAGCTGGGGTTTCTCATGGGAATGGGAATGGTCAGGGTCTAAAGAGCACTCCTTGGAAAATTAGTCCTGTCTGGCCAGTAATGATTATTTTGGCAATGCTAATGAGCTGGGGCTTGGTGAGTTTAATGAGATTAATAGATGTTCTGTCATCCCTGGCCTCCTGGTAACCAGGAGCCTCTGGACCAAGGAGGCCCTGGGCAATGATCAGTTTAATTACTTGGCTTTCTTCAGAAATAGGCTTCTCTTCTCTGATAACTGTTTTCCTTTAAAACCATCCAAATGTCCCCAAGGTTATTTAAGGGGAGACGTCTGGCCACAGGCTTATGGTGACCCTCATCTCTATGCTGAAAAATAAGGCCAGAGGTGTCCAGCAAGACTGGCCCAGACAGAGGCTCTAAATATAACTCTGTGTGTGTGGTGGTGGTGGTGGTGGTGGGTGGAACATTAGGACTAGGAGTAGCGATACCTTTTGAAATGAGCATTTCAAGAAAGAGACTCAATGTTGGGGAGAATTTACAGAGCTGGTGGAGTAGGCTTTCGGAGACAGTGGCTTATAGAAAGTTGAACAAGATCCCCTGGCTGGTAGCACAGTGGATAAGGTGAACCCAAAGGTCACAGGTTCGATTCCCCAGCCAGGGCACATAACAAGGTTGCAAACCAGGTCTCCAGTCAGGTCTATGGCTGAAGGCAGGTAAAAAGCAACCATATATTGATGTCTCTCTCCCTCTCTGCCTCTCTCCCTTCCCCTCTTT
Source organism: Noctilio leporinus (assembly GCA_004026585.1). Classification (NCBI taxonomy): domain Eukaryota; kingdom Metazoa; phylum Chordata; class Mammalia; order Chiroptera; family Noctilionidae; genus Noctilio; species Noctilio leporinus. The sequence continues at coordinate 130,263 of PVIW01003025.1, read as the reverse complement.
CTAAAAATAATGAAATAAAATCTTTAAAAAAAAAAAGAAAGAAAGTTGAACAAGAAAGAAGCCTGAATTCAAATTCCCTTGCTGCTTTTTTTTTTTTTTTTTTTCCACTAGCTGGGTGGCCTTAAATAAATCACTTTGCTGATCCTCAGCTTTTTTATCTATAAAATGGGACCAACAGTGTCAGGATCAAGGATATAAATTGGCTTTGTTCATTAAAATCCTGTGTAAGTGTGAGGCATTATAGTAGAAAAGTAGTAGGGATGAGGAAGACGAAGGAGAGGTATGATTGGCTCAGGGTGACATATCTTCACCATGGGAATCAGTACCAAAGGCATCTCTACATAGGTTTTCGGAATTAGACTGGGTTCCAGTTCTAGCTTTGCTCTATTAATCAGTTATTTTGCCTCTTTGAGCCTCTGTGTCCCCATCTAAAATACCTCCTTGTAGGGCTGTTGTGAGGATTAAATAATGTTACTTATGTAAAATCTCTGACTCATTGTTGGCACTCAGTAATTAGAAGCTATTCTTACTAGTATGGCCCTCTAGGGGTCTCATTTATCTCAGGTTTAGGGGTGGAGGTACCTTTTATGACTTTTCTATCTTTATAAAATTCTGTCACTTAACCCCATGTTTAGGCTTCGCTCTTGTCTTCCAAAACATAGCTTCCATCTAAAATGGTTCAACTGGGAAAAATGTGTTTTGGGGTATTTTTGCTAAATTTCTTCTATTCCTGCTAACCTTTTCTTTTGAGCTGTAAATTATGCTTCAAAATCTGTCCCCCTGGTGGATGTTAATTAGCTTACTGACCGACTTTTTCTGCAGCAGTTGTTTTTCCTGCAGGTAAAGGGGTAGGTGGATACTTAACTTGGGAGCCAGCCCCTGGTTTTCTCAAACATAGCATATATATTGCCCCCTCCAAGCTCTTCATTGTCCTGAGGGCTTATCTTATACCAGGCCAAGAGGAAAAATGGAATATAAGGACTCTAGACATAGAGTCAGAGGACCCATGGGATCCCTGGCCCTACTACTCGTTGGCTGTGGTATCCTGGCCAAGTCCATTTATTTTTGTTCCTCAGAGTTGGGGCATATGAACTCCATACTCCCTGAGGTCCCTGCTAATCTGACGTTGCATGAGTTTCCAGGAACAAGTCTGTTTCTTTCTCCCCCTCCCTATCTTACCTCCTTTTTTTACCTCCACCACCAAGAACAATCCCTGTACCCATCTCTCCCTATCACATTGCTAAACATGGGGCCTCTGGGGGTTGCAGACACCTCACTCTCAATTACATAGTTAATCTGAGAGGCAGAGTTTAGCTCAGGGGAAAAATAGCTTATCAAATCAAGCAGCTTCTGTTGAATAGGATGTCAGTATTTTCTAGGTCTCCCACTCTAAACTAGGGGGAAGCCTAGAAGAACCGAAAAAGAATTACATGGAAAGAAGGGATGGTTGGCCTGTGGAGGAGATATTTATGTCAGAGACCAGAAAAAGTTCCTGGGACTTCAGCTTCCAGTGGTATCCCCCCAACTTAAGGTAGGACCACAGCTAGCCTTACCTCACCTCCTAGGACATCATCCTCACTTCTTCCTCCCTAACCTTATTGAGCACCTAACTGCGCCCCAGGCTTCATCAGGCCTGTCTCTAACATTTGTAAGGCAGAACAAGAGTATAGATGGAGACCCAAGTACCTGTCATATGTCTAAATATTTGAAAGTTCTAGGTGAAGCTAACAAATTGTGTTCATAACTTGGATGACCATGTCTGAATTTAGAATTCTTGACTCTTTGGGAATTCCGTACCTAAACCCAGAAGTTCTGGGAGAGTTAGTCTGGGCATGCTTCCTGTTCATTTCCCACCCCCATTTTTATATCTCCCTATGAGGAGCTTCATAGACATGTAAGTATACACTTGAGCTTTTCCATATCCCCACAGATACCTATCCTATTGGACATAGGGAATACATACAACAGAAGCACAGGCTGCTTCCAAGAAGTAGGCAAATCTTGAAAGCAGATCGCAGGTTATTTAGATGGAGGAGTATAGTAGTTAGGTGCCCAGAGCATGCTTCAGGTGGACATTTCTCTGTGGATTCCTCACCCAAAGTGGCCACATGCATACACTTCCCAAGTCTTTTCTCTATAGATCCAAAAACTGACCTCCATGTGACATGGCTTCTCTGCCTGTCTCTCCTTGGTGTCATCCAGAATGTGCTATAGTCTGACCTTGACCTTCATCTAGAAGGGGCCCATAAATGGCAGTGTTAGAGCTTTACAGTTTGCAAAGTCCTTTTATGTGCCTGTCCAAACCACAGGTGAGGAGAGAAAAGACTGGGTAGGGCCAAAGCCAAAGGACTTTGCTCACCAGCCAAGTAGTGAGTGCTGATCTTGCTATTGCACCAGGCACAGGTGCTCAGCAAATGTTTCTTGTTTAGTGGTGTTAGTAGATTCTGGCAGAGATCTGAGGACACCCACCAATTGTCATGTCCCTACCAGATCAGTGGCAGAGCCAGCAGTCATCAACAGATATCTGAGCCATAATCCCCCTCTCCTTTTTTTTTAAATCTCAGTCCACACCTAAGGCCTTGATTGGTACCCTGCAGCCAAAGCAGTTAGCATCTCCCTGGGCCAAAACTTCATTGTTTTGCACTGAGCCAACAAGGAGTTATCTAATTACCATGGAGGAGCCCCTTGAACTTCTTCTATACTCATTGTATACCCATGGATGGATGGACAAGGAATTAACCCTTTAGTGGCTTGTCATCCAGGTAGGAGAGAGATGTTGGACTATGAGGAATGGGGAACCCAAAGAACCCACAAACAATGAGCATTTCCTGCTGTATATGGACAGTGTATTTACTGGGTGTTTTCATGAGTCTCTTACATCCCTCACTATTTAATAATGTTGATGATTGGATGCAAAAGGAAACTGAATAACCAGAAGAGCGTTGTCCCTCAGGCCAGTTCAGAGCTACCACCAGATAGTTTATCGATAGCAATGCCCTCTCAGGCTTCCTTTACCTAGGATGGCGCACTTGACCTCATCATATCCTTGGAGCTACCTTAATCTCTCCCTAATGCTCAGGTTCAGCCTATGGTTCCCTTGTAAACAATGCCATCTGCTGGTCAGAACTTGCCAGCTTCCAGACTGAGAGAATTGTGGGAGAGAAAGTCTCTTACCCTAATGAGACAAATTACAGATTTCCTAGCTTGTAACTTAGCTCTTCTCTATTTCACTAAAAAGAAGCCACCTCTGCCCAACAATATTAGGTAAATGAGCAGGAGTTTACAGTTAGGTTACATTGGTAAGGTTTTACACATGCAGCTCTGGGGGTCTTTAGCACCTTCTTAAACAGTTCTGGTGTGGGGTGTTGACATAGTCATACTCTAAGAGGAAGTTGCACCACTCATGCCCATGAGCCGAAGACTCGGCCAGGAAGTATAAATGCCAAGGCTTATTAACATTAGACCTTTCCTGATGAAACAGAACCTCCTTTTTCCTTTTCACTCTATAGGCTGTGCCTAGATGTAACCTTATCCTTTGGTGTAAAAGACTGCTAGAGTATAGAGAGCAAAGAGTAGATATGGTATCATCTCTAGCAAAGAAAGCAATTTTAATAAGTATAAAAACAGTTCACTCTAAATTAATTTACTTAAAAACAATTCATAAATATGCTGATTTATCGTAGTATTTAAATGGGCTTTAGTGCCCTTAGCTAGGTAGCTCATTTAGTTAGCTCACTGTTCCAGTACACCGAGGTTGCAGGTTCTATCCCTGGTCAGGGCACACAGCTCCCCATCTCAGTTATTGGAGCTGAGGGAAGGTGCATTCCAGCAGATGAGCTCAAAAATGACTTTGAAAATCTTATCAGGACATCACCAAGTGGCAGGCCTTGGAACAACCAGAAACAACTTGTATTAAAGAAGCATGACTTGAGGGACTTCTGGTCAAGAAGTACAAATACATAGTTAAAGAATAGCCATGGAGATGTAAAGTATAGTATAGGAAGTGGAATGGCCAAAGAACTTACATGTATGACCCATGGACATGAACAATGGTAAGGGGAATTGCCTGAGGGAATAAGGGTTGCTGGGTGGAGGGGGGCAAAAAGGGAAAAAAATCAGAACAACTATAATAACAATCAGTAAAGTAAAATAATCAACCAAAGAATGCATAAATAAGTGGAACAACTAAATGATGTTTTTCTCTTAAAAACATCAATAAAAATTAAATTGGCTTCAGCTTTGGGAAGGACAGTGATAAAGTTGAAAGCAATGGGCTTTAGGGACTAACCTGGCTTTGAATGCCTGCTCCTGACAGATTAATGAACGTACTGAAGTCTGTTTATGGTAAAATATGAATGATAACAAGGATAATATTCATGGGTTCTTGGGATAGGCTTTTCCAAAGGGGAGTTGCACCAACTGATGCTAGTAAGTAGAAGACCAAGCCCACACTGAGTATTGATTGAGTGAGATTTATTTTCAAAATGGTAGGTACCAATAAGGACAGCAATAGCTAGGTCTATGTCTGGATCATACTGAGCAATTTTCATGATATGGTACTTTTTTGGAGCAGGCATTACTTTTAATTATCCTGTGACTATTGGGCCATAGTTCTACATTGAAGGGACAGAAGAAAAGCTGTAGAAGTCTTCAAATTTAGATCTTGTATGGGATGGTAACATTGGAGATGAGCATTTGGATGGAATGGGTTTAAAAGAATTGGAATCAAGCAGACTAGGGTTCAAATCCCAGTCTTGCCACTCATTAGCATTAGGACCTCTGAATGTGAGTTCTCTCCTTTGTAAAATATTCTAGTTCTGCCCCAGCTGGTGGTACAGTGGATAAGGTGCCAGCCTGTGAACCCAAAAGTTGCTGGTTCGATTCCCAACCAGGGCAACATAACCAGGTTGCAAGCCAAGTCTCCAGCCAGATCTGTGGCTGGAGGTAGGTGAAAGGCAACCTTACATTGATGTTTCTCTCCCTCTCTGCCTCTCTGCCTCTCTCCCTTCCCCTCTCTCTGAAAAATAATAATTAAAATCTTAAAAAAAAATTCTAGTACTGTTTATCAGTACACTGTAGAAACACATGTAAAGCACTTGGCATGAGCTCGGCAGCCAAATAAATGAGCAAAAGTGGCCCCTAGCTGGTTTGGCTCAGTGAATTGAATGCCATCCTGCAAACCAAAGGGTCGCTGGTTAGATCCCAGCTGGGGCATGTGCCTGGGTTGCAGGCCAGCTTCCCAGTTGGGGGCATGTGGGAGACAACCCATTTTTCCTCTCGCTTTCTCTCTCTGTTCCCCCCTTTCTAAAAATAAATAAACCTTAAAAAAATAAAAGATGAGCAAAAGTAGAAAGCTGGATGCTGTGGGTTGGGGTGGGAGGTGTAGGAACGCACAAAAAAACCCATTGAGCTAAGATGTGGACCCTGGGCAGCCTGTGAAGCCAATCTGTGGACCCAGACTCACAGTGGCTTTCTCTCTTCAGGTGGCCACCATGTCCTTGAAGATCCAGACCAGCAATGTAACCAACAAGAATGACCCCAAGTCCATCAACTCTCGAGTATTCATTGGGAACCTCAACACAGCTGTGGTGAAGAAGTCAGATGTGGAGACCATCTTCTCCAAGTATGGCCGTGTGGCCGGCTGTTCCGTGCACAAGGGCTATGCCTTTGTACAGTATGCCAATGAGCGCCATGCCCGGGCAGCTGTGCTGGGAGAGAATGGGCGGGTGCTGGCCGGGCAGACCCTGGGTAAGCTCCTGGTAGTCTCCTGAGCAGGTGTTGGCTTTTACTTTTCAGCCCCCCTCTTAGTCCCTTTTACGTTCCTCTGCTACTACCCACTATTCCCCACTCCTTAGAGATGATATAACTTAGTGATAAATTATATTTTTTATTAATTAAGTAGTCACAAATCAGTGACTTTGAGAGACAATTTTAGAAGCTTCTGGAAAACATTTCTCTCCTGTCCCTGCTTTCACAGTGACTTTTTGTTTACCCTTTGTCACCCCTATAACCTCCTTCACCTTCCCCAACACCAGTAACCATACTTGTCTGTGACCATGAGTTCTTTTTTCCCTTTTTACTCAGTCCCTTCCCCAACTCCACCAGCTGTCAGCCTGTTCCCTATGAGTTTGTCTTGTTTTGCTTATAGTTCATTTGTTCATTAGATTCCACATATGAGTGAAATCATATGGTACTTGTCTTTTTCTGACGCACAGTGACTCTTAACAATAGGCTTATGGTTCCAATTAAGATGCAGATTCCCCAGAGAAAGGGAACAGAGTGGACTAGCACAGCCTATTACATTGAGCTACAAGAGGGCTTAGGTTAGAACCTGTTCTGAGAGCCAAGAGGAGGTGCCAGGAGCACAAGGTGAAGCAAGCAGATGCTTGCTGTTATACACACATGATGTGACCATGCTGGTGGTCTGCATTGGAGTGTGTACAATTTTGTATATGTGTACATACTTCCGTGTATATGTGTATGTTTGAAAATGGGTATTTGTGATGTATTCCTGAGTATGTGGATATAACTAAAAATGTGGTCACACATCTTAGTATGTATGTATGTAGTGCTTGTCAGAATATATTTGAGTTTGTAAGCAGATATACCAAATATGTGTTGAGATCCCATCATGTGCCAAATAAACATTATTCTGGATATGAATATGTTTGGTAGAGTGTATGCATGAATGTGCATTAGCTTATTTGCATATGGGCAGTTATGTATATGCTTTCAGAACCAAGTCTGAGGGTACTTGAGAATGTATCTGCTATCTGTGTGTGTGACCTTATTTACCTGCATATGTGATCATGTGTGTATGTGTTATCTGTTTGTGTTCACGTTAGTGTGCTTGAGAAGGCACGTGTGTGATGCACATGGTATATGAGTGATATGTTTGTGAGCTTGCATATGTCAACATATAAGGCATATCCATGTGATGTGTAAGTATGAGTCTAATGTATGAGGGCCTCTGTTGGCTGTATTAGTAAAGTTCATGTGTGCATATATATGTATATAAATTGCTTCACACTTGCATAAGGGGGATATGTATATGAGCACCCTGCTGTCCTGGCAGCATCTGACTGTGTCTTTTCTCTTCATACAGACATCAACATGGCTGGTGAGCCTAAGCCCAACAGACCCAAGGGGTTAAAGAGAGCAGCATCTGCCATTTACAGGTGGGGCGCTCTGTCTTGTCTATCTCTGGGTGGGATTGGTCACTCTTTCCATAGAGGGAGTAAACACTGGTGGTGATGGTGTGCTGAGCCTAGAATTTGGGGAGGAATTTGAACATGAGGGCCTGTGGAGAGTGGGCTGAGTGGCTGTCCCTAAGCCCTGGCCCTCTCCCCTTTGTTTCCCCAGTGGCTACAGCTTTGACTATGATTACTACTGGGACGACTTCTACGACAGGTGAGCAGGGGAGGGGCGTGCCCAGGCATGAAACAGCCAAGCTGGAAGGGTGCTGAGAGATTGCTGGTGCAGCCCATTTAGTCATCAAAGTGGAACCTAAGCCCAGAGGCGTAGACAGGCATTTGCCCAAGGCTGCTGTACAAGTTGGTGGCAGAGCTGGGACTGGGGACAAATTCTGCAGGTTCCCAGGTTAGAGTTTCCCCACCCTACACTGTCTCCCACTCTCTGACTGCCCTTTCTCCTAAATGTGGGGTGTAGGGTTCAATGGAACCAGGCAGCCAAGGGACACATAAACGTAGCAAGTTGGAATACACAATGGTGGAGCCCAGTGCAGGGAGTTGAGTCTTAATGCCTCTACTATTCCATCTCCTTACCATCTGAGTTCCCAGCCAGTTGGAGGGAACCTCAGCACTCAGTCTGAGCCACAGCAGCCCTTTAGAGGTCTGAATTTGCCCCTGGCAGGCTGTGACCCACCTTCTACACCCAAACCTACCCAGAGCCCCCCAGCCTTAAGGCTGTGGCCTCTACTTCATGGCCCCATCCACATTCTCAAGTGGAAACCATGGTGGGGGCTGGCCCCCTACTGCGCTCCCTTCCCATCCTCTTGGCCTGCCTCAGGCGTCCAAGAAGAATAGAACCTTTCTGAGCCTCGGTTTTCTCACCTGTGAATGGTTTCAGGAGACAGTGCAGCCAGTGTAGTTGAAAGTGCCCTAGTGTGGTAGTGAGAATACCTGGGTGCTAATCTCAGCTCTGCCACTGAATGGATTGTGTGACTTTGGGTAAATTCCCCCCTACTCTGGGAAATGGGCTTGCACCAAATGATCCCTCAGGGCTCCTCCAGCTCTGGGATTCTGTGGTTCAGTGATTCTGACCAAGGCCAGAGCCACCCCCTCCCCTTGGGGGAAGAAATGCAGGCCCTGGGATGGGTGCATTCCCAGAGACTCTGTGTCTCCAGCCATTAGGGTAGAGTCTCTCTGAACAAAGGAGTGCCAAACATGGGGGATTGAATTGTCCACTGGCGATAGGTTTCCTAGTTGTCATTAGGAAAGGAATCCCACAGTATACCCTTGAGGCTGCTGTTCCTTACGGAAAGGTAGTAGCAGCAGATACGGTGGGGGAGACCCTTCGCCTGCTGAGCTTCTTTCTGCATGATCAGCAGGAAAAGAAGCCCTCCTGAAGAGGGCTGGATGATGGCATTGGGGGAGGGACAGCTCATAGTCTGGAGCAGAGGGGTCTTACTGAGTTGTCCGTCTGTGATACTCTGCTGGGTCTCCTGCCCTCTGAAGTGGAGTGAAGAAGGATGGAGTGACTGAAGGACCCCAGAATAAGGAAAGGGTCTTATGCTTCTGATTCATAGGCCCCTGAGTTGGTACCCTGGCCACTCATCAGTCACACCTTCTGGCATGTGTATTTAACCACATTCTGTCATGCTTCACTCTCACAGCAGGCTTGGGGGAGGTGGATAGAGTTTGGGATAGCCATCCTTATGAAGCAGAAGGGAAAACTGAGGCTCAGGCAGGCTTAGGGATTGGCCCTCCACTTCCTAGTAGGGATTTGTGCTGCTTTAGTGAGTTTGCAGACTGACCAAGGGTTGAAGAGGCAGTTGATTGAATAGAAGCAAAGTCAGGAATAGAGCAGCCCTGGGTGTCATGGTGATCTAGGGAAGGATCATGACTGGGGCTGGTCTCAGTTTACACCTCTGTTGAATCAGACTATAACCACTACCACCTGCCACTTCATTGGCCATTACCCAGTCTTGCTGGTAGGAAAGGTGGTTGTAGTGAGGATCCTCGCAGCTTTTAGGGTCCCGAAAGCTCTTTCTCTTTACCCACCAAGACTTGTTGGAAGCAAGCAGAGGTGTGTAACACAGGCCGGCCCTTCACCAGCCTAATATACTAATTGTTAGTCTAAAGTCACAGTGACCCCTGGAGGCCACGGGCCATGCTGCAGCCTCTGGCCCATTTATCCTTACAGGCTCTTTGACTACCGGGGCCGCCTGTCACCAGTGCCTGTGCCCAGGGCTGTCCCCGTGAAGCGACCCCGGGTCACCGTTCCTTTGGTCCGGCGTGTCAAAACAACTATTCCTGTCAAGCTGTTTGCCCGCTCCACAGCCATCACCACCAGCTCAGCCAAGATCAAGTGTGAGTAACTTAATGTCTTCCTAAAATTTTTTGTCATTAGCGAAATAATAGAAATACATTTTTTAATGTTGGAAAATAAAGGAAGAAATCTACAATCTGTAGCTCTTAACACAACCAAGTGAGTATTTTCTTGTAGTTCTAAGAGGAAAAGGCTAACAGTTGGGTTGAGGGGCTTGGGTTAGTCACAGAGTCTGGTGCTGTGACACGGAGCACAGTGGGGAGATGCTGTCATCTTTCCTCCAATAGACCCACTACTGTATGTTCACTCTGGTGTACACACACTGGTCAGGCATCTAGGAAATCTGAGTGTAAAACATCTACATTTATACAGTCACAACTCTGTATTAAAAGCAGAGACATATGCTCGTTCAGGTGCACACCCCACCCCTGCATTCTTAGCTAGCCCCCCAGTCCCTTTAAGAATTGAGAGGTGGAGTGTAGGGAACATCCCAGAGTTCAGAAGAGTAGCCTGGTCACTGTAGAAATGGCATTCAGAAAATCTCAAGGGAAGCCATAGGCAGCTATGGCCTGTTCCCTGGCTAAAAACAACATCTGTGGACAAGGACAATTTCTGCCACTGGCCTATCTTCCTAATTGACAGAATGGGGCTAGAGTCTTGAGTTAGTATCAAACTGCCAGCCCCCCTGGTAACAGCCCTGTGTTCCCTCCACTCTCAGTAAAGAGTAGTGAGCTGCAGACCATCAAGACAGAGCTGACGCAGATTAAGTCCAACATCGACGCCCTGCTGGGCCGCTTGGAACAGATTGCCGAGGAGCAGAAGGCCAACCCAGGTCAGCTTCCAAGGATTCCTGCCCTGGTTCAGGGGACCGGGGCAAAGTGTCGGGGGAGGACAGTGCATGGAGCAGAGATGAGCTGTGGCTTATGATTCTGCTGGGACCCATATGTTGAGGTCTTGTTTCTGCTAAGGTGTTGCCCCAGGCAGCTGCCCCAGGCTGATTGTTACTCCCTTCCCAATCCCTTCTCCCTCAAGATGGCAAGAAGAAGGGCGACAGTGGCAGTGGCAGCGGCAGTGGCACCGGCACCGGCACCGGCACCGGCACCGGCACCGGCACCGGCAGCGGCAGTGGCAACAGTGGTGGCAGCAGCCGGCCACCACCCCCACAAGAGGACACAGTTTCTGAGGCAGACACACCCCAGGGAGAAGCACAGGCTCGAGATGACGGTGATGAGGAAGGGCTGCTGACACACAGCGAGGAAGAGCTGGTGAGCACGTAGTTGGAGGGGCTGGGACTGGGCTTTGCACTCCTGATTGTATGAGCGGGGGGACCTCTGAGCTGGTTCCATTTTCCCAGAGGTTCTATTGCTGTGTGGAAGGTGAGGAATGAGCAGGGAGTAGTTGTCTATTTCAGTGGCCAGTCAGAAGTCCCACTAAGGACTAGGGCAGACTTGACTTGAGCCTAGGGCTTATTCTAGACTGTTTTCCACATGGGTTGGGGACGGGAAGAGTCATGGGCTGAGGAAGTATATACAGTCTACAGAGTAGGGAGCAGGACTGGGATTTCCTGGGGAAGCCACAGGAAAGTAAGTATCTACTTTACCTGATGATTTTTCAAAAGCCATTTTTGCCTGAGCATGAAATAGGCTGTCTCGTGAGGAAGCAAGGGAATCCTCTATCTGTTACTGGGATTCTTCACAGTGAGGATGGAAAGCTATTTGGCAAGAAGCTTAAAGTGGAAAGGTAGACCAGATTCTATCTATAAGATAACCTGTTGTGTGCTTACTACTTGTTTCCCTAAGAAGCACTCACTAAGCACCAGGCCCTGTAGTTTACCCTAACCTCATTCAACCTTAATAGCAACCCTGAATTGTGCAAAGTATTACTCCTCACATTTTACCTCATGAGGAAACTGAGGTTCAGAAGAGCCTAGTAGCTTGGTAAGGGCCTTACAGCTAATGAGGGTCGAGCCTGGATTAGAGCCCAGACTTCTTCACTAGGTCAGGAACTTTCTCCTTTCATCACTGTTAGGTTCTGTTGGAAGGACAGATGGGTTCATGGCCACAACATAAGAGTTTCATACCCAGCCCATTTCTCCTTCTTTGAACCTAGGCTGATACTCCAGCTTACTCTTTTGGGCATAGTAGTCTTCATAAAGACTGTAAAAAAGGCTTAGATATCCCAAAGATGGGGAGCTCATCAGTCTAGTAGACCTTAAGCCTGCTCCAATCTGAGAAGGTCTTTCTATGCAGAAATGTACCCCTGCCATGCATAGAATTTATTGCACTGGTCCCTTCTCTCTCCTGAGGGGCCCTCAGTCCACCTTGTTGGGATCCCAAACCAGCCTTATTTAGACTGATCCCATAGTCATTTTCTTTGGCTGTCCCTCCCCCTTTTCTGAGTGTGGTATTCACATGTGCTTTGGGCCTCAGGGCCTGCAGGACCCAGAGCTTGCAGTGAGTGATATGTGATCTCTTGTTGCCTTCTCCCTATCAGGAACACAGCCAGGACACAGACGTGGAGGATGGGGCCTTGCAGTGAGCAGGTATGGCAATCCTGGTGGGCAAGTGGTGAGGTGAAGTGGAAGGCATGCCATGAAAGCAGAGTAGGACTGGGTAGTGCTATATCCAGCAATGATGGGCCTTCTGTCCCCAGCCAGCTCACCATACCTCTTTGTGGTGAGGGCGTGGTAGGCTGTGGGAGCAGAAGCCATGGATGGGCCAGCCAGACCTACCCAGCAGGGGTTCCCTCAGCACACTGAGCCATGGTGCCTTCTGCACCCTTAAGGAGCTGTGTGATTCCTCTTCTCTGGAGGAAGACACAAACCATTACCAGTGTGAGCAGGAACACGGGGTGGAGAGCCAGGGAGACAAAAAGGGGTGTGGTGGAAGAGGTGACATAGGTAGCTGGACCTGTGCAGGATTGAAGGAAAAATGTCCGAAATTACACCCTTAAGAGGCACAGAGCTCTGGCCGTCCTCAGTGTGTGGGAAATGTCCAGGAATCTCCTGTGACTACATTCCCTTTGCAAAGTAGGGAAAGGGAGCTGCTCACCAGCAGCAGGTGAGGTTGTGGCAGACTTAGTTAGGGACTGCAACTTGATTTGTCAGGTGGAAATGCCCTGTGTGCCAGGAGCTGCCCCACAGGTTGTGATTATGCTAATATTACCATATGTGGAAACTGAGACACTGAAGGAGGGGCAAGAGATACCACATATCTTACAAGATCCCATAGTGGTAATTGGTGGAGTCTAGAATTATTTTTATTTTTATTTTTTAAGATTTTATTATTTCCAGAGAGAAGGGCAGGGAGGGAGGAAGAAAGGGAGAGAAGCATCAATGTATGGTTGCCTTTCACCTGCCCCTAGCTAAGGACCTGGCTGGAGACCTGGCTTGCAACCTGGTTATGTGCCCTGACTAAGGAATCAAACGAGCAGCCTTTGGGTTCGTAAGCTGGCACTAATCCACTGAGCCACTCCAGCCAGGGATTGGAACCTAGATTTGAACCCACTCCAGCCAGTATTTACCACCTAGCACTGCCAACCCTCTGCCCCATTCTTTAGGGGGCCATGTTCAGAGTTATACTTGGGTGGGGGAAGGTCTTAAACAGAGGTGTCTCTCTACATGATACATTCATGCTGTGAGATGCTTTATCAGCAGACTTCCCAGACAGTTAAGTGTAGGAAATTCCATATGTGCAACTTTTCCTCTTGGAGGTTCATGATTTGTTTTACCAGGGAGACTTAAGTTTTACCTGGTTAAGCTAATTTGCAGGCTAAGTGAAGGGACTCAGGTGAGGAGGAAATGGAAGTTAAAAGTAGAGAAAGAAACTTGCCCAAAATTGCATGGCCAGAAAACTATCAGGTCAGAGCACGGGCATATTTCTGTCTGCAAGTAGCAAACATCATTCTGCTCTTGCTTCTTCCCAATCCCTGTTATCAAGAACACAAGGGGCTTTTCTTCTCAACCTTAATCTCTCATTTGTCTGTTTCTCAGCCTGACAGGAGTGATGGCCACTGGCAGAAGAAGGGCGTGCACTGTACCAGGCCTCAAGCTGGGCACCCACTCCTGGATGCTACCCCAGAGGGTCCCAGAGGAGAGTTGGCAGCAGGCACCTCATCCCCCATGCATCCCAGCCAGTGCCACATCCTCTGCAGGTGGAGTTACCGGCCTCCCCTCCCCACATACCCTCCCTGTTGGTACTGCCCAGGCCAGAGGGCAGAGCACAGAGTTCCCACACTCTGCCTCCCCTCCCCAGGACACTCCCAGGCTCGGGGTTTTTCTATAGGTTTGGTAAGGGGTGGGGGGCACAGAAGGGGACAATAAAGAGATTGGATCCCAACTTGCTCTGAGATGGGATGGTTTGTGTTTTCTCATGAAGGTACCCTGGCCCTCCTGCCCAATCTGAAAGCATATCTTTCTGGTTCCTCCTTTATCTTAACCTGTCACGGACCATTGTCTAAGGTTCCTAATACTGATCCACTTTGGCCTTAATGTTTACCACTAAAATGGGGATTAAAATGGCCAGTAGGGTTGTTGGGGTCCCCATGAGAACACCTTGGTGGCTGAAGTGCCAAGTGGTTGGGCCAGGCCTCAGCTTCTCACTCAGTCTGGTCTTTCCCAGCTCTAAAATGATTCCAGAACCCACTGTTTCTTCCTATTCTCTGTGCTCATTTAAAATACTAATTTTTTTCTCTTGGACTTTGTCTTCTCACCAGCCTCACAGTCTCCAGCTTCTTCTTGCCCCATTTCTCACTGGCCACCACAGTGAGATTTCTGCATTGTGTTCCTTACCTATGTAAAAAAAAAATCTTTCCTGGCTGACTTCTCACCATCAGCCAGTTCCTGAATTTGGGGTATGTAATGTTGTTTACCCTGGTCTCCTGTTCTTTTGTCACCACACACAAATCTTACACTGCAGCCATGCAAAACAAGTCTTCCACACTCACAGGCAGCAAGGAACAGAGCCTCACTCCATTTACTTCACACAGGAGGAGTTTTACATCAGGACACATGTAGCCTGTCTACTACTCTGTACTCTTCGTTCAAACTCTACTTCTGTCCTAACTTCACCCTTTACCCCCTTTCCCTTTATTTCCCACAAATTGTCCAGTTCCCCCACATTCCAGATTCCCAAGAAAGAATAAACTGCCACAGCAGTTATATTTCAAGCCAGTCTTAGATTTCAGGTACCTTCCCTGGTCCAGTGAACTGGGCGATTCAAGTGTGGCCACTTAGACGGGCCTCCTTGGTTATAAGGCTATGGACAGAGAGGCACATACATTTGCACCTACTTTTTCTGCCTGGGAAGTATCCATTCATCATAAGCTGCCGTTCTAGTGTCCTCACCCCTGAGAAGTATGAGATCCATACGTGGAGTGAGAAATAGCCCCTTGGAAATGGGCTGAGCCCTGGCCTAGTCTGGAGAGATGAAGAGAGTGTCCTGAGGCAGGTCCTAGGTCCACAGGGAATGTCCTTTCCCCCTGAAAAGCTCTCAGTGGAACATACACCTTCTATCCTTGAACCCACAATCTTTCCTTGCTACCTAGAAGGCCAAAATTCAGCTCTAGCATACCTGCTTGCGTACCTGGCGCATGTTCATGTCCCCACTTGTACAAGATTGGGAACCATTAGTCTGTACTAGAGCTTAGTCAAAGTGTAAAGAAGGGGTTTTGGATCCTGGTGAGCCTCACACTGAGGGCTGGCACTGTATTCCTGTGTTCCCAGAACCTAGTGCTATGTGCCCATTGCACTGTGATAAGATTCCCAGACTCTACAAGGCTTTACTTGACAGAACTTGACTGAAGCACTTTTCAGAGTTAGGGGACAGGTAGAACAGCAAAATCTATGGTCTTCATAGTATGTCAGCATGGTGAGTAGGGAAGACCCCTTTCAGGGCAGGAAGCATCTGCGGTACTCAGAGGCCTTCAGTTGCCCTCCCACCAGAACATACCCTGGACAAAATGGTATCCCCATCCTGGCACCCCAAGGAGTAGTTACAGTTGTACCCTTGAGTGCGAGATTCAAACCATAAAACCCTGTATGCATATGCCTGCCCTCCCCTTGTCTGGAGCAAAGAAAATATCTCCCATTGCATTGCTCAACCCATTTTTCTAACCTGAAAACTCAAAAAGAGATGGTAAAGAATTGTGATACCACATTGTGCCCACAGGACTAATACCACTGGATGTTTTCAAGTTCTGAAATCTCATTTGTCATTCTAGCAGTCATCTTGAAGGAATATCACCTCACAACCAGTGGATTTACTGGATTGTGATCCTAGGCAAGTCTTTTTACCTTGCCAGGTCACAGTTTCCTCCTCTGTATGAGGGGTTAGCCTAGATCAGGGATAGTATGGGTCTTATATCAGTTACTAGCTGCTGTATAACAAGCACCCTGAAATTTGGTACCTTTCATATTTATTAGCTTGAGTCTATGGCTTGGCAGTTTGGGTTGCGCTCAGTTGGGTTGTGGTTCTACTTACCTGGGCTCTCATGTGGATGCAGTGAGCTGGCACATTGTCTGGGGGCTGGTTGCTCCCAGATAACCTTAGTCTCATCAAGTGGTTGGTTGGGCAACTGGGCCACATGTTCCCAGCATCTAGCAGGAAAGACTGAGTAAGCCCCCAGTACACAAATGCTCTTCAAGTCCTTGCTTGTGTCATGTCTGTAAAGTTCCATTGGCCAAAGCAAGTCACGTGGCGAAGCCCAAATTTCTCTTAATTTGAAGAGCTTCAAAATATGGCCATAATTTTTTTAGCCTCAGACCCAATTTCACTTGCTGCTTCAAAACATTAGTAGCTGCTGGAGTGCTTTTTAAGGATTCAGAGCAGTTTTTAGACTATTAGGAAATAATAACATGAGAGTTTGGTCATGTTTTTATTGGCAAAGGAGTTGAAATGTGGTTATGTATCAGGTATTAACCTACCCTGACTGGGTCATATCCTGTCCCATAAAGACATAATGCAATGGGCCAGTTGATGAGACTACAAAAATACAGAAAGTAGAGCAGAGCCAAAGCTTCTGAGCCAAGTGTCCTGGATGTTAATCCCAGTTGGGCCATTGATTAACCTTGGGTAAATCAAAATCCTTCCACCTATGGCCACGTTCTTCATAATAAAAATTTTCCATAGTAATGGTAAGCCACTTCCTGAATATTTGCTGTGAATAAGGCATATTTTATACTTAATCTCCATAACCACCTTTTATATGGATGTAGTGTGAACTTTTAGTTACAGAAACTGAACTCAAACCTCCTTAGGAAGGAGGAAGTTTAGTTTCACAAATTAAAAAGTCCAGGGCCCGTAACGGTGGAGGGGGAGAAGGGAGCATCCCCAAAAGGGAAATATAAATTCTACTGGTGGAAAATAGGAGGCTAGGACTGATGGGAATGACATATTTTCTTTTTGTGGTTTCCTTTTATAGACATGTCTTCATTTCATATATTTTATAAATATGGAAGTTCTAAACATGGCCCTATTGACAAATAGTGTCTATATCCTCTTCCTTTCACCTAGACTCTGATCAGTAGAGTAGTCAGTCTCCCAGCAGTGTGCACTTGTGTCTTGGGACCCAACCATCATGCTATTAAGAAGCCCAGGTCACGTGGAGAGGCCACGTGTACACATGTTTAAGCTGACAACCAATTATCAACTGCCTTGCAGACCCCAGTTAAAGCCTAGCACAATGAGGGGTAATAATCAAATGGTTGTTGTAAGCCACTAAGTTTTGGGGTGAGTTATTAAATAAAACAGAAGACAGATTCAAAGATGTTATGTACCTTGTTCTAATTCAGTACAATTTGTTAGGTGACCTCAGGCAAGTCACTTAACCTCTCTGAGCCTCATCTTCATTTGAACAAGAAAAGAACACATTCTTGTATAAGGATACTTAATAAATGAGAATGCTTATTACCTAACCCAAATTCAGATAATTTTTCTCTTAAAAAATAAGACTACAATTTCCTTTTTTCCCCCCTACTTAAATTTATACTCAACTTGTACCCAAATGTATTTCAGGCAGCTTACAAAGAGAAAGTCAACAGAATATTATAAAAATGAGGCAAAGGAAGATAATTGCAAGAAAGCCCTTTGTTGATGTTTGATATCTATGAGTTATTGCGGTCAAGAGCAGTATGTTGGTCTGGTCACTAGGCCCATGGATCAAGCCCAGCTGGCCCTCCTGCCTGTATGAATGAGTGGATACCTCACTCCTCTGACTGGTGAGTGGGCTCCTGGTCCACACATGCCCCTCCCTGCACCTCTGCCTCTGCACCTTCTGTGGGAGCCCAGATGATCAGGGTGATGTTCTGGCAAGTGCATGGGTGTGGCTTTTCTGGGCACTCAGTACAGAAGCTGACAGGGTTACCCATTCTCACTTTCTGACCTGTGCCCTACCTTCCCCACCCTCCACTCCCTTCTAACAATAAGCTCTTACCCTTCAAACCCCACCTTTAGCATCTCCTCTAGACCCTACACACCCCAATGTCTAGCGCTCTGAGTACACAGCAAACTGGCTAAGGCCAGAAGCTGTCTCATTCATCCCTGCCCATAAGGGTTTTCAAAAGGAGTGTGTGGTTTGGTCAACTAAGTAATTATGGAACAAATGCAAACAATCCAATTCCAGCTCCTACCACTGTGTTCTTAAGTATACTCCACCCCCGCTGCATTAGACTCTGTAGAAAGAGGAATATAACATAGATATATATATGAGTATATTTGCATTTCCTAGGTGCTCTAGGTACTTAACACAGGCTGCGTTATCTTACTTAATCCTCACAACACTCCCACCAAGTTGGACATCCTCATCCCATGATACAAATAGGAAAATTGAGACTTGCGTAATACACCATCTGAGGAGGTGGAGGCTGGATACAAACTTGGGAAGTCCTTTTGCACGAACCTTGTCATGAACAGGTTGGAAGTTCTCCCAATTCTTGGGACAAGTTTTCCTGGCTCTCCTCCCCTGCAGTGTCTTGCAGACTCTTCCTCTTAAGCTAGCACCTCTGTACCTTCTTTAATTCTGGCTGATCAAACCCATAGCTTCAGACTCATGCCTCCGCAATTTCTACCTCTTAGTCCTTCCCCAGGACTACCAAGGTAAATATACAAATGCCCCATCTGATAGCTGCGTGTGTCAGCATCTTCCAGTCCTCCCTAATTGTAATTCATGATTTTCCCATGTATGTCTTGGCTCTAACCTTTATTATTTTTTCACCCTGTTTTAGGTTAGGCCCTTTTCTCTCTTACTTGGACTTCTGCAGTAACCTCCTATTCCCCCTTCCACTTAACCACCTATCAACCTTTCCTCTTGAGTACTATCAGTTATTTACTACTCAGTGGGTAAATTGCAGACCACTTAGCATGGCATATAAGCTCTCCAGGATCTTTCTGGAGAAGCTGTTTCTATCACACCTCTTACCAGATTA
Source organism: Noctilio leporinus (assembly GCA_004026585.1). Classification (NCBI taxonomy): domain Eukaryota; kingdom Metazoa; phylum Chordata; class Mammalia; order Chiroptera; family Noctilionidae; genus Noctilio; species Noctilio leporinus. The sequence goes on along the minus strand of PVIW01003025.1, from coordinate 111,332 downwards.
CATTAACAACTGATTGGCTCATTTTTCATCTTCACTAGACTCTTACGTGTCTGGAGGGCAGGGACTCCTTTTGCTACATTCAGTAAGTTCTGAATGTGACTGTCAGTGAGAGGCAACATTGTAGAGTCAGAGCATGGGCCCTGAAGCCCAAATGCCAGGGACTACATACTGGTTTCCCACTTAGCTGTGTGAGTGACCCTGTTGGCTACATTGCTTATCCTAGCTCCATTTCCTTGTCTGTAAAAGGGGGATAAATAGCATACCTACCTCAAAGAGTTGTTGTGTTGACACCTAGAACAGGTCGGAGCACAAAGCAGGGTCTTTGACAAGGCTAGCCACTGATTATGAAAGTGATTATTTAAGAAATAGCCTATGTTCTGGGCCATATATCTATCATAGTGCACTAGTGTATCTGGGACTGAAAAATGAAGCAGTTGTAATTCTGAGGCCAAAATATTGGTACCGAAGCCCAGTATGACATAATTAGGTTTGGTCAACTTCCTGTGTAATTTGGCTTTAATTTGGTTTCTGGTTTATTTTAAAACTCACAAAAATCTGCAGTCCACTAAAAGATGACCACTAAAGTGGCAGTGTTTACTATGAAGAACACCCATTCATACTTATCCCTTAAAACAGCTGGTCCTCCAATGGCTTCAAATGTGTTAAGATAAAACCCAAGCTTAAATCTCGGGGCAGTGATGTAAAAGGTTCAAGAAAATCTCAAGTTACCAGGGAAGTTTTGAAAGGATAGTAGCCATGGCAACCACAAGGGACCCAGTAGGTGTTAGGTCTTCTCTCAAGAGGACCACCATCTATTGACAAAGCTCTAGCACTATGCCTTTGTTTCAGTCCTTGGGAGAGTCTGACTTCTCTATTGGCTAGGATGGCAGGATTTATCAATATTACTGTAAGATAAACATATATATGAGAACACAGGATAAAATCAATGGCAAAGGGGGAGTCACTCCAGATTGTTGTTCATTTTCTTAATTACACACCACTGTCACTGTTAGCACTTTCTCAGGCTATCCAGCCTAGCACTTTTTTTTTTTCTTTCAGCACAACACTTAGCCTGCAAGATGTTTGGGTGCTCCCTGGCCTGGTAGCTCATTTGGTTAGAGTACTAGTCCAATACAGCAGTCCAGGTTACAGCACATCCAAGATGTAACCAATAAATGCCTAAAGAAGTAGAAGAAATCTGTATTTTTTTTCTCTCCCTCTAAAATTTTGAATATATATTTAGGGGGCAGAGGGGCCTACAAAGGTACATTTCCTATTCTTTTAAACAAATTTCACTCAAGCATTGGAACACCTACAACTTGCTAGGCACTACTGGTTCTCGGCGTTGGGAACAGAACTGTGCTGGAAGTGCTGATATTGTAAATAGGTGAGACAATATTTGACAGTGGGCAGGGACAAAGTGTGGAAATAAGCCAGGAAGATACCTGAGGAGAAGCTTAAGCTTTTCTGTAAGCGGGGTTGGGTATGGAGTTAAGAATATTTTCCGAAGATGAGATAATTACATGTTTGTGTGCTTGTAAAAATTCACTTTAGCATACTAAAACTTTGGCAGTTGTGGAACTTGTTCATGTAATCTACAACTTTACCATGGAACCATTTCCCCTTTTACATAATTAGGAATACTCAACACTGTTTCCTAACACTTTGGGAATAGTGGGCTAGTTCTTCTCGCAACCAGAACATGATCAGAAACTCTCAAATGAGTTTTTGTTACTTTAAAGATTCCCTCCAACTGAGCTGTGAGGAAGTAGGCAGAAGAGAAACTGATGTTACTGTGAATGGGTAACAACCTAAGGCAACCCACCATTCTGAATGGGTTTGATAGTCATCCAATTAAACAATACCTTGGCTATCCTAAATGTTTTGAGAATGAAGTTAAATATGGATTAAAATTGCAAACATAACTACCAAACTGTCACCAAGTTGTAATGTCCCATGTCTTCCCCTAAATGAAAACACATATGTACACACAAAAGCAAAGGAGCACTAATTACACAAGAGGCACCGATTCTTGCTTTATTCGCGCAGTAACATCCGACATTGGGAATTATGTGGGTGTAGATACAAAAGGATGATGGCATTATAAACAGCAGTTGAGTTCAGGGCAGTGATGGCAGCTTGGCCAATTTGAAGGAATGCTCTGCTCCCCCCACCACTTTATGGCCAAAGTGTTTTACAACACTTGGCTTGTACTTTAAAATTAAAGGAGTCACAGTGATTAAAAACAACATGGTCAAGACATTCAGGGCTTAGTGACCAGCTGCTCCTGAAACGCTTAGGACTAGTGTTGCAACAAGAAAGTAGGAGCAGCATTATGCCCTTATCCTTGGCAAGTGCGTGCAAGGCAGGCCACAGCAGACACGATGATCTTTTCCCCATGCTCAATGGAGAAATACCCTCAGCCAAATCCTCAAAAGGCAGAACTGGAGGCACCAGGAGCACCACACAGGCAGCATTCACCTCTTGGTTTTTCCATGGTCACATTCAAAAGATACTTTAATACACAAAATAGAAAAGCGTATGTGGTGGATTTTTTCAGACCCCGAACACAAGTTGGGGAAGAAAAAGAAAACTTCCACTAGCATCCAAGGCTTTAGTCTCAGACGAGTTCTCTGTACTGCACATGCCACATCTCTTACTTGCCAATATGAGACACACTTCAAGGCTGTTTTTAACATTCTCTTGGTGACCAATATGGAGAAAATTCAAAGGAGGCAGGGTACCTAGCACCTTGTATTCCCTCATGGTGACAGCTGGAGGAATTAGCAGTGAGGTAGTAGCAACAGTCCTCACGTAATGAAAAGCATTTCATATCTATGTAAAATAGGTTGTTCTTGATGATCTTATGCTCCAACCACCTCTCATGGGAAGCTGTGTCTACTTTATCTCAAGAGAAGCTGAGAGAAAATGGCTGCCCAGCTGAAGCCACTAACTGTCCAGTTTCCTAGGACAAGGAATGTAGAAACCTTGCCAGAGCCCAGGCACGAACTGTTTTTGCTAATTATTAAGCACAATTTTTATAGAAAAGAAAACTGAAGGACAAACCAAATTGAAAGAATCACTGTTATAATAACTTTAATTTATCTTGCATTTTACAGAAGTCTATGAACGATTTTTAAAAAGCACCACCTTACCCCATCACGTTTCTCTGACAGTTGTTAAAGTAGGCAATGTATGTCAACAGCTTGAGCATCAGCATCTTGCAAGGACTGCAGACCAACCAGCCACACACCAAAGAGCTTGGCAGCTTTTCTATCTTGTTTTTAATACAATGGTATATCCACTCTGATGGTAAACCTGTCCAGCCAAATTTCCACAACACACTTTGTAAAATCAGTGGTGATTAGCAAATTAGTTAGCTTTGGCACGGAGCTGTGCTCGCTTGCCCGTGACAGCCTGGAAGCCAGTTTTGATGCTGGCAACAGAGCATCGAGAGTGACAGGTTTCACACTGTAAGAAATAGAGTCGGGTGTCCTTTTGCAGGATTGTGTCGGGTGATCGGCACGTGTGACAGGTGACATATTCCTCTGCAGGAAAAGCAACATAAAGAATTACCTGGTGGCCACAGTGATGCAAAGGTTTCTTCCCTCTGAAACATTTCTACACTGAACTCCAGAAGCCCAGGCTGGCACCCAGACCAAGGGAACTTAGCTAAACTTACTGGTAAGTTTATAGCCAAACTATTGTAGGGTATGAAAACAAGCTGTCTGCTGAGATGCTTCAAGTACTAAATCGTGGGTTGTGGGGGAAAAAAACCTCCAAATGTCCAAGGAGGCAGGAATGCATGTCAAATGTCCATTCCTGGTTCTTTGGTGGGAAGAGACCTGCCAATTTTAAGTGATGAGGAAAACAACGGCAGAGCAAACCTAAATGCAGACAGGTTTCTCTAGCTTGGTCTTCAGCCCGGACCTTCTTAAGAAATACAAACTCTTCTGCCTGCACCCCAATCAGTCACCAAGAGCCACTTCCCTGCTCCACTTCCCCATAACTATCATTTTACCTCATCCTTTAAAGTCAGTCAGAACCAATGGTTCTCCCCAAAATAATACAGCCTGATGAGAGCACTTCAGAGTGATGTACTGAGATTGAATTACACTTACTGATATATCTTCTCAAAACATTTTCTATCTGTTTTTGTTGAAATCTTCCTTTGATTACAAGCTGGTTATTACCATCTATAGAACCGCTATGAAAGAAAACAAAAATACTTCCATTATTATTGTTTTTTTCCTATAAAGAACTGAATTCCAGGGTCTCTGCATTTAATGAATTTAAAATATATTCAAGCTCTGGCTGGTGTGGCTCAGTGGATTGAGCACTGGCCTGCGAACCAAAGGGTTGCCAGTTAAGTTCCCAGCCAGGGCACATGCCTAGGTTGCAGGCCAGGTCCCTAGTTGGGGGCGTGCAAGAGGCAACCAACCACACATTGATGTTTCTCTTTTTCCTTTTCCCCCCTCTAAAAAGAAATAAAATCATTTTTAAAAAGTATTACTAAAATACATATATGTATATATTCAATGGCATAGGGTAAGTTCTAGTAGTGCTATATTATTTGTTTCCCAAATCTTTATTGTTGTATTGTATTTCTCTCACTTCTTTCCTACTGCTCTCCCCTACCTTACTCTTCCAATTCCCTCTCCCATAGTCAATCCCACATATTGTCCATGTCCATTGGTCATTTATACTAGTTCCTTGTCAAATTTTATTTTCAATTGAGTGGTTGGTACCTAATGACCTATCCATATTTCCTAATATTTAATCCAATTTCCATCAATTAAGTCTCCAGCAATTAATCAGATTTATAACTAATTTTCAGTCTAAAACAAATTGGTTCCTTAACTGTGTGTGATGGCCCATTTATCCAACAAGGAAAAAAACTTTTACTGAATGCTTACCATGTGCAAAGTTGGCCCTATCTTAAGAATTCTAAGCGGAGGGGGAAAAAAATCTAAGCACCAAATACAGCAGTGGGCAAAAGTGGGTTTACGTTACCATTTTTATAATTAATAAATACAAAAACTTTCATGTATTCACAACTGTAAATCTTTTACCCACCCCTGTATTTTGATTGTTATACATAGTTGATGAAAATGTCCTAAAATCACTTGTAATGATTAATTACATGAACATTGAATTGTACATTTAAATGTGTGAAATGTACCTATAAAACTGTTAAACCCCCAAGTACAGTTCAAGTCACAGGTCAATAGTGCTTAAAGAGAAACTCTTTGAAAAGAAGCTGATGACAAGCATTTTGAGACCAAAGCTCTAGGCTAGATATTATTTGTTAAAAATTACAAATCAAAGTGAACAACAAAATTCAGCCAGGCACTGTTAAATTTCTACTTGTTCCTTAGCTCAGTATAAAAATGGTTTTTGTAAGATCCACTCCTGTGCCTTATACTATACTATAAGGGTTTATCCTCCATGGACTAGAGCCCTTAATCTTCGGGTTATGATATTCCAGTGCTTGATGTAGGAAATTTTCATTCACTGCCAAAAGAAATTGAATTTTTCCAACAACCCTGTATTAAACCCACTGATCTTAAATTTCACTGGTGACAATTTAATTTACCCCACCTCTACAAAAACTAAATTATTTTGAGAAGTAGGAAAAACAATGCTAGCTTTTACTCCATTAGTTTATGCAAGTTAAAAATAATGATTTTTTTTTTTTTAAGATTTTATTTCACCATTTTCATAAAGAGGGGAAGGGAAAGAGGCAGAAAGGAAGAGAGACATCAATGTATGGTTGCTTTTCACCTGCCTCCAGCCACAGACCTGACTGGAGACCTGGTTTGCAACCTGGTTATGTGCCCTGGCTGGGGAATCGAACCTGCGACCTTTGGGTTTGCAGGCCGGCGCCTTAACCACTGTGCTACCAGCCAGGGCTTTAAAAATAATGATTATGTAACAAATTTACAATAATTCTACAACACAGCCTACATACTACCATTAGTCAAGTAAATTATTCAACACCACAGCAAATGTAGCTAATTCCAACAGTTTTAAGAGTAGGAACAGAACATAACACCTTAGTTATGTGTGTACTGCCAGCAAGGCACAGAATTAAAGTCATTTAAGAACTCAAACTCCCAAGAGAGGCATACCTGAGTTTGCATAGTGACTGTGGCCTTAAATAGTAGCTATGTGACCAACTATAACTTCACTAAACTGGTTTCCAAATTTTTAAGACAGGTAACACTAGTTTCCACTAACAGTTCATAGAACTGTTATAATGAAAAGGTACCCAAGGCACTCAATATGTGTTAGTCATCATTATTATGCCCTGAATTTACTTATTTTTCAAGGAACAGCACTTAAGGTCAAACTCCTTAGGATCCTGAAACCCCTGAATGAGGAGGATGGACTGGCACAGTGCTTTCAATAGGTGAACCTTTAACACAAGAAAGTAACTAATTAGGGATCCCTATTTCAATGTTTCTCCTGTGTCACTCATCAATTTATAAGTGATATTCCATCAGTAGCCTATTAACAATTTAGAAAATAAATTCTGACCTAAAGAAATAACTTTGAGCCCTGGCTGATGGCTCAGTGGAAACGGGCTGGTCTGCAAACCTAAAGGTTGCTGGTTCGATTCCCAGCCAGGGCACATAACCAGATTGCAGGCCAGGTCTCCAAGCCAGGTCTGTAGCTGGAGGCAGGTGAAAGGCAACCATACATTAATAGTTCTTTCCCTCTCTGCCTCCCTCCTTGCCCCTCTAAAAATAATTTTAAAATCTTAAAAAAAGAAAGAAAATAACTTTGAAACCTAGTATTTTGCTCCACTAAGACCCAGGAATCCAATTAATGACAGGGAACTCTAAAACATGGCAGTGCCATTGTCCTCATTTTGGTGCCAGCAGGTCTGTTCAGATGAGCCACTGTTAATTCAGTTCCCTTTTCCCAAGCAGTCAGGCTCTTGAACAGAAATAAACAGATTTCCTTCTTTCAATGTCCCAGAAGTTCCTCTGATAATCAGTTGGAATGTTTTTTTTTTCCACATATATTACATATTCTTTTCAAATTAAGGAAAGTTCTTAGGAAATGTCCAGTAATACTATACTTAACTACTGTATATGTAAATGTGAACAGAGTTTCTTACCTTGTACCCAATTCAGCCAATAAAAATGCAAGGAGATGTTTGGGCTGACGATGTAATCTAAAAAGAAAGTGGAATATATCAACTATCCTCTATGGAAATCTAACCAAACTTCTAAAACAACCTGTTCACTGTTTTAATTGTGATTACTCTGCTATTAGGTGAACTTTAGTGCACAAGTTCATCAAACTCTGAAATAAAAGCCCATAAAACAACATTACATGTTATTTACAAACATTGTACATACATATAAGTAAATGTCTAAAAACATGGGTAGGAGAGAGAAACACAAACTTTAGAGGATAACATCTTTTCCTGGGAAAGAAGATGAAAGAAATATAAAGATGGCTTTAATTGCAATTCTAAAACCCTCTTTGTAAGGAAGCAAAGATATCTGAAGCAAATGTGTCAAAAAGTCAAATACACCAAACCTAAGCAATAGGATACCCTGGGTGTTCATTATGCTAAAATCCCTATGTAGTTCCTGTTGGAAAATTTTTATTAAAAAAAAAAAAAAAAAAAAAGCCCTGGCTGGTAGCATAGTGGATAAGGTGCCGGCCTGTGACCCCAAAGGTCGCAGGTTCGATTCCCCAGCCAGGGCACATAACTAGGTTGCAAACCAGGTCTCCAGTCAGGTCTGTGGCTGGAGGCAGGTCAAAAGCAACCATACATTGATGTCTCTCTCCCTCTCTGCCTCTCTCCCTTCCCCTCCTTCTAAAAATAATGAAATAAAATATTTAAAAAAAAAGGAACAATAGATAACTCATAGTAGCCTAACAGCAGAAAAACAGCTTAAATATCCACCAACTGGGGAGGGGTTATATAAATTACAGTACATAGTTTCTATCCTGCTTTTAGAACATGACAGGTCCCCACATACTAAAAAAATAAAAGGATATACACATATAAAATGAAAAAAAGAATCAAATGATGAGCAATGCCATTTAATATTTTCACTTTTAAACTGTACTCACTTGGCATTGTTTGAACCTGTTCAAATAGCCAGGTACAATTATTACAATTTTAAAGACAGTTATTTTTCCCCAAAATGTAATGAGTGAAGGTTGGTGAAAATATAATGAATCAGGTAAACTCCTGCATTGCTAGTCGGAGTAAAAACTGGTACAAGCTTGTTGGAAAATAATTTGCCAATGTTTGCCACAAAAATATCCATCCTTTCGACTCAGTAATTCTTTGGGGCTTTTTGCCCTAAGGCTCTATTCTGAGTCACTGGCAAGATCCAAGTATAAGGATATTCTCTGAGGCTTTGCCTCTGATAAGGAAAATATGGGAGGCAACCATGTCTAACTAAAAAAAATGTTAGAGTATGTTGTGTAGCTACTATAACTTTATGAAGATGAATAATGTAAGTTTCATGATATATTGAGAAAAAGATTTAAAACCAGTATACCATTTATTTTAAAATATATGCATTAAAAAAAAATATATATATATATGCATAAAACTAGCTAAATATAAAAATGTTAAAACTGTGACTACCTATCTCCTCTTTAAAAATTTTTTAAAAGATTTTTATTTATTATTTTTAGAGAGAGGAGAAGGGAGGGAGGCAGAGAGGAAGAGAAACATCAATGTATGATTGCCTTTCTTTTTTTTTTTTTAAAGATTTTATTTATTATTTCCAGGGAGAGAGGCAGAGCAGGAAAGAGACATCAGTGTATGGTTGCCTTTCACCTGCCTCCAACCACGGACCTGGCTGGAGACCTGGCTTGCAAACTGATTATGTGCCCTGGCTGGGAAATCGAACCAGCGACTTTTGGGTTCACAGGCCGGCACCTTATCCACTGTGCTACCAGCCAGGGGTGTATGATTGCCTTTCACCTGCCTCCAGCCACAGACCTGGCTGGAGACCTAGCTTGCACCCTGGTTATGTGCCCTAGCTGGGGAATTGAACCAGTGACCTTTGGGTTCACAGGTTTATTTTTTATTGATTGTACAGAAGGGAAAAGGAAAAGGGAGGGATAAAAAGAGGGTGAGAAACACAGATCAGTTGCCCCTTGCATATACCCCAGAACTGAACTGGAAATCTTTCAGTTTGCAGGACGACACCCAACCAACTGAGCCACACTGGCCCGAGCTGATTACCTACTTATAGATGATTCTACATTTTCTTTAACATGTCTGTATTTTCTAATTTTCCTGTAATGAGCATATACTTTTGCTACCAGCAAAAAAAAAAATCTAAAATCTTTTAAGTAATGCCTATAAGCAATGAAGATAAGGAGTTATCTCTGGGTGATAAAATTTTTAGTGATTATTTTCTCTTTTTTTTTTTGTTTACCAGTTTTCCCCTTTATCTGCAACAGCAGGTATCACTTATAAAATTGAAGAACAAACAGTAGATAAGGTCAGTTGCCCTAAGGAACCTGCCAGAAAAGGTGTGGCTGAGGAGCTGAGAACAGCCAGGCCCAGACAGTGAGTGACCTGGGGCTGAGAGAGCCATGAAATGTGATGGAACATGGTTACTAGGAAAGCTGAAATCTCTTTCACTGTGTGTTTTGACAATGACCATCCAAGGAAGTCACACCAAATTTAGTCATTTTCTTGGAGCTAATTTGACAGGCCCACCCCTAGTCTATGAGCTTTTGTACCTCCCTGGGCTCACCAGGCTCCTCTCTGAGGACTACAGTTAGCCTTTTCACTGTTCACTCCATCTGGTTAGGATCCACACTCATGCATCAGCATGATTTGGCTTCTCTCACCTCTGGATGTTAGGTAAGACAAGCCCTGAGACCTTTGATAGACTTGAACTCTGACCTCCCTCAACTCAACTTTGACAGCTGTGCATTCTCTTTCTACCTACAATAAAGTCCTCCTCAATAAGGACTTTTCACATAAACCCCACTGAAAATCTGTTATTTAGAATGGAGATTCTCCATTAATCAACTTACAGTTTACAGATATCTGTAAAATTGACAAAAGAAGTTTTCTTAGTTCCTACTCGGACGACCTGTGGAGGTTTCATGACAAATTTTCTTTTCTCTCCAGCAACCATATCTGGGTTCTTTTCCCTCATGATGTTGAACACTCGATTCAGTAGCTACAAATATAAAATGGTATTCATATACATCTTATTAATAGCAGAGTATACTTGAATCTTTGCTTTACCTTCAAATAGAGCAAACTTTACTTTTTTACTAAATACACACACATCACTACATGTTCTGGTTGCTCCAAGAGAATAGGACTCAGTTCTCAACCAGGATATGGTCCGTTACGAATGCTAATTTCTTGTTCAAAGTTAATGAACAAACCCCTACTAATTTTGCTATTTCTATGGAAAAAGTAAGATTTAGGAAAGCCCAAACAAGCAAACTCCAGGATATCCTGGCCCCAAATTAGCCACTTGCTCTCCCCACTGCTCCTCCCTCCCATTCCGGGGGACTCCACCTTCACGTCCTTACAAATTCAAGGATTCAGAAGGAAACCATGAATACAATTATTGCCCTCTAAGCAGGCTGCTCTATATGAGCCTACGTGACCTCTGAGTCTGCTTCTCTGCCAGCCAATCTGTAGGTTCAATGGACCTTCCATATCAGGTAACATTATCTTGCTTTTCTTTTGAGTTCTAGTGAATAGCTTAACCCCTTTCCATAACAGAATTTGTCTTACCTCCTCATAAGTGTAGTCTCTTTCTGAGCCTGCCCAAGCAGGACCTGTCTGGTTACTGAATGAGATACCATCATCTTTTTTGCTGTCTTCATCTTCTAAAGCTATGGATAACAAAGAATAAGAATGAGGTGTAGAGGCAGATCTACAGAAATGGAAGCATCAGAAGTCTATCTTCCCTCCCAGAACTGTATTCACAGCCTCAAGCACAAAGGCATCAAATTTTACAAACCTTTTATTCCTTAACAACAGAGATCTTTCACCTTTCATAAGCAACCCGTAACAGAGACCTCTCTAATTAGGGATCTATTTTTTGCTTAACAAACACAAGATAAAATAATGCACTGGGATCCTTTTGTAGTTCATAAGTGTGATGATTGGGTGTTCCATGCTTTGTGTGACATGTGCCTCCCTCCAACCTTGTTATGCCTTTGGCACGTTACTCAACTGATGTGGAAAAAAAATTGCATTATATATATATTAGGATAATTAGAGGAAAAAATCCAACTGTTTTGAAGCATTCAGAAATATCCATATCCAAAAAAAAAAAAACCATCTGCTGAATATAGTAAAGCTATTTAAATACCCTATGGCACTCAGAAACTTAGTCAAACAACACGTAACAAAAAAAGTTTTAAAAATAATTTTCAACATTTAAAATTCAGTTACAGTAATTTTCCTAATCATCTAAATCCACATGATTTAATATAATCACAATCATCTTTCTTCCCCCATGAAATCTTTAACTGTCATCATGTCAGACATGGTTTCCATTTAGTTTCCATAATCAGGTGGAAGTAAGGGGTGAGAAAAATAAAGGAGCCCACCTAACAAAGAGACTAGGTCAAAGGCTTAAGTAATCTTGAAATGAGATGTTGAGACCCTAATACTACCTTCATCTTTCTCTGGAATTTCATCCTCATCTGGGAATTTAACATTCTTCTTTTTCTTCTTTTTATTGCCAAGCATAATGTCAAGTTCTTCCTCTAGTTCAACTGGTTCTTGAACATCACTTTCAATCTTAAGATCCTTAAAAATTAGAGTTTCAATGTTATGATACTAGGACTTAAAAAAAAAAAAACAACCATGATCTGATAAACTTTTAAAAGAAACAATTTTTAATATTCAAAACTGAAATTACATACAAGAAACATCTCTCATGAGTGAACCAAAATAGCTCAGCAAGTCCCTGTCATTTACACTGCAAATTCAAAACAGTTTTGTGGGATCTTTTCCTTTTGTGTATTCACCAGCCTTAGGATCTTAAAATTATTGTCCATGTTTCCAACTAAGCCACTATCAGAATCACCTCAGAAACTTACAAGATTCTTAAATCTTTTAACAGACAATCTTAAGCAGAAATGGGTCAGGTGTATTTTAAAGAAGTTCCTAAATATTTTGATGCAATCAGCTGGAGAGTTTTCTCCTCTGGACACCAAATACATGGTATCTTACCATGCCAGTTCAACTCTCTAACACTAACTAGGGGACCAATAATCACTTCAATTCTGAAACTACCCATAGTTAAGTGACAGACTCCACAGGTTTAAAAGCTCAGTCCCACAAGATTGTCCTCACTTCTGAGGCCAGTCACAAGTAGGCAGGTCCCCAGGTTACCCACACACATTTCTGGTTTAACTACAGATTCAGAGGTTCCCACAAACCCCACCCTGCAAAGGTTGATAATTTGCTAGACTCAGAACTCAGGAAGTACTTAACCATTCCCAGTTAATCCCAGTAAAGGATGCTACGAAAGAACAGCCAAATGGAACAGATGAACAGGGAAGGAGGGCTGGTACAGAACTTCCATGCCCTGTCCAGGTACTCAACTCTCCCAACATCAATTTGTTTGCCAATCTTGAAGCTCTCCAAACCCCATCATGTTAGGAGTTTTTATGGAGACTTCATCATGCAGGAATGAGTAATGAAATCATTGCCCACTGGTAAATGAACTCATCTCCAACCCTTTCTCCAGGGAGGGATTAGGAAGTGAGGGTGGCTTGGCGTATATGGAAATTCCAATCTGATCATGGCTTCACCTTTCTGATGACCTGTCCTGAAGCTTTTTAGGAACTCCCAGCCACCAGTCATTTCCAAAGATACTTACAGAAATTCAAGAAGAGCAGAAAGGGCCAGTTTCAAACTTTAATTCCCTAATCAATCCCTCCTTTCATCAATTTATTCAGCTCCCTGTCCTGAAACACACCATCAACATTATCAGTATCTATTTGTGTGTGCCTACATACTGAACTAGTCTGCAATGTGTGTAATTTCAGAAATCTTGTCTGCAGAAAAGTTTAAATAGCTGAGAGTAAATGAAGCTCAGCTTTGAGATCCCATATCCAGTTGTGTCATCTTAGTGCCACATTTAGCCATCAAAGACTAAACAGCCCATGTTTATTAGCTGGATAATAAAAAAGAAACCAGCTATTAACTTAGTCTCTAAGGTGACAGTCAATAAATGAGAAACTCAGATATGCCAAATATAAATTAGCACACACCCACCAGTCAGCCTTCTAGACCTATACAATTATTTTAAGATTGGAGGTAAGATCTACCTCCAAACTGAGGCTAAGTAAGTCCTGATGAAAGACGGAATAGCAGTGTTTTTCAAGATTTTTCAAAAGCCTTGATTTGAAATGGTCTGAAAATTCCAATGGGATAATAACCCAAGATTTTAACACTTAACATCCATGTCTTGCCTGATAAGAATATTTGTAACAACATCTAACGTTATGACTTCAGTAGCACACAGAAAAGTATCCAAGCACTTAATGACAGCAGAGCTTATATAAATGACTCTTGGGGACAAAAGCTACTAGAGGAATCAACCATAAAAACTTTGTGATGTGGTACATCTTTGTGTCCTTTTGTTACTCAGGATATTTAAACTTCACTTGTTCAGTATAATTTGAGCATCTCTTTTCCTCAATTTCCTCCCAATAGCAGGAAGACAATCCCCAAACAGGGAGAGAATAAGATAAATCCAGGTAAAATTATCTTTTTTAATGGACTTTTATTATCCCAGAAAACAGGAAAAATATCTTAACTCACTTTAGTATCTCAGTAATTAGCATACAATGACTGACGACTCACTGTACTCACAGTACAGTGAGTACAATACATTTATGCTGAATTACCCAGGTCATCAAAATTGTGAATTTCAAAATTCAGTGAATGACTATATACATTCCCTGCTACATAGGAGATACACCCTAAGTTTAACCAAATAAAACTATTTACCAAAGAAAATTTTTGGTAGAGGACACAAAATGGGACTCTCAGTACATGTGTATGTGGGTTCTCAACTCCTGTTCTTCCTCTGTGTATACATAAAATTACTGTATCCTGCGTTCTACAAACAGATGTGTGATCCCAGCTCAAGGTTCCTGGACAGGATCTTTAAAGTGGTAGCTCTAAATAACGGAAGAACAGACTTGCAGCTAATTCCTCCATCCATCCTATTCACCTACCTACTCACCTACCTACTCCTTCAAAAGAATTATGAAATATTTGTATTGGAAACTGATCTGATATTGAAGACAACCTACAAGATCAGAGAACTCCATAAAAAACAGCTTGAGTGCTCTTGATTCTCCTATAGGCCATAAGATCAGCAGCCACCAACCACCACAGAGGGGCATTCATTTGGCTGCTCAGAGGTACACATAAATTTGTATCTCTTTAACATGCCACCAAAGTTTAACAGGAAACCATGAGAATATTTGCTTCACAGGATTTCTCACTTATTGAAGTGTCTCCCTCTCAGCCAATCTCAGTATAGTTATAGACAAAGAGCATTTGTAATCATTTTACAGGCATACAATAAATATGTAAAACCAAACATGCCTTTGAATTACAATTCCTCTAAAATACCTTAGTCAGACATACCCTAACAGTGGTGATCAAGTACTTAAGAGAAGTAATGCTAGTAAGGGAAGACAAAGAGGGAGAAACGGGCAGCCAGTTAGCAACCTTTCAAGAGGTCAAATTTTACCTTCAATAAGAAAGCAATACTACCTTTACACCTTCTTCAGCCTCATCAATATCAAATATCTTTTTTGTTTTTTTCTTCTTTTTCTTTTGATTAAAGAAGTTCAAGTCATCTAGATTGTCAGAAACATCTAAAAAGACAGGTAATTAAAATTAATTAACAAATAGCAGAAAGCAAAGCATCCAATTATGAGTTAAACCAACATTTCAGTTGTTAATAAACAAGTCAACATAATAAAGGCATTGAGGATTAACTGATACTATGGATTCTTCCCCAACGACAAAGGTTACAGTTCTGAGAAACATAATGGTAAGTCAACTCAAAGCTTTGCAGGAAAAATCTGGTTAGGGAATCATGTTGAGAGTCCTTATGAATCTTACCATATCATGCCTCATTGTTCCTGAGACAAAGTCAGGGTTTTAACAGTTTCTAAGGCTCTCCAGCTTTATCTTGTCAGTTCTGCTTACCATCTCATCTCCCATACCTCAATCCCTGGTCCCAGCCTAAATGAACTACTACTAATTTAGTGTAGTGTGCTCTCTCAACTCTAACCACGGAACCTTCCAGGTAGCTTACCTTCAATCTTGATCAGAAGTTACTTCCACCAAGAAGCCTTCTCTAAGCCTGTCTTTCTATTCTTTTCTCAGTTGGGTGCGCCCCCACCCCCACCCCCGGACTTCAGTAGTACCTTGCCACCCCAATGGCGGTATTTAACAGCTTGATTATCTATCTCCCTACTAAATACTAAGGGGCTATGTCTTGTTCACCTAAATCCTAATGCTTAATTCTAAATGCTATTAAATCAATCAATCAACAAAAAGCTTTATAAAGCATTTTACATCATTTTAATGAGACGACAATATGAGTAAAATTTTATCTATCATTAGTAAAAATGGGTTCCATTCAAAGTTTTCCTTTTGTTCTGCCCTGTTGTACACTAGGAATATTTGACGATCCCTCAGCTACAAAGTTTTTTTTCAAGGGGCTATTTTAGAATTTTGTCTTATAAGAATGACTTACTTTCCAATTTTGTTTTAAATATACATAGGGGGTACCCCCCAAAAAAACAATTTATTTATAAAAATTAGTGTATTTTATCCTTATTGCTTAAACTTCAATCACCTTCAACTACTCTCTATTTGATGCAATACACCTATGGAGACTTCTTCCCACTGCTCAAAAGTTTTTGAACTCATCAATTTTGATGCTTTTTAGTACTTCTACCACTTTTTGTTTCCCCTTTTCCACATTAGCTAAACATTTCACTTTGAGAACTTCTTTTCATCCAAGGAAACAAAAAAAAAAGTCACTCAGGCGAGATTGGGTGAATAGGGAGGGTAGGGCACCTGGGTCATGCCATTCAGCATGCTATGGGGCAGGTGTGCTCGCAGGCCAAAGTGTTAAGTCTTCAAAAAAGTTCACTGAAATCAAATGCAGCCTCTCAGAACAATACCAGCTGTTACACTGCTACATGTGAATTCCTAGAACACTCACCTAGCGGGAAGCCTGTATTACAAGGGGCCTGCCCTCCAGAAGATAATTCTTGTTTTTATTGGGTCTCCCCTTGTATACACAATGCTTAGCATGACAGATGGTCAATGAATGTCAGTTCTCCCTATTCCCTGCACAGCATCTTATGTTCAAAAGACATTATGTTTACTGAAGCATTTCTAATAGTTTAAATGGTATCTATGTTAAAGTACAAGAGTGGATAACTAATGATGTTGTCTAAACGGAAGTACTTTTTAAGTAATTTTAATTTCTTCTACACACTTTTAGACTAAGATATAAAACTTCCTATCTTGGTCCTATTTCTTTCTGTCTACACTCAAATACAACCACTATTAAAATATGAAGAGAGACCTGACAGATTAGACTGGAAAATCGGCCCTGGAATGACAAAGGTTTGTCACCTCTGCCACTTGTGGACACAGTGGAAATTTCCATGTCTATCAGAAATCTAGTAAGGTCCGGTGCACACAGACTATGGATTGCCTCAATGTTCACTGGAATAGCCTCATCAGGCTGAGAGGTCAATGTATGCACAAAATCCAAAACACCAATGAAGAGAGCCAGGTCTTCTAGAAAAACAGTGACTTTCACATTTACCACTGACCTTTTTTCCTACTGTCCTCTTCATCAGCTTCTATATCTTTGTCCTCAGTTGGTTCTGGCTCCACTTCTTTTGTTTCTGAGGGCTGGGTTTCTTCTGTCTGGGCATCCCCTTCCTCATCTAACATAAAGGGCTTCTTCTTCTTCTTTTTCTTCTTGCTCATAGTAGGATCAAAAATCATCTGTTTAAAAGACAATAAAAAAGGGATCAAGTGATTATTTTTAATAATGTTCATATTCCAAATACATTGTATCCTTTTTGAACCCTGGCTAGTATGGCTCAGTGGACTGAGTGCTGGCTGGCCTGTGAACCAAGGGGTCACTGGTTAGATTCCCAGTTAGGGCACATGCCTGGGCTGCCTGCCAGGACTCCAATTCGGGGCGTGCGAGAGGCAACCACACATTGGTATTTCCCTCTCTCTCAAAAAAGAAAAGAAAGAAAATCCCTTTGGGTTTGCAGGCCGGCGCCTTATCCACTGTGCTACCAGCCAGGGCTACTTCTTTATTTTTTTATCTAACTTCTAACATATAACATGAAACTATCAAAAATTCCCCAAATTTATTTTAATTAACCTAATTTCTTTATGTCCCAAGTACATTAAGGAAACTAGGCTACACTGAAATCAAACAATAGTCTGTAATAAGGTAGGGTAGTTATCATCATTCAATAGAGAAGGATCTGCAAGACATTACAGAAATTGATAGTCTCATCTCAAAGTTATCCTCTTCTATCTTAATAAGAATCTAACTGTATAAATGCAATCAATCTGTAGAACTTAATTTGGCAAACTTAAATAAGAGAAGAACCAGAAGGAAGAATTCCTCGCTGCTAATCTACTAGAGACTGCAGGTCATTCCTACATGGAGTGTTGCTATCACATTGTATATGGGATATGTAAAATTACTTTTTTCACAAACTGTGCATAGAGCACGGATCACGTAGTAATTCATTTTTTATGGACTGGTGGTAGAATGCAGGAAATGTAGCTAGATGGGTATGGGACGGCAAGACCACAAATAATAAAGGTAAATGGGCTTATAACAAAACATCCTACCTGAATATTCAAAAAAATCGCCTGCTCCCCCATAATGCATCGGCACTAAATACCCACATACAATAGGCTATCTATTTCAAGGAGGTAGTTATAGTTCATCAGCACTCCCTAGATACGAAGATTCGTCAAAAGGGCAGACAGCACTCCAAGCACTGTAAGTTTGGTTGTCTGGCAGGGCTCACAATTTATTTACTGCATTTTTTTTTTCCAAGTAGCAACTGCCCTACAATGTTAATTATCTTTTAACTGTTACTCAGCAAAACCGACCAAAGATAGTAGGGAATCCAGACATCAGAAGAGGATAGTGCCTTGCTGGTAGCACAGTGGATAAGGTGCCAGCCTGCGAACCCAAAGGTCACTGGTTCGATTCCCCAGCCAGGGCACATAACTAAGTTGCAAGCCAGGTCTCCAGCCAGATCCATAGCTGGAGGCAGGTGAAAGGCAACCATACATAGATGTCTCTCTCCCTCTCTTTTCCCCTCTCTCTAAAAATAAAATCTTTAAAAAAAAAAAAAAAAACAAAAGAAGAGGACAGCTTTACAACTGCCTTACCCTCTAAAAAGCATTCATAGTTAGGCCTACAGATTAACAGTCTGGCTGTAGCCTTGTAAAGGGTATAAAACATGCAGGAATTATACAGTGAAAGAATTAACATCTCTCTTAATTACTGTCTCTGGATACTTAAGACATACACTCATCATCTCATTTTATTCACATCATTCCTCACAGAGTTAAAAATAAGGAAAGCAGGTATCCCAAGCAGTGCCCAAAGCAGACCACAAGACATGTCAGTCTTGAGTTTAAAAATGGCTTTTTAACCATGGACATGGACAACAAGTGGGATTTGGGGGGAATGGGTAGGTGGGGAGGGGGACAACAGGGAGCAAAAAGGGGATGGATGTAATACAACAACAATAAAATAAAAAAAGAAAAAAAATGGCTTTTTAAGACTTTCATATGACAACAAATAATCATATTCCGAATGTTTTGTTTATGACACTAGCTTGAATTTGAGAAGCAAATAGTTGCTGACAGCACACTTATGGAAAAACCACGGACTCTCGAATTTTTTTTTAAGCCCACAACAAAGCCTTGGAAAGAAGTTTCCATTTCTAAATTCCCACTCAGAACTGGGTTGGAGAAGATGAGAAAAAGAAATAACAGCAAAAAATTACCCTGACAACAGCCTAAAGTGCTTCATCAAATTGAAAACCTACTCCCAAACATCATACTTCACCCAAGATGTTAACTATGGACACACCACACCAGGAAGGGAAGTGTGCATTACAAAAGAATCTAGAGAAGCAAGATGAACAGAATACATGCCAAGTATTGTCATCTCTGAGTGATAGGATTCTGGGGGATTTTAAATTCTTTTTGTATTCTTCTGTGTTTTGTAAACTTGGTACCCCACACATTCCACTTTTAATCAGAAACTTTTTTAGCTTAATGCTTCTTTTGTAAACCACCTAACCATGTTGTGTGAAAGCCAATGTACTGACACCTAGTGACTAGGGTCTAATATTGTAATAAGCAATAATCTTAACTACAGACAGCACTTTTAAAAAGTTGGTCTGGGCCCTGACTGGTGGCACAATGGATAAGGCATCGGCCTGCAAACCCAAAGGTCGCTGGTTCGATTCCCCAGCCAGGGTACTTAAAAATAAATAAAAAGTTGGTCTGAAAAATAATGAATGCCCACAGATTAGGGGATTCTTCCTTAGGTAGCACCCATATTTCTAGGGTGCTGCTTTTTTAAAAAAAGATTTTATTATTTTTAGAGAGAAAGGCAGGGAGAGAGGAAGAAAGGAAGAGAAACATCAATGTATGGTTGCCTTTCACCTGCCTCCAGCTACAGACCTGGCTGGAGACCTGGTCTGCAACCTGATTATATGCCCTGCCTGGGAATCGAACCAGCGACCTTTGGGTTTGCAGGCTGGCACCTTATCCACTGTGCCACCAACCAGGGCTAGGATGCTGCTTTTTAAAGGTTAAAGGAGGCTACGTTTTGGCTTAATTGCCAGGTTAAAAAGAAATGTGTACAGTATTTCCATGTACAGATTTTCACTTGTCTGTAAAGTAGTCAGAAATTAAGGACTGGCCTAAGAATAACTATCTAGTCTACAGCACTGGAGGAACCAGAACCTTTACATACCTTCAGAATGGAAGCCAAAGGCAAGTTAACCACCAGAGGGCCTACCTTCCTGTCTATAAAATGAAGTTAGATCTCAAAAGTGCCAAGCTGCTTAATACTTCATTAGCTTCCAGAAGTTCTCTACTGGAATGGTGGTTCTGCCTTATTTCACTGCCTTTAAAACTGCTAAAACTGAATACTCCAGACCCACAAATCTCAATGTTGATGGTTCTTTCTACTTCTTATAGAAATTACTTGATTTCCTACCCCAACCCTTAAACAGTTGTGAGCACTTTACCAGAGAACCATGCAAATAACAGCACCTTACAGTACTTTGCACTACATTAGTGTGTTGTTAAAGGTTATAAAAAGCTTAGAAAATGGGTAAAAACAAAAGTGAAACACTGCAACTCTCAGAACTTTTGAAAATCAGTAGCCCAGAGCAATGTCTACCATGACCTCCAAGCAAGAACCACCTACTTCCTTTAGACCCTCCCGTTTCTCCTAAGAGAGCAAGAATCTTCTAGTCAACTAGAGGAACTATTACATAGATCTGGAATTCTACAACTGACTCAGCCAGCCAGCCAGCCAATTACTCGGTCATGGACATGATGCAACACTCTGCAAGCCTCAGTTTTCTGACCCATAAAACTGGCCTAACAATAATATTGATCTTACAGGGTGGTTGTGAGAATTAAATGATTGCAGTTCCCTCCAAAATAAATGCAAATTCCTTAATTTGGTCTTCAAATCCCTACATGAACTAGTCACTTACATTTCAAGGAATTAACTCTAACCAAGCTGGAGAACACCAAATTTTCTGTGAGCACACCTACCTGCCTTCATAGCCATCCCCTTGCCCTGATCAGGCCTTTCCAAGAGGAAAGTCTAAGGATTCATTCAGGGACTACCTCAGAAGCCAGTGCTCCAGAAAGCCTCGAATTTTCCCCTTCTCTCCAAGACCCTACAGGCCAAGCACGCGAATGTTTACAAAAGTGACTTATAAGTTCAAGAGTTTTTTGTTTTGTTTTGTTTTGTTTTCTGGTAGGGAGAACTGGCTGGGAAGCGGTAGGCCTTCCCCCAATATTAACCAATACCTATCGACAACACTTAAAATCTAACTTCATTTTAAGCCTTTTAATTTTATATGTACTAACATAAACCTGGACAAAAGGGATTTGAGCACACCACCAGTAAAAGATCTGGCCAGCTTCGCAGCTCCTATTGCGGTGAACTCTATAAAGGAAAACGCAGGGACTCTGCCCTAAAACTTGCCTACGTTTGTCACTCTTAGAGGTTCAAGCATCTTGTCCTCTCGTCCTGTCTCCCCCACACCCTGGTCTTTTTAAGAAATAACGCTTGAGATGAGAACAAGGGCGAACACCGGCCAGGACAAACCATCCTGCAAGTGTTTGACCAGGGCGCTCCACCAGGGCTTAGGGAAGCTCCTCTCGCACCCCCGGGGCCCAGCGAGGAGTGTCGGGGCTGCAGTGTCATATCCAAACGAATGCACGGTTCGCCAGTCCCAATCTCGTTCAGTCGCGGCATTGACCTGCATTCAAGCCCAATTCCGGGAGAGCAACTCAACGTGCTTTCTATTCCGGAAATGCTGGTTTCAACGCTGCCACCCTGAGGTGAGCGGGGCGCGGCCAACGCGGCTCCAGTCCCCCTAGGCCCGGCTGCCCCACATGGCGGCCGGCCGCTAGGCCGCAGACCGGGTCTCCCACATTGGGATGGGTTCGGCTCCCCGCCTCACTTCCCAGCCCTCGCGTCAGGCTTAGGCCCTCACCTCATCCCCGGACATGGCTGCGACTCCAGTGGGCTCGGCACAGACGAGAAGTCAAACGGGTCGGCCCCAGGCCTCAGCGACGGTACGAACCTCACCAGCACTTCTCCCACCACCGCACTAGGTTCTTGCATCAGCGAAAGGGAGCGACACCCCGCCCTCCACTCCCAAGCGTTGGAAATGCGCTTGCGCAGAGCCCGCCATGGCGCAGGCGCGCGGAGGAGCTGACCCAGCGCGTTCTGTCTGGCGCGAGTTACCCGGCGGCGTCGCGTCTCCAGGCAAGCCGGGACTTGTAGTCCTCCCGGAAGAGGCGGGCAATTGCCCGACGGCCGCCCAGCGACCCTGGCGCCTGCGTGACGTCCGAGGAAGACTGCCGGATAGGCTGAGTTTTGCAGGCGGCGTCTTTTACCTCAGAGTTGAGCGGAGTGGAACGTGCACTCTTCTTCAGCGCTTGTGAAGTGGTTTCGGGGCCATTTCTCCTGGGTTGGGGTGGTGAGTGAGACACTCAGTGATAGGGATCTGTTGGGGGTGTTTGAGTGTTTGAAGAGCTCTAAGTTGGAGCTGGAGGCGCGCACCTCTCTCGGGAGGTTTGCTTCATGGGAAAGTTAACCCAACCTACTGGATTTCAACCGGAGGAAAACCAAAAGCCTCCTCTGCAGACCGGAGGGAAAAGATGTGCCCTGAGGAGAAACGTCCTGGCCTGAGAAGAGGCAGGCGGTCGGGAAACCTCAGAACACTTGTTTTTGAATTCTCTACTTGAATGCTGTGGCTGTATCATGCAGTTCTCCTTGAGGAATAATAATAGCAACTGCCCTTTAGGGAGCTGCCACTTTCATTAATGCTTCCAGCAAGGAGGAGCGACACATAAAGAGGATGCTGGAAAAATGTACAGGGTTTATTTAGGTTTGTGTTAGGCAACTTGCGTGAAGGTTCAAGGAAATAGACCTTCTCTTTGGACGCTATTAGGAGGTGGAGCTAATTCTATGATAGGGTATTTATTAATTCTTAATCTATAAAGAGAAAAACCAAGAAAGGCTAAGGCTATGGTTAGTTAAGAAGCAGCAGTACTGCATGCTAGCCAGGGTAGGAGATATATGGTCTTTTTGTGGTTGGAACAATGTTCTCTCTTGTGTTTTGTTGTTGTTGTTGTTGTTGTTTATATTCAGGCACCATTACAGAGTGGTTTGGTTTTTCTCTTGATCCATCATGGTCACAGAGTGGCTTTGTCTGATGTTGTTGTCCTGTGAAGTTATTTATGTTCAACAGGGCAGCATATCCTAGCTGATAGTGTCAGTCTAGCCCCCACCATTAGAGTTGCTTTTCTTCTCACTGTGCTTCATGTCACCTGATCTATGTTCCCTGCTTTAGACCTCAAAAAACTGTAGGATGCAAACCACAATATTTAGTACTCTTCAGTGGGTACTGGGCCCTAATCTAAGCATGGACAGGTAAAATTTAGGTTCCTGCCTCCGAAGAGCTCATAGCTTAGTGAGAATGATACATTATAAGCCCCTTTTTCCATATAAGGAAACTGCGTTCATGGCATTGAAAAATTAGTCCAAACTCATACAGCAGGCAGAAGCAGGGAACCTGGGGATCAAAGTCCACACAATTTGATGCCAGTGGCTGCCACTTTATCACTTTGAGAATCTGCATTCCTAAGAAGGCTGCACTGCCTCCTCAGTAATTTTTACTGATAGCGGCTTATATCAAAGTTTCTCAGCAGTAGCACGGTTGAAATTTTGGGCCAGCTAATTCTTTGTTGTTGGGAGCTGTCACAGTCAACACTAATAAAGTTAATTCACACTAGCAGATGCACACACAGTCTTAATGAGGCCTCTTGCATCTCCATTCCCTGTTTGGGAAATGCTGGTATGCTTAGCAAATAGGCTTGCCCACTTATGTGGAAATATTTATTTCCTTCCTGACACCCCTGAACTGACTACTTGTAAGACTTTCTTCATAGGTTTCTCCAAAGGTAGTAGTTTGTTTTCCAGGGAAACCCAAAACTCCTTGAGGAGTTGGCAAAAGTCACAAAGCAATGGTAGCTAAGCTTTTCCAGGTTTTCCAAGAGATAGGTCCTACTTTAAGCTAATAGAGCATCAACACAAATCATCATTTGTATTTTCCTAACTGCTTTCATCTAGGAAACTGCAAAATATAGGCATTTACTCATTTCTTTCCACAATAGGGAAATCATTGTGGTTTTCCTGTTTGATAGATACAGACGCCAAGTTATGGAGTCCACGAAAGATAGTGTGAAGCCCAGAAGTAGACTACTGGAATCTTTACTCTGGGTCATTCTTGATGCTCCACCTCAGGTCTTCAGCTGTCCAATAGTAAGCTAATTATTATAATCCTTCAATTGTATACTAAATTTTGTTTTCATAGGCTTTAAAATATTCCATAGTCTCTTCACATAACCCATAAAATAGCAGGCCTATAGAGATTGTGACTTAAAATGAAGTAGTGACAGTACTTGAACTGAAACCCAGATCTCATAATTTATATACTCCCTTTATAATTCACTGTAAAAGGGGGTGATAACTGTCTTCTTAATAAATTAGCACACTCATAGAAAGAAGTGATTCAACTCACGTATGCACTTGGTACCTTGGATTGTCACTACTCATTACCCATCTTTCTGCCTTGCTTTTGAGAAACTAGTAACTCCAACACCCAGCATAGTGTCTGGAATTTATTAGGAACCCAGTAAATGTTTGTTGAAAGAGTGTGTGAATTGATATTTGAAATAAAAAAGTTAATTTCTTCCTCCTTTAAATAATTTTAAAATGTTTGATCTCTGGCTGGTGGCACAGTGGATAAGGCACCAGCCTGTGAACCCAAAGGTCGCTGGTTCGATCCCCCAGCCAGGGCATGTAACCAGGGTGCCAGCCAGGTCTCCAGCTAGGTGTGTAGCTGGAGGCAGGTGAAAGGCAACCATACATTGATGTCTGTCTCCCTCTGCCTCTCTCCTTATCCCTCTCTCTAAAAAAAAATAATAATAAATAAAATGTTTGAGTTGCCATT
Source organism: Noctilio leporinus (assembly GCA_004026585.1). Classification (NCBI taxonomy): domain Eukaryota; kingdom Metazoa; phylum Chordata; class Mammalia; order Chiroptera; family Noctilionidae; genus Noctilio; species Noctilio leporinus. Next base: position 86,468 of record PVIW01003025.1, on the reverse strand, counting down.
TGCTCTTTAAAGCCTTTTCTAATCAGCCCAGCCTACTATACTTTAACCCGTCATGTAATACTTATCACATCAACTATGCTTTCTTGAATCATTATCCATTTTTTAATCATTTAATTTATTCTTTTTTTTTTAAAGATTTTATTATTTTTAGAGAGAAGGGCGGGGAGGGAGGAAGAAAGGGAGAGAATCATCAATGTATGGTTGCCTTTCACCTGCCTCCAGCTATGGACCTGGCTGGAGACCTGGCTTGCAACCTGGTTATGTGCCCTGACTAGGATTCGAACCACAGACCTTTGGGTACACAGGCCCAGCACCTTATCCACTGTGCCACCAGCCGGGGCTCATTATTTATTCTTAAAAGCATGAGTTCTTTTTTTTTTAAACTAGATTATAAAATCTTTGATGGCAAGGATTATGTGTACTGTTTCCTCCTACAGTGTCTTAAATCTAGTAGCATCTTAATGCTGTAAATTGTTGGTGATGTTACCCAGGGTTACTTACTGTTTTGGTGTCTTCATAGAAGACTTCAAAATTCTTAAGAAAACCACAATGAGATACCATGTCATATCCAACTTTTGGGTTTGTGTGAGGACCAAATGGGAAAAATAAAAACAGTAGCCAATTACTCTTAAGATAATTCTTTTTCGTATCTTTTTTTCAGTATTCCAGTGTCCCTGATATCTTTTAATATTCATTGTAAGTTTTGCGTCTTATTTCATAACAAAATGCTCCTAAATATGCCTCAGCAATAATCTATTACCACTTCAAAGGATATATATGCTGAACTCTTTCAATTTGACCTGCTCACCTTATAATTTGGTTCTGGGAAAACAGCAAATAAATAGCTTTTATGAGGACTATTGATGACTTAAGATGCTAATTACTAATGTAGTTTAGCATTAATTGAGGAAATACAAGCTCAGGGTTTTCATGTGAGCATAAGGAAGCTGGTCCCAACTTGGCAATGTAAGAGGAAGAATTAATACCTGCTAAGTACATACTAAGTGTCAGGCCCTACAGCAGATGTTTTACATTCATTTAATCTTCACAACAGCCTTGTCAGGTTAATAATATTATACACATTTTATAAACAGGAAAATGAAGCTCAGAGAGGTTAAGTCAGCCAAGGTCACACAATGAATGATGGAGACAGAATTTGAGTCCAGGTCTTGTGTGACTCTGAAATTTACACTCTTTATACTCCATTACACTGTCTCTCAAAATATATTTGACTTTGCCTATTGGTAGTAGAGTTAATGATAAATATTAATATATTTGTACATTTATGTGATTTACCTTATTTGGTCATTACAAGTAAGGTAGGCTGTGCAGGGGTGATTATTACCACGTTACAGATGAAGAAATGGATAGTAAGAAAATTTAACTAACCTAACATCAACCAACCAAAAAGTAATAATAAAAGGACTTGAAAACAAGTACTGCAGTTCTCAGACCCAGACTGTTTCCACATCAGTGTCATGAGACTGGAATTTCATTTCTGAATTTTCTGGTTTTGACACATTGTGGTAACAAACAAGTGAGCATGATTTTTCTGGTTTTGACACATTGTGGTAACAAACAAGTGAGCATACTGACAGTCTTGCAACTCTTGTTTTACATGGACAGATTAAACACATGTTCATTTCTCATTTCTATTTTTTCTCATTCCCAAATCACAGTGAGTTAATATTTTAAAGTTATTAACTCATGAGGAAAAGGAGAATAAGAAAAATAATAGCAAATGAGGAATATCAACAAATTTTTGGAAGATGGAAAGTTGAGCTGAGAAAAATAATTCCAAATGCTTGAGAGGGGTATACTAACAGGAGGCAAGCAGAACACTGCAATTCCAGGAATGGAAAGGAGCAGATACTACAACAACAGAGATGCGTGAGGGGCTGAAAAGAGGGGGATTGGCTGAAAGTCTATATAAAAAGTTAAACTACCAGCCGTGGCTGGTGGCACAGTGGATAAGGTGCTAGCCTGTGAACCCAAGGGTCACTAGTTCGATTCCCCAGCCAGGGCTCATAACCAGGTTGCAAACCAGGCCTCCAGCTATGTCCATGGCTGGAGGCAGGTGAAAGACAACCATACAATGATGTGTCTCACCCTCTCTGCTTCTCTCCCTTCCCCTGTTTTTAAAAATAATAAATAAAATCTTTAAAAAAAAAAGAAAGTTAAACTACCAGTTCCCTTCCTCATCCTGCTTAGTTAGGAACTATCCCTCCATCTCCTTGGTAGAACCCTTGGGATTTATTCTGTGAAAAAAAAATCAATTGAACTAGAGAAGACTCAGACTGATATACCAGGCACAGCTAAAGATGAAAGATTATAGCTGGCAAGGCTGGATGCCGCACTGAAGCAGAGATCAGATGATGAAACTCACCTAGTCCTTTTGCTCTGTTTTACTCCAAAAATTCTAATACCAACACTTATATTCTCCAGGCAGAATAGCAGAGAATTAATTTTGGGAGAAACTTAAAATGTAACAACTACAGAAGAAAGATGTATAGATACTGATACTTGAGGATCTCCCCATAGAACAAATAGGTCCCACTTTTATCATCCTATAATGAAACACACTAACCGACAAACTTTTCTTGTTAACACAGAGTTTCCAAGTACCTTTGTAGTAACTCATTCAAATATGAAGGAACAGCAAAGGACCACCAGAGAGTTGAGAGAAACCATCACCAAGAATGACAGCATCAAATAGAAATGGAAAAGAAAAAAGAAACTGAGAGGAAATGGACAATACAGAGAGCAGAAGAATATCTTTAAAATAAAAAAGCAGTAAGTATCCTCTGAGAGATAGTACAAAATAGTGCATCCATAAAGCAAAAACAAGATGCTCCAAAAGAAGACCAATGAGAAATAGCACTGAGAAATTAAAAATACTACAGTGTACTCTGATTTGGTGTGGTTCAGTGGATTGAGCACTAGCCTGCAAACTGAAGAACACTGGTTAGATTCCCAGTAAGGGCACATGCCAGGTTGTGGGCCAGGTCCCCAGTTGGGGGTGCATGAGAGGCAACCACACACTGATATTTCTCTTCTCCTTTTCCCTCCCTTCCCCTTTCTCCAAAAATAAATAAATAAATAGCGTGTGTGTGTGTGTGTGTGTGTGTGTATGAAAACTCTATCTTCACTATGAAAATTAGGCCTAAAGCTGGAGTTAACCAATAAAGTAAAAACAAAGCACTGTTTTCTTTCAAAGAAAAATCTTAATGTTTTATATATATATATATATATTTTTTTTTTTTTTTTAAAGATTTTATTTATTATTTTTCAGAGAGAAGGGAAGGGAGAGAGGCAGAGAGGAAGAGAAACATCAATATATGGTTGCCTTTCACCTGCCTCCAGCTACTGATCTGGCTGGAGACCTGGCTTGCAACCTGGTTATGTTGCCCTGGATGGGAGTTGAACCAGTAACCTTTGGGTTCTCAGGCCGGCATATATTTTTTATAAAAAGGAAAGATTTTATCCAAGACACTGGAGTACCCCACAGATTTAGTAAACTTAATTCCTATTCTTGTTTCTACTCTGTTCTTATGAGTATTAATAGAAGAATCAGTGACCTAGCTAAACAAATAAAATTATAGCATGGAAATATGAAGTCTAATGAGGAAGATACAGGGCAGATTCGCCCCTTCTCCAAAAAACAAATTATCTTCTGTAAGAGACCGTCTTTGGCTTCAGTGAAATTTTTGTAAAGACTCTTAATGCGTTCGCCCAATTCATGATGGGTGATTTAGGAGCATACCTACCCACAATGCTCTGAGTGTTCAGCAGTTTTTGACCAAAAAATGGCATGACCCCATGCCCTATCCTCCCTATTTATCCTATCTCACCCTGAGCTACTTTTCTTTGTTTCCCCAGTTAATAAAGTCCTCAAAGGGAGCTTTGCCCACATAGAAGAAACAAAACAAAAAATAACAGAAGCACTAAAAGGTATCAAAAATTGACAAGTTGAAAAAATTTTGAGCACTAGAAAAAAAATGCCTTGATAGGTGTATTGCACCAAATGGAGAGTAGTTTGAAGATGACTGAAGTTTAATCATGTAAGAATAAAATACACAATTTTTATAAATCCAGTTTTTTGGGTTCTCCTTTATATAAGGAGAGCTTTTATGATCTTGCAAAGTATAAAAAGAGTGAGACTCAAAATTTTTGAACAATATTTAGTGCTTTAGAATTTCATGTCAACTTTGCAAATTTTATTTTAGGAAACTAAAAACAAAGTGCCCTCTAGGTAGTGGATCTTAAATTTATAGAACAAACTATTTCATATGTTCATATTTTTTTCACATATTTTAGAACACTATGATTTTTCAATTAAGATTTTGTTATAGCTAATATTTATTGTGCTTCCTTTTGAACATTCTTCTATTTTTTTTTAAGATTTTATTTATTATTTATAGAGAGAAGGACAGGGAGGGAGGAAGAAAGACAGAGAAACATTAATGTATGGTTGCCTTTCACCTGCCTCTAGCTACAAAGCTAGCTGGAGACCTTGCTTGCAACCTCATTATGTGCCCTGGCTGGGGAATTGAACCAGCGACCTTTGGGTTCGCAGGCTGGCACCTTTCCACTGAGCCTTCAGCCAGGGCTGAACATTCTTTTAAGATCTTTAATATATTTTCCTATCCCATCAACCTGTGAAATAGGTACTATAATTTTCCCCATTTTACAACTAAGAAAATGAGCTCAAAGGGATTAAGTAATTATCTTCCAGATATGATAAGATCAGTTCCTAGATATTGTACATTCTTTAAGTATGATACCATTTTTTTCTTTTTATAGTAACTATATCATACTGATTTTCAACCTTTGGAGATATTTTTCAGCCTGGTTCTGTTACCATTTTAGTTGTATCTCGTATATACATGTTATACATTAACTTTGTAGGCATAGATTATGTATCTTTCTCTAACTAGTTGATAAGAATGTTGAATGGGCAAGGCCAAGTGTGGCCCACTGCTATGGACCTTTGTCCACATGTTCCTTTCATCAAGATGAGAACCTTGAAAACTATACAATCGTAGCTGAGATGATTCACCCATGGATAGATAGAAATACCATGCTTTCATCCTTCTCACCAGTTAATACTTCATTGGTTTTGAGTCTGGGTCTGAAAAGTGAAAGGAAGGTAAAAAATTTACAAGAGTATAAGACGCCAGCCTGGGAACCCAAAGGTTGCTGGTTCGATTCCCAGCCAGGGCACATAGCCAGGTTACAAGCCAGATCTCCATCCAGGTCTATAGCTGGAGACAGGTGAAAGATAACCATACATTGATGTCTCTCTCCCACTCTGCCTCTCTTCTTTCCCCTCTCTCTAAAAAATTATAAATAAAATCTTTTAAGTAAATAAATTTACAGGAGTAGCATCTCTGCTCCATCCTTCACTACGTCAGAGAGAAATGTGAAAAAAGAGGAAACCAGAACCTTGATTACCTTACCTTTCTTCTAAGTAGACCGAAGTTCTTTGTATTCTGATCTACCACTCAATTTTACAAAGAAAGAGCCCTGGCTGATGTTGCTCAGTGGATTGAGTGCTGGCCTGCAAACAAAGGGTTGCTGGTTGGAAAGGAAGTCAGAGCACAAGCCTGGGTTGCAGGCCAGGTCCCGAGTTGGGGGTGCACAAGAGACAACCATACAAAGCCTTGGCTTTGGTGCTCATTGGGGCTTATGACCCTAAAATATAATCTTGTTGAGTATGAAGCAATGAAATGAATTACCTTCTCCTTTCTGTAAGATTTTATTTATTAATTTTTAGAGAGAGGGAAGGGAGGTAGAAGGAGAGGGAAAGAAATATCGATGTGTGAGAGATACATCAATTGGTTGCCTCTCACATGCCCCCAACTAGGGATCTGGCCTGTAACCTAGGCATGTGATCTAACTGGGAATTGAACCAGTGACCTTGTAGTTCACAGGCTGGAGCTTAATTCACTGAGCCACATCAGCCAGGCCTCTTTTTTCTTCTTCCCCACTTAGTTCCACTTTCTGTGACCCTGTATTCCCATAATCTGATATCCATCAGATACAAGATGTTTTTCCCTCCTCTCAACTCCAAAGTTAAATTCTTTTATTTATCTGAAGGACTTACTTGGTAGATATACAATAAGTTAAAATTTAGAAAACATTCACATTTGTGGAGTGCTTCACAGTTTTCAAGGTGTATGCACAATCTCACTTGATTCTCTTTTTGGTCCAGGGTAGTAGGCAGAGGAGATAGTGGGTTTGGAAAGTAACAAAGCTCGATCTAGAATCCAGGTCTCCTGATGCCTTTAGTCATTCCCCTGTCTCTCTACCAGCTACCAAGAAGTTGGTCCCTAGAAATAAGGATAAATCAGTGTAGTGTTGTGTCACACTCTTCCACCACCATCCCCACAAAAACAATGGTTCTTGCAGGGCCCTATCGTAGACTGCTCCCTCTACAGAGCTCTAGGCTTTGCATCACTCAGGGTCATAAATTGTGATCTTGTAAATTCTAGTGCATTCGAGTAAAATCCAAATGAGTAAGAAGAGGAGAACCACAACCTAATAACTTACAGAGCCATCAGAAGAGCAGCCTCTTCAACTGTTGGAGATTTACATAAAAATTTGAAAATTATGAGACCAATATTGAAAGTCCCCAAAGAGATTTTACTGATATGATAAATAAGATTGCCTCAGCAATCTATCCACCTACAGTTTAATTTTCCACTGAGTATCCCTTAGCCTCACTGGTGCTGGAGCTGTGAGCAGTCAGGTCTGGTCTGGGGCTGGGATAACTCTCCAGGCGTCTCTCCCAGCTTTTATAACGTGTGATTGGGCTTTCCTCTGGCTTGCCAGCCACACACACACACACACACCCCCGACACCCCACACCCCACACCCCACACCCCTGCTGCCCCTGCTACTTGGTGTTCTCTCTGCCCTGGCTTTGCCCCTCCTACCTGTCTGGATAAGTATTTCTTCTTTATATCTTTGTTTGTTCTGGCATTTCTGGTTGTTTTTAGTTTTGAGGTAGTTATATCCCTTCTAAGTTGTAAAGTGAGACACAGCATGTCTACCCACGCCTCCCATCTTGGCCCTGCCTCTACTTTTGCTTCTTTGATAAAACCTGTTCTCCTGGTCTGCTTACTGCTGCTTTTCAACTGATGAAGCATTTCCTCTTTTCATTGTGAATCAATGAGAATCTTCCTCTTGTGAGACAGAGTAAAGGATGAAGTAATTTTTGTAGTATGCCTGGTTGTGTTCATTAGGTCTGTGAAATTACAGACAAGCAAGCAATAAGACCCCTCTGCTACACAGTGAGAAAGGAAGTTCCTTTAACCTCTCTTCTTTGAGGGAAAGCATATGAGTAGAGTTGGTAACTTAAATAAGCTTTCAGAGTGAGTGAAGCTGCTGCTATTTGGGACAACTTAAAGAACTTGTCAGTCATCTTATTTCTTATTTTTCAGGAAAGCTGAATAGATTTATTTGTTTTACATTTTTGGGTTAGACTAGTTAGAGGTTAGAATAAAGGAAGCAATCTACCTTTCACTGAGTAGTAGCTTCTTATTTCTCTTTACCCTGCTTTTCCCATTTTCTAGCAGCAAATTATAAAATTCTTGGGAAGAAGTACTACTTAGTAAAATCTAAACCCTGACACAAGAGTCACATTTAGCATTTCTTTAAATGTCTTAAATGTCTTCAGAAAGTCACTTGTGGTATCAGATTTCTAAGGACTTTTACAAAGAAGAATTTAGGATTTGGGATCAGTCTGCCTGTGTAGAATTGGCTCATTTCATATTTATTAGAGTTGAAACAGATGAACAATATTCAATTTATTGCAAATCCTCATTTTCCTTTCTAAGTTTTTTATTTGTCAGAATGGATACCATTTGGGCACATTTATATAACTATTAGAGGAAATATTGGGACAATGTTTTTAATTGTAAATGAATTTGCCCTGTTTTAGCAATATTGCACATTTGTTCTAGGAGGCTACAAAGATGGCATATTGGAGTCACTTTTTGTTTCTTCAGTTATTTGGGGAGGTCTTTGTGGGATCAAGATATGTTGGCCCAATCTGAAAAACACTTTAATAGGTGTCTGTCTTAAAACCATTTCTATTTTGTCTAAACAGAATAATTTGTACACAGTCTTAAGGTTTGCTAAGCTGTATTTTCTTAGTTCTGCTTTGATCCTTTTCTGCAGAAAATTTATCTGACATCAAAGTCTCTTCCCTTCCTTCTGCTATAAAGTTGTTGAGAGCTGTAGCAGACCATTGGCTTAGCTTCAGGCCAAGCACAGTGAGTGCAGAATGTACCCCCAAGTAAAAGGAACTCAGAAAATCAGAAGACAGCATGATAACGGGGTGAAGAAAAGGGAGAGATGTGGTTTCTGGTGGGAAAAACACAACCAATAGTCACCACCAAGGTCTTTGCTGAGCAATGAGCACAAAATCAGGCTGAAGAGAATATTAGGAGATCAATAATTTCAGTAGTTCTGTTCCTTCTACACTGTGGGAGTGACTATCTAAGAAGAAGTCTGAACTCTAACCACTGTTTCAGTGGACCAGGGAGACAAATTTACATTGACAAGTTGCTGCCTGGATGATTTGTGTCTTTTTGTCCTTTAGGTAAAGCCTGGACCTGCCACATGTTTCTTGGCCTCAGAAGGGTCCTGAAGCAGGCTGTCCATGCATGACCCAAATCACCCATTAAAATAGTATTCAATTTGTCATCTGTTATTCATAAGAATTAAATTAATTAAGAAAAAATAATTAGACTCATCAGTCCAGTCACAACAGTCTGTGTGTATAGATACAACCTAAGAGATCAATCATTTTGGTGTTGTAAAAGAAAAAAATTATGATACTTGTGAAAATGTAAGGAAGACTTTATTGAGGATTAATGTAATAGGGATATTGCAGTGGGGGTGGTGGGAGAGAAGGTCTGGCTCACCTCTAAATATAGCAAAGACAGTTAAGGATTTATATATAGCTAATGAACATATTGAGACAGTCAGTGGATTAAAAATTACTAAGAGGAGACAGAGGGTAGGAGGATTCTTGCTAAACTGACCTAATGGGTTTTAAAAATGTATTTTGCAATTAGTTTGTTTATTTTATTTATTTATTTACTTATTTTGAGAGAGAGGGGAAGGGAGAAAGGCAGAGAGAGATAGCGACACCAGCAACCTTTGGGTTCACAGGTGGGCGCCTTATCCACTGTGCCACCAGTCAGGGCCCTAATGGGATTCTTGCTAAAGGTGGGGGATGAGGAACTTGATCAGATATTAAGGATAAGGGAACTCTCACTATTAATGGATTCTTGCTAAAACTGAGATAGGTAGGCCAAAGATAGAATGAGGACCATTTTCAAGGCCTAGCTGAAAAGAGGATTCAGAAGAGCCTAACTCAAGTTTGGTCAGGTAGAAAGCATTTGTTAACATCCGGAAGTTTTTTTCTCTCTCTCCCTATCCTTTCCCATCCTGCTTCCCCAACCCCCAAAGCTACAAAAGAGGAGTCTCTACTTTCCTTGTTGGCCTATCCCTTACACTTCCCAGATTTCTTCATTTGAAAAAAAAAAAAAAAGTGTGGCAGACTCCAAGGACTCCAGGTTCAGCATCTCAACTAGCAGATATGTCTCTTGATTCATTCCAGTCCCTGATTGCTAGGGTGGGTTTTTTCCCTGATGAAAGAGTCAAGATCCTTCTCACTTTGGGCAACTTGCTTCTGAGATGTGGAGAGCCATCCCTGACAGACCTACAACAGTAGTAGACTTGTCAGTACAGGAAGAAGAGCTAGTGATTAAGCAAACACATCACCCTCCTCTTGGTTGGCACATTTTTAGACAATTGATGGTCAACTTTTAGTGATGGAGCACTGAATGCACAGAATTGAAGGAGTCTAAAACCACTGCTTGAGAAGGGAGTAAATACTATTTTGTTTTCTTTTTATTTCTACCATAGCAAGCTGGTTTGGGCCAGGATAGCAGACCACCAAACTAAGGTACCTGTAGTTTCCCTCCTTTTCACTTCAGGAAAAGGTACCAAACTTCTTGTATGGCTCTAAAATTAGGCAAACTTGGGATTGTCTTCTCTCTCATTCACTTACCACCTCTGTCCTTTGGGCTACTCTAGGTTTCAGTTTCTTCAACTGTGATGTGTAGTTGGTTAATAGGATTAAAAGTACATAATTGCCTAAAGCAGAGTCTGGTATATAACAGATAATCGAATGAAGCTATTATGATTCATGCCCCTGCCTTTGTCATTAATTAGAAGTTTGAGTTGTGTTACAGTGGAAAGAGTAGCACAGTGGAAGAGTTATAGTCTGGACTCTTACTGATTCAAGTGTCTGCTTGGAAAACCCCTTTCCTACTCTGAGCCTCAGTTTATCTGTAGAACATGAATGGATACACAAAATAAGTTATCTAGAAGCTTATTAAAATATTTATCTCCCAGGCTCCATCCTTGAAGATTTGGATTCAGTGGGTCTATGGCAGGCTTTCTTTCTTTCTTTTAAAAAGATTTTATTTATCATTCTTAGAGAGAGGGGAAGGGAGAGGCAGAGATGGAGAGAGACATCAATGTATGGTTACTTTTCACCTGCCTCCACCTATGGACCTGGCTGGAGACCTGATTTGCAATCTCATTATGTGCCTTGGCTGGGGAATCAAACCAGCGACCTTTGGGTTCGCAGGCCAGCACCCTATCCACTGTGCCGCCAACCAGGGGATACGGCAGGCTTTAGGGTTTACATTTTGTAAAAAGCCCCTAAGAGAATTGGTGAACAAATGTGGTATATATACAGTGCAATACTAGTCAGCAATAAGAAAAACATCAAACTACTATGCATGCAACAAAATGGATAAACCTCAAGAACATTATGTTGAGCAAAAAAAGTCAGACACAAAGACATCTATCAATATTACTTCATTTATGAGTACTGAAAACAGCAAAATTGGTCTGTGTGCTGGGAGTCAGAATAGAGGTTGCCTTTGAGTGGTGAAAATGGGTATTGACTGAAGGGGGCACAAGGGAACTTTCAAGAGTGAAAGAAATGTTCTATACCTTGATCTGAGGGTAATTACACAGTTGTATATGTTAAGTTAAAATTCAGCAAATTGGATACTTAAAATTTGTATATTTTATTATATGTATATTATATCTTAACAAAGTACTAATAGCATGGAGGGACAAAGCTCCCATGATGATGATGACTTTAAAGCATAGCCAGATTTAAGTTCCCTGGACAAGGTAATTCCTAAGATCTCTTCCAGTTCTAAAACCCTATGATTTCTTTTTTTTTTTTTTAAAATTGATTCGAGAGATAGAGGGAGAGAGAAATATTAATTCATTGTTCGATTTATGCATTCATTGGTTAATTCTTGTATCTGCCCTGACCAGGGATCAAATCACAACCTTGGCATATAGGGATGATGCTCAAACAACTGAGCTACCTGGTTAGGAGGCTGTATGATTCTTTTTTTTTTTTTTAATTGATTGTAGAGAGACAGGAGGGGACAGGGGGGGAGAGAGAGAGAGAGAGAAAGAGAGACACATACACATTGATTTCTTGTTCCACTTATGTGTACATTCATTGTTGCTTCTTGTATGTGCCCTGACCAGGAATTGAACCTGTAATCTTGGCATATTGGGATGATGCTCTAACCAACCAGGCTACCCAACTAGGGTCAGGCCCTATGATACTTAAATCCTCATCTCAGTCTCCTTGCCTGTCATTTCCACCCACAAATTAGATTATCTCTTTTACCTTTCTTGGTCAATACAAGATGAAAGATACTAAGAAGAGTCAGAGTCCTGAGTCTATCCTAGCACTCAGATAAAGGATAGTGATGAAACTTAAGAATCATCAGAACGAAGGCCAAGGAAAAGACATTGAATTTCCATCATCGGTCTAACTAGTAACCTGTCCCCTTGGCCCAACAAGACCAACAAGTCTGAGGATTTTCTTTTGGTTTTCTTTTCTACCCAATCATTCAATTACCACATATTTGAGCTTGAGTGCTTGCTTTGTGTCAGGTGTTACTTGATAGTGGGAGCAGCAAAATTAATATGTCAATAAGGTCCCTGCCCTTGGGGAGTTTAAATTCTACAAGAGAAAGAAAGCCAATATGAAGATAAACAGATAATTACTAATTGTGGTTAAGAGCTACAAAATAGAAATAGGATGATGGGATAGGTAAAAACTGGGGAAGAATTTTTTTAGATAGAATCATCAAAGAAAGAGGTGATATTTGTACAAAGATTGCCAATGATCCAGCCATGCAAAGAGCTAAGGGAATCAAGGTCAAGGCTAAGGAATGAACATTAAGGCCAAGGTAGGAAACAGTTTAGCATATTTGAGAAACAGAAAGAATTACAATGTGTCTAGAATGCAGTGATTGAGAGGGAGAGTATCAGAGGAGGTTAGAAAGAGTAACAGGGCTTTGCAAACAATTTTCATTTTATTTCAAGAACAATTGGAACTATTAAAGGTTTTAAACAGGAGTGACATGTAATTTGAATTGTGCCACTCTATCTCCTCCCAAAAATCACCCTGGCTGCTATTGGGAGTGAATGAAACAGAGTAGGCACGGAGGCAGGATGTTAATTAACGTACATTAAAAATTATCCAGGCAAAAGTGATGGTGGCTTGGCCTAGGGTAGCTTTGGTTAGTGGCTCAGCAGGGAGTCAGAACCTCTGGGACTGGATTAACCAAAGACAGCAAGAATGATCAATTTGAGGGATTGATGAATTCTTCATTCTCAGTTGGCCCTGTCCTTCTAATATTTTCCCACATGTTAGGGATGAGGCTGATTAAAGAATTCCTTGGAATATTGTGTTTAGTCCCTGAAGTAGCTTTCTTTAGACCCATTCAAAAAGTGGCAGTCTTGAGAAGTGAGCCAAATTTATGATAAGAGCTTCCCTGGGCCCTTTTCATCAGCCCCTTTCCTGCCTTTTGGTGTCCCATCCCCATCCTCAGCAGAATCTGCTCCAAAGCTCTCTGGACTCATATCTTTATTTCTTTCTCTCTCTCCTCAAAGGTCTACCTACCCTTGAATCAGAAACAGAAAACAAATCTAGTAACACTAATTGCTACCAACATAATCATGATTGAGAGCATTTGTACTTTACCCTAGTATTCCACAAGACATGTTATGGAACATGGATGGTTAAGGGAAGATACTTTAAGGTAGAAAGTGGTTTAAATCCTATTTTGTAAATTATTCCACTCTGCCTTCCCATAGAACTCAGACTAGCAGAGAGGTTGCCTGAAGAAAAGCATTAACTGGAGACATTGTTGATCTTAGACCATGGTGACCTGGGTCAGTGGGTAGGGGGATTTGGAGCAACATAGGGTGGGAATGGCTTTCCATAGAAACCTTAAAGAGACGACAATCCAGAAGTCCCTGGATGGAGGACCCCACACTTGTCTGGAAGAAGATAAAAGCCCAGATATAGGCCAGAGAACAGTGGACCTGAAGGAGGGAGGATTTAAACAGGCTCCTGAAAGGAAAGGTAGGATTTGGAAAAGGAGATGGGGAATAGCCAAGGCATTCTAGACAAGGTGTAAAGAAATTTGCAAACTAGAAGCTACAAGTCCAGAAATATACAACTCTGCCCTATCTTTCTCCCTATTCCCCACCATGGTTGCAAAGAGGCATGCTAGGGGTCAAGCATCGGCTCAGGTCTGACCACAGCTGACCCTGATGGATGTTGATAGGGTTGTTTTCCTTTCTTCACTCCCCTCCACAACAGAGGAAGCTGGAGTTCACCAGCCAGGGGCCTAATCAACATTTTAAAGGTTCATAATCTACCAGATAGAGAGCAGACCAGAGTATAATTTACCACTTTTTCCCCATTTTTAGTATGTAAGAATATTTCTTTTAAGTTTTTTTTTCTTTATTTTTAGAGAGAGTGGAAGGGAGGGAGAAAGAGAGGAAAGGACCATCAATGTATGGTTGCCTTTCACCTGCCTCCAGCTGGGGACCTGGCTTGCAACCTGGTTATTTATATACCCTGACTGAATCAATGTAAGAATTTTTTTTTTAACTTCATTTCTTTATTTTTAGAGAAAGGGGATGGGAGGGAGAAGGAGAGGGAGAAAAACATCAATGTGTGGTTGTCTTTCATGCTCCCCCAACTGGGGACCTGGCCCAAAACCCAGGCATGCGCCATGCCTGGGACTTGAATCAGAGACCTTTTTGTTCACAGACCGGTGCTCAATCCGTGAGCCACACCAACTAGAGCCAAGCCTTTATTTTAAAAAGTTACAAATTGAAATTCTTTTTACCCCACAACTCTAATCTCCATAATTCTTCTTCCATTTCTTTGTCTTTTCCTTCCTAGTTATCTTCCTTTTCTCCTCTCTACTTTCCTTTTCTGCTTTTTTTTTTTTTTGTTCTTTGCTCATAAATCCTAAAATTTAGGGTTTTTTTTTTTTTGTTTTTTGTTTTTGTTTTTTTAAGATGACTGCCCTTAACTGGTGTGGCTCAGTGGAATGAGTGCCAGCCTGCGAACCAAAGGGTCACTGGTTCAATCCCCAGTTAGGGCACATGCCTGAGTTGAGGGCCAGGTACCCAGTTGGGAGCATGAGAGAGGAAACTACACACTGCTGTTTCTCTCCTTCTCTTTCTCCCTCCATTCCCCTCTCTCTAAAAATAGATAAATAAATAATTTTCAAAAAAGAAAAAAGAAAATAGTTTACATTGATATTTACTTCTTTAAGGCTCTTGATTACTTTTTGGGTGCATATCTGGTTCTCAGTTAAAACAGGTTGCCATCCCAAGATAAAAGGTGTGATTATTAAGTTACATGGTGCTTTTCCTTTTTTTGTTTGTTTTTTAAAGATTTTATTTAATTTTTAGAGAAAGAGAAGGAGAGAAACATAGATTGGTTGCCTCTCACACACCTCTAACTGGGGATCTGGCCACAACCCAGGCATGTGCCCTGATCTGGAATTGAACTGGTAACCTTCAGGAAATTCTGTGGAATATAAAGTCTGGAATGAATGACACCTGTCATGCCAGGTTGAGAATGATTGCTCAAGGAATATATCAGGGTTATTAGAGCTGACACTGGAGAGCTTCTATTCTGACTTCATCTGGTAATAATAACAACAAACATACTCATTCTGTGCTAGCTACTTTGAGGTGAGTACTATTTTTACTTCTCTTCAACAGTTGAGACAATTGAGGCTCAGGATGTTAAGTAACTAACATAAGATCATACAATTCTCAATTGGCAGAGCCAGATTCAAACTCAGGTGTTTAACTCCAGAAACTAAAATCAAAACTAATATCCCTTACTGCCCTGCCTCTCTCAGTAGGAAAGAGGATATTCTAGATGTAAGGCAAGAGAAGGGGTAGGGGCACATCAACACTGACTGATAACCTTTGATGTGCTAGACTTTCTACTTTACAAACATCCTTACTTATCCTCAAGACAACCCTGCAACATAGGTATTACAGTATCCTATCTGCAGATGAGAAAACACCAGCAAAATACACCAGCAAAGTTAAAAGGGAACCAACTGTATGGGAAAACATATTTGCCAATGATACCTCAGACAAGGGTTTGATATCCAAAATATGTAAAAAACTTATGCAACTCAATATCAGGGAGACAGACAGCCCAATTCAAAAATGGGCAAAGGACCTGAACAGACACTCTCTGAGGAGGGTATACAAAGGGCGCAAAGGCATATGAAAGAATGCTCAATATCACTAGCCATCAGAGAGATGCAAATTAAAACTGTAAGATACCATCTCATACCTGTCAGAATGGCCGTCAACAACAAACCAACAAACAACAAGTGTTGGTGAGGATATGGGGGAAAGGGAATCCTGGTGCACTGTTGGTGGGAATGCAGACTGGTGCAGCCACTATGGAAAACAGTATGGAGTTTCCTTAAAAAACTGAAAATGGAACTGCCTTTTGATCCAGCAATTTCACTACTAGGATTATACCTGAAGAACCCTGAAACACCAATTCATAAGAACCTGCATACCCCTATGTTCATAGCAGTGCTATTTACAATAGCCAAGTGCTGGAAACAGCCTAAGTGCCCATCAGTGGATAAATGGATCAAAAAACTTTGGTACATTTACACATTGGAATACTACACAGCAGAAAGAAAGAAGGAACTCCTACCCTTTGAAACAACATGGATGGAACTGGAAAGTATTATCCTTAGTGAAATAAGCCAGTTAGTTAAAGACAAATACCATATGATCTCACCCATTACAGGACACTAATGAATAAAACAAACAAGCAAAACAGAACCAGATCCATGAATACAATGAATAGACCATCAGTGGGCAGAGGGGAGGGGGAGGAGGGAGGAGTAGGCAAAGAAGAGTAGTTTAGTCAAGGAACTAGCATGAAAGAACCATGGACATGGACAAGTGGGATTGACTTTGGTGGGGAGTAGGTGGGTGGGGAACGGGAGAGAGGGGAGTGGACATGGGATGGATATAATACAACAATAAAATTTTAAAAAAAAGAGAAAGTTAAATAGTTGGCTAAGGTTATTATATGGCAGAGTCTAGATTTAAATCATGTCTGCCTGGCTCCAAAGCTTTGAGAAATGGAAAATAAGACTACAGGACACACAAATCCACCCAGGTATAAGACATTGAATTCATTTTTCAGGGCCTTCTGGAATTTCCCCTTTGCTTTCCCTCAAGGGACATTTTGCTCCCAGTCCCTGGCTCCAGGTCAGCAGCCAGGCTAACATGAACCTGAAGGTCTAAGCACCATAATGTGATTCATCCAGCCAACCTCTCAGTCTCTCCCCAACCTTGAGACTTCACAGAACCCCTTCAGCTCCTCCCATTTCATTGCAGCCCAGGGTCCCCCAGAAACAACTGTCTTTGTTCCTTTGTTTAGCACTCTTTGAAGTGCTAAACAAGAAATCCAAAAAGATCAGTATAAAAGGCATAAAAGAAGAGATCTCCAGCCAAGGCACATAACCAAGTTGCAAGCCAGGTCTCCAGCCAGGTCCTTGGCTGGAGGCAGGTGAAAGGCAACCATGCATTGACGTCTCTCTGCCTCTCTACCTCTCTCCCTTCCCCTCTCCCTAAAAAAATGAATGAAATCTTAAAAAACAAAAAATTAAAAAAAAAAAAAAAAAAAAAAAAAAAAAAAAAAAAAAAAAAAAAAAAAAAAAAAAAAAAAAAAAAAAAAAAAAAGATCTTACAAAGTAGGTCTGGGAGTTCTCACTGTGGAGGTGGGGGTGGGGAGATTGGACTTAAAAGGGAGAACTCCCAAGCTCTAAGAACTAAACGATTTTCCAGGCCTACATGTACAAAGGAGGCTGACAGTTATCTAAGACTTCCTGGCCCTGGACAGTGTGGCTCAGTTGGTTGGAGTGTATTCCTGTAACCAAAAGTTTTCGGTTTGATGCCTTGTCAGGTTGCATACAGGAAGTAACCAATCAGTGCTTCTCTCTCTCATTGGAGTTTCTTCCTCTCCCTTCCTCCTCTCTCTCTAGAAGCAATGAAAAATGTTCTCATGTGAGGATAAAAAATAATGAAAAATAAAGTCTTCCTGGCCTTGATCCCTCAACTAGACCCTCACAGAAGCCCAAGGAACTTAGGTTCCTTAGTAAAATTGCTTACATACTGAAAAGTATCTCCCTATACCAGCTAGCCCTACAACTTTTGCCATATCTGTTTAATCCATTTATTAAATATATTTGTTTAAAACTAAAACTTAAAAACTCATATAACTATGATAGAAAATCAGTATCATTTGTCATAAGTAGAAGATAACAATAAGTTAATAAAACAAAACACTACTAGTGGGTTCTAGCTGAATAATGTTTCCTGCCAGAGGCTCTAAATCTGAGGCTTGCTCTCTGTGTTAAAAGGAAGATTGGGGAGGCATTAAGGACATTGGCATCAAATCAAGCCTTTCAAGTTGAACAACATTGGTAAAAACATCCTTTCTCATTGGGATTCAACATTATTTAATATTCATGCACCAGATAAAATCATACTATTATGGTACAGATTCTCACACTTTGGGAAATATTGGAGTAAGGCATTGTTGAAATGCACACATTATTTTTGTCTTAGTATGTCTCAGTTTATTAAACCAGTTGTAACTAGAGCAGGGAGTTCTGGACTAGGCACTAGGAGGCAGGACCTGGCATGGTCTTTTTAATCTTGGGAAAGTCCCTGATTGTCTCTGGGTCTTCTGAAAATGAATAAGCCGATCAGATTACTGCTAGAAAGAGTATATAATTGACAGATATATTTATATGCTAGATACTGAGAATATGGAAGTGGACAAGGAAAATAGCAAGTAAACCAATAAGTAGGTTAAATAAATTCAGAGAGCCCTGGCTGGTGGCACAGTGGATAAGGCGCCAGACTGCAAACCCAACGCTTGCAGGTTCAATTCCCAGCCAGGGCACACATAACCAGGTTGCAAGCTAGGTCTCCAGATAGGTCCATAGCTGGAGACAGGTGAAAGGTAACCATACATGGATGTCTCTCCCCCTCTTTGCCTCTCTCCCTTCCCCTCTCTCTCTAAAAGTAATATATGAAATCTTTAAATAAATAAAAAATATATAAATAAATAAATACATTCAGAAAATGAAAAACATTGAAGGAATTAAAGCATGGTAATGAGACAGTAAAGGGAAGAGTGGTCAGAGAGGGCTTCTCCAAGGAAGCAGCAATTAAATATAAGACTGAAAAATTATGTAATCTTGAACAGCAACACTCAATAGAAATAAAATGTGAGCCACATAATAATTTTTTAAGTTCTAGTAGCCACATGTTTACAATGTAACACATGTAATTAATATTGTATTCACCCAATATATCCAAAATGTTATTTTAGTATATAATCAATATAAAAAAGTTGATATATTTTATATTTTTTCTTGTGCTAAATCTTTGAAACCTGATTCATATTTTACACTTACAATATATTTCAACGCTGATGCTAATTTTTAACAAAGTCAAACCTAGTCCTAGGAAAATAATAAAGTACCCTGGCTGGTGTGGCTCAGTTGGCTGGAGTGTTGTTCTATAAACTAAAGGCTGCAGGTTGGGTTCCCAGTCCGGGCCCATGCCTAGATTGTGTGTTGGATTCCAGATGCCCCCTGATTCCTGGTCCCCACACATGCCTGCCCTACGGGAGGCAACTGATAGATGGGAAGCTTTGATGTTTCTCTCCTTTCCCCTCTCCCTTCTCTAAAAAGCAATGGGGGAAAACATACTCAGATGAGGATAAAATTATATATATATATATGTATGTGTGTGTGTGTGTGTGTGTGTGTGTGTGTGTGTGTGTGTGTAGTTTGTCCCAAAAGTATCAAGCCAATGTCAATATAAAAGTTTGTTCAGATGATACTTTTGGGACAGATATCTATATCTATATATATCTATATATATATATAACATGAAATTTTTACATTGCTTCAGTTTCAAATTAAAATGAAATGAAATTAGAAAATTCAGTTCTTCAGTTGCACTAGACACATTTCAAGGACTCAGGAGCCACATACAGCTAGTGGCTACCTGTGAGGGGCAGCACAGCAATGAACTGTTCAAAGCAGGAACACTTTTGTGCTTGGTGCATAGAAGGGAAGCCAGTGGGGCATGGTGGTTAAGACCGTGTGTGTGTGTGTGTGTGTGTGTGTGTGTGTGTGTGTGTGAGATGAGGGGGCTCAAGGGCCAAGGTAAAATTTAAGTTTTATTTTAAGTGCAAAGAAAATCATTGGGGGTACTTTAAACCAGAGTGGGTGGGATGCCATCATACTCTTCCGAGAAGCTCCTTTGGAGCATGGGAGGGTGGATTGTGAGGGGGCCAGAGAAGCAGCAGAACATAGTGTCCTGGCTGGCACAGGACAATGGAGGTGAAGTGGGTGGACTTAGAATTTACCGTGAAGGCAGAACTGACAGAGACTGCATATACACAGGAAGGGAAAAGACAAAGATGGTATTTAAGAACCGTGGAGCTAAGTGAGGTCCCCTAAGGAGCAAAGAGGGCCAGGCCTGACCAGGTCAGTTTTGATGAGGTTGAAGTCAGAAGGACGTGATTGTGGGAGCAGGCAGGGTCCCGCTGGGGCGTGAGTAGTCGAGTAGAGCAGGCAGTGGGCAGCAGGTGGGGATGTCTCTGGTCTGCGGCCTCCATAGCCCAGAGGTGAGGACTGATGGGGCGTGGGTGGGCGTCCCAGGCAGCCCAGGCACTTCTCCCGCAGAAAAAGGCTTAAATGAAGAAGGTAGCACGGCCTCGGGCCCAACGAAGGTTCCCTGCATAGCACCCCCACCACCCCCCACCCCCGCCCCCTGACAGCTCCACGCAGCCGGTGCCCACCTGCTACGACACATGCACCTCCTCCAAGTGTCGCTGCTTCTGCAGCGCAGCATCCTGCCATGAGCTCAATAGCAACTGCTGAGTGGCAGCAGCCGGCCGGCAGCCTGCCCCGCAGGGCACAGCTTCCCTATAGGGGCTCTCCAGTGACTCTGAGGACCCTGGTGGGATGGTGATCTCTAGGAGGTATGGCTTCTTGTGGGCGTGACTGCTGAGGTCCAAGAGTAGCTTTTAGACTGGATTTAAGATGCAGTTTGGGCTAGGTTAAAATCCAAATCGTATTATCTGCAGGCTGATTGAAAGTGTGTGGCTGTTTCTTTAAAGGAACTGAAAGTTTCTTTTCCCTTCACTGAGTCCACATTGGAAGTCGGGGACCAACACACTTGTTACCTCCGGAGCCTGGGCGAAACAGGATTATTCCAGGGCCCTAAGGCTGTGCTTTTAAACGGTTCTCCCGATTTGATTCGACAGCTGGAGACATGCTGCCACCTACCTTTCTACCTGGAAACACCCGAAGATGCCTCCACATCCAGGGAATGCAGACCACCAGACAGAACTGAAGCATCCAGGAACTATGCCATTCAGTCTTGCACCTTTTCACCCTTCTAGGGAGCTCCCCATACCGGACCTCCAAGAAAAGCAAGAAATGCTACAACTCCATACACAATCTTACTGGGTTATCTGTCCTGGAGGAATCTGCAGATAAAAACGGATGGCTGGTTGTGACTGGGTGATGCCATGAATCCCTACAGCCAGAAGGCTCTGCGTTAGAGGCTCCCAAAGGTACCATTTGTGCCCACTCCTTCCTTTCTCCCAGGGATTTCCAGAGATGCAGGGGCCTGGGAGGAGTTCCTGCCATTCCCAAGCTAAACACTATTGACCTCCAAGCATTTTTAATCCTTACAGCCTAGAATTGGGGCTCTCAAGTAAAAAGCAGGGGTTCAGGAGTCCTTCCTCACTCATACCCCAGCTCTGTCAGCTAAATAACCAGGCAGTGGGCTTGGTGATCCGAAAATGAAAGGAAACCACTTAAATGGAGGCCAGAGACCAGAAGGGGGAGCTCTAACACAGTAGTACCAGTCAGGGAAGAACTGTCAATTACAGACCTCAACAGAATGAACAGGAAAAAATCAATTATAAGCCCCAATAGGAAAGGATGTACATTCCATCTCCTACAAGAAATTGAATACCCCGCAACTCAGCCAATGATATACCATCACCTCCCTGAAATCTCTTTTCTTCAATTGACTTTTGTTTAAAACAACCTCTCCCAACTTCCTTTTTCCAGAAAATAAATTTCCTTTCCTTCACTTGTTAAGACTTGCTTCTATAGCTTTTGTTATAGCTTGCCTGTCCTGATTTGCAACTCTTTGCACTTCCCAAATAAACCCATTTTTATTTATTGATTTCAGGGAGAGGGAAACATTGATTTGTTATTCCACTTACTAAGGCATTCATTGGTTGTTCCTTGTATGTGCCCTGACTTGGGACAGAACCTGTACTCTTGGTGAACCGGGACAACATGCTGACCAATGGAGCTACATTGCCAGGTAAAATCATTGACTTTCCTTTTTAAGGTCAAAAGTGAGTAAGTAGCAATGTTTATCCTGGATTATCGGGACCTGTCACCTAAAATGTCCCAAGCTGTTGCCTGAAATTGCATTCTGAGAGATTCTCTGAATCTGTGAGAAACTGAATGCACCATCACCTTTGGAAGGACCCTGGGAAGGGGAACACCTAGAATATTGCTTTGGGGAGAGAGGGGATTGAGGTGGGAGCAGGGTCTGTGGAGAAGGGCCAACTAAGGTCAGGGATCATAGAAATTCCCAGCACCTTGAGGAGCAAGGGCTGCAAATGACATCATCTACTTGAATTGCCAACAGGGAGAAATGCTGAGATGCCACCTGTTTCTTGCTTACAGTGCACCCAGCAGAATCACTGTAAGCAAGCACAGAAAGTTGCAAACTGTATGATGATTTTCAAAGGCATATGTACAAGGAATTCTAGAAGCTGAGATGGAAAACTGGAGCAGTTGCCTCAGCCCTGATATCCATGTATCTTTGTCCTTGGAGGTGAGGACAGTGAAGCTCAAGGGCCAGCTCAGCCGAAGCCACCTCTCCTGGCCTAATTGTCCATTCCAGGTCTCCCACTTTTCAAATTCCTTAAAACTCCCTCCTTTCCAAGGACCATGTCCCCACTGAAGATCCAGGTTGTGCCTGCAGTGACATAACCTGAATGCAATAGAAGGCAAACCTCAGAACCTGGGCTGGATAGAGCAGGAATCACCTGGATAGAGTACAAACAAAAGGATGGGTGCTCTGGAGTAGGATAGTAACACAATTCTGCACCCTGGGAAAGTCTGTTTCTTTGGCCTTCCTTCTACTTGTCTATAAAGTGGGAAGTTCCTACTATTAGTCTTGCTGTTCTTGTTATAAATCTGAGATATTGATGCTTCTTGTGCCTTAACAAGAAATATGGGGGGAAGGGGAGCTGCCAGTTGCTTGTTTTATCATTTAGGCTGCAAGCCCACAGGACAAGAACGTTTTGTACTTTGTACCACACCTGCTGCTGATAAATGTCATTAATGAGAATATTGGGAACATATTGCAGCCACTGCCCCTGTGTTTGTTCCAGACATTTTTCCCTAACCAGGCACCATTTTGCCCGCAGGGGTGAGGCCAGGGATGCAAAGCCAAAGATGCAGTCCATTAGTGATAAAAACACTTAGCTGCCAAGTCCAGACAGCTATGTGCAAGACCAACCTATTCATCCCTTCAGCAAATGTGTACTGAGCACCTACTATGTGCCAGGTGCTATGAATATTGTGAACAAGCCCAATACGGACCCTCTCTTTGCAGATTTTTTTTTTTAAAGATCTTATTATTTTTAGAGAGAGGGGAAGGGAGGGAGGGAGAGGGAGAGAGACATCCATATATGGTTGCCTTTCACCTGCCTCCAGCTACAGACCTGCCTGGAGACCTGCCTGGAGACCTGGCTTATGTGCCCTGGCTGGGAATCGAACCAGCTACTTTCAGGTCCACAGGCGGTCGCCTTATCCACTGTGTCACCAGCCAGGGCTCTACAGATTTTAATGGTCCAGTGGGTCATGACCATTGGCCCTGCTAGAGGCTAGAACAATTGTTAGGAATGGTTTCCTTTCTTGGAAAAAAAATCCAGCCATGGATGAGCTAGATACTACAGGACCCTCAGCCAATTCCTTCTTTCCCCATTAAGCTTTGATGGCAGAGCCCAGACACCAGGAGTCAGGGTGGGGTTGGGGGATAAGGAGACACGTCATCTTTCATTGTGCGTACCTGGTCAGTGTCACCCATGGGACAAATTAGCAGACCTGAAATCAGAGGAAAAGCTGAGACCAGACTGGCAGGACACCTCCAAAGAGGAAAGGGAAAAGGGCCTGGATAATAAACCAGAATCCCTGGGGGACCAGAAGTGGGGAGAACTACATAGGACCTCACAAATTGGAACTTTTTTTTTTTTTTTTCTGCTAGATGGGAACATTTTGAAAGGTATCTCCTGTGTCTGCAGAGACAGACAAGGGAAGGGAGTGTGCCAATACACAGGCACGGGCCCCTAGGAGGGAGCAGCATGGCTGTGACGTGAAGTAAGGTATTTACTCTCTCTGGCTTAGATGAACACTGGCCTCCCCCTCTTTTCTGAAAAGTCATTGTCTCAGACACCATCATGGTAGAGTGACTGAGGTGGGAGCTGTGGGCAGCACTCTCTAGTGGCAGTCTTGCCTTTAGAGGACTTAGGTTCCAGTTCCCGAGTTACTACTCTAAGGGTTGTAGGGTACGAAATCAAGCTACCTTCCTCCTAAACCAGGGCCTGTGGGTGTAGAAAGAACTTGCATTTGGGGCTGAGATTTCTGCCTCATACAAAAGCCAATTTACTCAAGTGTCTCTCAGAGTCTGTTTCCTGATTTATAAAACAGGAATTCAAGTCCTTACAAGGTTGTCACAAAGAATTGAGTGCCTACTTAGCACATGCCTGACACACAACTAAGTGTGCAAGAAATAGCAGCGTGCATGGTAATGAATCTTGGCCTGTTTCCACCACTGGTGTCATTATCAGTTAAGAAATGGGTCCCATGTCATTTGTTACTAATAATCACTTAACTACCAAAGTTTCTAATTTACAGAGGAGTCATATCATATATGCATACAACTTACCATATAATATTGGTAAGCCAATTGACCTCTCTGAATCTGTCTTCATGAGTAGCATTAAGAGTAATAATATCGCCTCATAGCCAAAGGCTGAGAATACAAAAATGAATAAGCCACAGGTGTGGGACCACGTTCAGTCAAGGAGGGATATTTCACCTTGACTGGTAGGCTTAGTAGGTTGAGTGTCAGCCCATAGCCCAGAGGTTTGATTCCCAGTCAGGGCACATGCCTGGGTCATGGCCAGTCCCCAGTTGGGGGCATGTAAGAAGCAACTGATAGGTGTTTCTCTCCCTCTTTCTTAGTCCCTTCCCATCTTTCTAAAAATAAATAAATATATATATTTTTAAAGGGACAATTCAGGAATCTGCAGCCCAAAGATTAAAACCAAAGGTCTGATCTTGATGTTTAAAGCCACCTCTTCCCATTCCCCAGGCCACCTTTTTAGTCTGTCTCTCATAACTCCCCCTATACTACAGCCAAACAAGTCTTTCCTACCTCCTGCCCCCTCACTCACTCTTGCTTAATAAAGCGATTCTGCCTGGAATACCCTTGCTTTCAATTCCTTCTGTGAAATTTTCTTTCAAGATCAATTTCAAGTACCATCTCTTCCCTACTACCTTTATCCTACTGCTCCCAAAGCTGGGCAGATAAAGATATACGAGAAGATGGCAAAGCTGTGCGCCTGCCTTCTCCTAGGCTGAGAACCCAGCAGGCTGGGGTCAGGTCTCAACCATCCCTGTCAGACCTTCCATCCAGTAGGTGACCCTTAGAACAGTTTACAGTTACCATTCCCAGGTGGGCTCTTATTTTGCTTTGATTTCTAAGATCAGAACAGGGGTTCTGATCTTTAGGCAAATAGGAGGGAGCCCAACTTTCCATTCACCTTTCTATGATTTCGTTCATGAATGATATGATTTCATTCAGTTTCTTATAAATTGTGTGACTTTAGGAAAGACACTTAACGTCTCTGAATCTCTATTCTCGTCTATAAAATTAGGATATTAGTATTAAGCTTGTTGTGAGAACAAAGAAAATCAACTACAAAGCCCCAGCATCCAGTAGGTGCTCAATAAAGAACAGTTCCCCAAGGAAAACTGGATCAATCCAAAGTGGAAATGCGGAGAAAAAGAATATATAAATAGGGACACAGAAACTAAGGTAGAGGAAATAAATGCAAATAGGAATTACAATACATATAAAGGGTTTCACCTGTTAAATGAATCTTAGATTGGGTTAAAAATAGCTATTTATAAGAGTTATGCCTAAAGAGATGAAAGTTCATTTTACCCATCCTTCCAAGACCAAGGGTTTGCCTGCAGCCCTTATAACCCCATACCCTGTATCTTCATCAGCACACAATTATCACCCCTTGCTCACAGGTACAATTGTTGGCAATAGGTTCTATATAATAAAGGCTCAAACTTCTTTTAGGCACCAATATTTTTATTTACCTACCTTCCTGCTCTAACATTATAAACCAAATTTATCTCTTTTTGATCCAGGGTTGTGATAGGAACCATTACAAAGTGGTGGTAGATCTATGTCTACTTTTAAGATTCTCTGGTTCTTTCAACCTCTGGTTGTCATTTCTCTTGTCCTTTCTTGGCTGTCCCCATAACAGTATAGCATATTTTGTAATCCCTGTAAAATAGGGATTAAAAGTACCAACTTCATTGTTCTAAGGTTTCGGAGAATGCCCAGCTCTAAGCCAGGATCTCAGAAGCATTCAAACTCCAACAGTTCCTCCCTGCCCATTGATATAACTTCTTTTAATCTGTCATGGGCTGAGGAACCAGTGAACATGTAAACCATGGATGTGGATGGGTACCACCACATCCATAGGCCAAATGAGAGACAGTAAAGTGCACAGGCATTGTGACCATCACTTCCAACTCCCAGTCTAAAGAAGGACTGACTAAGTGAGAAGTTCCAAAACCCCTGAGCTCATGGTTCCCTTTGGGCATCTTGCATGTACACCACTGTGACCAGGGCTTGAGGAGGGACTTCTCAATTCCTCCTGCTACCCATGGAACAGTATGAGGGATGTAGCAGGAGCCAAAGACTGACCAGCCCCAGGGAGTCCACGGGGAACATTAACAGATCATTCTCAAAGTTGGTGCCAGTTGCTCTTGGGGGAAGAAAGGTGGAACCTAGGCAAGGATAGCAATTAGTGGGCAAAAAGTGCAGGCCTCATTCTCAGTAGCGGTAGTGATCTGGCTTGAAGGGGCCATCACGGGGCATGCCCAGGTACTGGGCCTGTTTTTCAGTCAGCTTGGTCAGCTTCACGTTCAGCTTGCCCAGGTGGGCTTCAGCTACTGCTTCATCCAGCTGGGGAGAAACACAGGAAGACATGGAATCAGGACCATACTCTGGAACCCTTTACCTGCAGCCAGCTGCTAATGGAGGCAAGAACTGTTCTGTTGGGGTATATGCCATGTGTTACACATGTTACCTCATCCTGTTCACAGTCAGCCTCAGCAAATGTGTTTTTGACTGTCCCCTTCCTCAAGAGGGAACCATGCTACATCCTCTTCAAGTAACCTTTGTAGGACCATCAATTATATTTCCCTTCTCATCTTTCACCAACCCAAGAAGCTAACCAAAATGCTTCTCTGGAATTTATCTATGGACAGACATTTTTCATAACAGACAGACCAGCTCTCTCCAATTCCACTAGGATTCCTGAACAGGGAGGGTATCAGTTTCAGCTTGCTAGTGTTAAGTCTATTTGACAAGTGAAGTGAACATTGAAAATAAATAAATAAATAGTCAAGGGACAGAGAAACACAGAGCTCTAATAGCATTGAATCCCTAGGCTTTTTATCTGAATCTTGGACTCCTTCATTATCCAGTATTGGGCAAAAGCACATTTACAGTTGTGAGTACACAAAAACTTATTCTTATATTATTATTTATTACTTACTGTATTTTCTATACAGACAATTGTAAACCTAATTTTGCCCAACCCTGTATTGCCAACAGTTTCTTTTTAGATTAAATTGGTTGTGATTGCTTTAAAATATGTCCTCAAATTCACCCTGGCTGGTGGCTCAGTGGATAAGGCACCGACCTCCGAACCCAAAGGTCGCTGGTTTGATTCCCCACTCAGGGCACATAACCAGGTTGCAAGCCAGGTCTCCAGCCAGGTCCACAGCTGGAGGCAGGTGAAAGGCAACCATACATTGATGTCTCTCTCCCTTTCTTCTTCCCTCCCTGCCCTTCTCTCTGAAAATAATGAATAAAATCTTAAAAAAAAAATGCTGGGGAGAGGGAGGCAAAGGCATCAGCAGAAACCAGCCCCAAGTTCATGCTAGTTCTGGAAACAGAATGAATGTCTCCCACTCCCGGAGTACACATTGAATCCTCCCTTAATTTGGCCTGGCCTAGCCCTGAACATACTTCTTCCTTCTCCCTGTACCCATACCCAAAAGGCAGTTGGTACAAGTTGTTCACCTTGTTCAATGGTAGACAACTTGGACCAACAGACAGCAGAGCCAGATTCTACTCCTGGTCCATTACTCAGCAGCTATAAGAGCAAGTCAATCTCTGAACTTTAGTTTCCTCCTTTGTAGGATGGATCTTTCACAGCTATTACAAAGATCAATGATAGAGCTCTTGGTCCAAGTAGATACCTTAACGAATGGTGACGGCTCTCTGTCATTGTTAACCAAGGTACCTAATCCCTGGCCCACACATCGCATGTGAGGCATGATGCCAAGGATGTCTTGGCCGTTATCCATGTCTTGCCAGTGATGAAGGAAGTAATGGGGCCATGTGCTGGGGTGGAAGATGAGATCTTTGCCTGTTTACTTCATTACAAAGGCCTGCCCAATTTCTCACTGTTTTCACAGCCATATTTCCTCCAAATGGGATCAAAGTAAAGTAAGATATTTTTGATTCCAC
Source organism: Noctilio leporinus (assembly GCA_004026585.1). Taxonomy (NCBI): domain Eukaryota; kingdom Metazoa; phylum Chordata; class Mammalia; order Chiroptera; family Noctilionidae; genus Noctilio; species Noctilio leporinus. The sequence continues at coordinate 58,070 of PVIW01003025.1, read as the reverse complement.
AGCAAGGCTGGGGACCTGGCAAGCTGCACAGAACAGGATAGCCCTTGAGGCCCCTTTGGGTAAAACATCTGGTCCAAGGGAAGTACCCAAAGAAGACTAGAGGGAAAAGAGTTGGCTGGTTCTTGGGGCAGATGTCCCAGGCCTTGAGTGGACACTGGGCCTCTTCCTATTTCACTTGGCAGAACCAGCATTTCAAGGGGTGAGAGGAGTGGTAATGGAGACTTCACCACAGCCTCTTCAGTAGCCAAATGCTAGATGAGTAAGAGCTACTCTTACCATTTAGCTGATAGGGAAACTGAGGCCCAGGCAGGCTATGTGGCAAAGCCAAGTTCACCCATAACATCGGGAAAAACGACTAAAACAGCAATTCTGATCCCTAGGGATGTGCACCTTACATGGGGTGTTAGGATGAGCATTGGGTTTGATGTCAGACGGCCTCACTGTCCTGGTTACCCTAACCACATACTCAGAGCATGTCAGATGATTTGCTCAGTTAGTGGTATCTCATTCCAAGGCCACAGTCCTACAGCCTGCAGGCTGCATATTGCTTATAGACATATCCAAGCTGACCCACCTGGTTATTTAAAAAAACTATAACGACTTGCCTATATTTAAAAATTGAGTATTTCATACAAAGATCATAATATCTGGCATCTCTTGAAATGCCAGGAGCTCTGGTCCAATGGGCCTGGGTTCCAGGTTGATAACAGTTAGCCAACCCCTCCCTGGGGCATATGCTCTTTTGTTTGTCACCCCAAGCCCAGTTCACTCATTTACCTGCCCAATCCTTGTGGGCATGTGGGTTTGTGACCCTCAGTCTAAAGAAATACTCACAATCCTTAAAAGAGGCAGTCTTACCTTTATTTTACAGAGGAGGAAATAGAGCCATAAAGAAGTAAAGTACCTTGGCTCCAGTTCGACAGCCTCTAAGTGGTAAGGCTGAGATTTAAACCTGGGTGTTTCTCACTACAAAGCCCATGCTCTTCTAACCACCCAGCCCTGCCACTCAGGCGTCATTCCCTATCTTGGGCCTGAGTTTCCTCCTGTTAAATGAACCGAATGATTTCTGCTCTGTAGAATACCCTGTTAACGACTTCTGAGAGGGTAGAGAGGTGAACTCTGGCAAGCTGTGTGTGTGGTCAGCCCAGGATTGGAAGTGGGTACTCACCTTCTTGGGTAGGAAGTGGACCCCAACAGGGTACTTGTCTGGATGGGTCCACAGTTCAATCTGTGCTAGCACCTGGTTGGTGAAAGAGTTGCTCATCACGAAGCTGGGGTGACCCATTGCACAACCCAGGTTGACCAGCCGGCCCTCGGCCAGCACGATGATGCGGCGCCCATTCTTTAGCCGGTAGCGGTCCACCTGCAGGTGGGCAGAGAAGCACTGAGGGCTGGCAGGGTAATGCTTCCAATGTCCACCCATGCCTCATCCTACCCTCTTGTCCAGCAGGCCTCCCTGCTTCTAACAGTACCTGTGAAGTGCCTGGACTGCCCTAAAACAACCTCTAGCAGAGGCCCTGGTACACTCAATTAATAATAGGCAATATTTATCAAGCACCTCTGAGCTACAGATCTCATAGGTCTGCTGTGAGAATTTAATGAACTGACATATGCAAAGCACTTGACACAGGCTTGGCACATACTAAGTACTCAGTAAGTATTAAGCTAATTTTGTTAGTCGTTATTATCCTTATTATCGTTATTATTGCCATGTGCCCTGGGCTAAAGTGTATATATATATATAATGTGTATATATATACACGTAAGTATATATATATGTAACTATGTATGTATATACACACAACTGATAACCCTATGATTTAAGTACTACTATTATCAATTATCCCCATATCACAAATAAAGAAACTAAAATCTAAAGGGTCAAATTTGTCTATTGTCATTCAATAAGAAGTAGATGCAGTTTGAGACTGGGCAGTCTGAAGACAGACCCCATGTTCTTAATCACCATGCTTAGTAAAAGTTGAATGTAGTGGCACTACTCTTGGCTGCACATCAGAAACATCTTGGGACCTTTAAAAAATGGTTTACCTTGGCCTCACTTCAAGATTCTGATTTCAGTGACCCTGAAACCAGGCCCTCTTCCTCCCTATCCTGCTGTCCATGTTGCCTTCTCATCTGTCTTCCTTGCTGGCCAGCCCATGAGCATGACCCCCTCAGCCTTCCACCTGCCCACCCTGCTGGAAGGACTAGGGCTTCTCACCTGGGGCTTGATGTTCACTTTCTCCACAGCATTATCATTCAGCCACTTGACATCAATTTCCACATCAAAATGTCCAATATTACACACAATGGCATCATCCTTCATCTGCTCAAAGTGCCTACGGGGAGCCCAAAGTCATGGGAGACCATCAGGAACAAAGAGCAGCCCCTACCCTCACTCCCCAGGACCCCCTATCTGGCACCTACCTGCCAAGGATGATATCAATACAGCCTGTGGTGGTGACAAAGATGTTGCCCTCCTGACAGGCTTCATCCATGGTGGTCACCTCATAGCCTGTGTAGAGATAGTGATCATGGGTCATCCAGGGTGGCCTTGTCCTTCCTCTGGCCCCAGTGGCTGACAGCCACCCCTCACCCTATCGTACCCTCCATGGCAGCCTGTAGTGCGTTGATGGGATCAATCTCAGTGATGATGACTCTGGCCCCAAAACCCCTCAGGGCCTGGGCACAACCCTTGCCCACGTCGCCATATCCCGCTACCACTGCCACCTTGCCCGCAATCATCACGTCTGTGGCCCGCTTGATGCCATCTATGAGGGACTCCCGGCAGCCATAGAGGTTGTCAAATTTGCTCTGAAAGGAGAGGGGAGCAAGGGGATGATGGGGGCAGGCAAGGCCCTGGGACCACAGACCCTCTCTCAGCATGTAGGCCTGGTGGGCGTTGGGCTGATCATCTTATTTCTCCCCACCAGGCGATGCCCTCATATGCCTATCAATCCAGTCAGCCCCAAGACCTTCTTGCTAGCCTTTCTCTGCTGGTCCAAAAGGCTTCTTCAGAATCAATTATTAGAAGAGATTGCCCAGTCAAAGAATCTGCTTCACTTTAAAGCTGTTGGTGCCCAGCTCTCACTGTGCAGTTCTTTCCCTCTTTATTTTTAAAAAAGTTTATTTATTTTTAGAGAGAGGGAAAGGGAGGGAAAAAGAAAGGGAGAGAAATATTGTTGTGTGAAAAACTAGTAGCCTCTCATACATCCCCAAACGGGGACCTGGCCTGTAATCCAGGCATGAGTCCTGACTGGAAATCGAACTGGCAACCTTTCAGTTCATAGCCTGGTGCTTAGTCTACTGAGCCACACCAGCCAAGGCTCTTCCCTTCCTTAATACGCTAATTACTCTCAGTCTATAATCTCCTTTCTCCCCCCAAATGAGGTCTGCAAGCCCCTAGCCTGCAGCCTTCCTGGGGGTCCTTCCTAGCCTGGCTGCACTGGGAGCCAACAACTGGAACTGTCATTGCCCCACAGGCTCACCTTGGTGACGGAGTCATTGACATTGATGGCAGGAACCTTCAGGATCCCATTGGCCATCATCTTGTATAGGTTGTGGACCCCTGTCGTGGTTTCCTCAGAGATGCCTCGGATGCCTGAACATGAGGAGATGGTGTCAGCCTCAGGACAGAAAGGGGCTGCCCAAGGGATTGGCCAGAGGAGGGGAGCCTCTGGAATGAAGACTATACCTGAACTCCACCTAAACCCCTCATCCATGCCCCCTAAAGCCCTCCTCTTTCTGGGTTCCTATCTCTGTGATTGATAGCACTGTCCACCCAATCATCCATCATCAGGCCACTTCCAAATTATCCATTCCCATTGTCACTGCCCTGATCCTATCATTACTCGCCTGATCTCCCAGCCACAACCAATCCCTCCACTCAGCAGGCATTTTGAACATGTATATTTTCAGAGAAATCTTTTAAAAACTCTCGAATTATTTCTACTTGCTCTCAGAATCAAGCCAAATTCTTTTAATTAATTCACCTTTATTTATTTACTTATCCTCACTCTAGGATATTATTTTCATTGTTTTGAGAGAGAGAGGAAGAGAGAGACATTGATGTAAGAATGAAATATCAAGTGGTTTCCTTCTCATATGTGCCCTGACTGGGGATTGAACCTGCAACCTGGTCTATGGGATGATGTTCCAACTAACTGAGCCACACCAGCCAGGGCTCAAACAAAACTCTTTTAGCCTATTAAGTACTCATACATCTGGCTTTCATTTAAGTTCCAGCCACATCCCATGATACTCCCTCCCAGTGAAGGAAACTACCATACTGGCTTCCTGTTTCTTAAAGAGTCAGTCCTTTCTTGCCTTAGGGCCTTTGCACTCATTGCCTCTCTCACCCCACTTTTCTCTCTGCTCTGCCTTTTTTTTTTTTTAATTGTTGTTGTATTACATCCATCCCCCATTTTCTGCTCTGCTTTTAACAAGACTGACTCAACCCCAGCCCTGGCCTATGCTTCCTCTTGGACTCTGCCAGCCTCCCACTGCCACCATCAGAAGTCAGGAGGCCAGGCCCCAGCATGCCTGCAGGAGGACCTGCCATCTTCCCACCTTGTACAGAAGCTGCTGCTTGAGGAGCTGGGAATCCTGCCAAGCCTGTTGCTTTCACATGGGCAAGCAGGCTCTATAGACTGCCAATACCCAGCTTACCCACCCTCCCTCTCACCTGACAAGAGCTGTGGGTACTTGGTGTGGATGAGGTTGGTGAGGTCACCGCCGTCGTCCAGAATCATGTTGAGAGGCCCATCCTTGAAGTACAGGGTCTGCTCAATGCACCACAGGTACTCCTCATCGGTTTCACCCTTCCAGGCATACACTGGAGGGTGAGTGGTACATGAGGGTCTGTCTTCCTCAATGGTACCTGCTCCAGGGAAACTACCTGGGCAGAGCCAATACTACCTCCTTCCTAATTCCCATGCCCAGCTACCTCCAGCCCCTCTGAGGACTCAGTAGTGATAAGAACACAACTTTGAACCAGAGAGATTGGAGTTCAAATCCTGCCTCTTCACTTGCCAGCTGCGTGGCTTTGAGTAAATCACTTCACCTCTCTGAGCCTCAGTTTCCTCATCTGTAAATAGGGAAAATAGTACGGATTAAGTGAGATGGAGGCCAGATATAGGTAATTGGAAATAATTACTTTCTACCCACTTCTGTCTGGGCCCCAAGGACTGGGGCATCAACCCAGTGACCAGGCCCCTACCCAAAATGCTGGGATGGGGTGCTGCAGGGGCAGGGAGTCAAACTCAGGTGGACCCACAAGGCAAGATCCAAGGATTGTTCTGCACTGAAAGGACTCGAGGGCCAAGCAGTCTCTGTGGTGGGTGGTCTCAGGCAAAGTCTGGCCAAAAAATTACTAGTAACGGCTACTATTTATGGAACACTCCCTCTGTGCCAGACATTACTGCCAATCCAGGTTCCTCTCATCACAGGGTATCACTGGAACATGTGTGTGGGAGTCCCACAAACCTCCTGTGAGCAAAGGCCACCTACCAAGCAGGCTAGGCTGCTCCTCCACTTAACTGGAGCAGACAATGGTCTTGAAAACAAGGCATTTCCCAGCAAAGAGCAGTGAAGCCCAACCAAAAGCTGAGGAATGGGAGACATGCTTATCCAGTTCCAGTCAGTCTCTGGAGGTATCCGCCTAACTATTCCTTCTCCACCCTAGGCTAGTTAGGATTCATGAATATCCTATTTAATCACCATCAGAGCTAACCCCTCCCCTCCACAGGCTCTGGAAGACATATTCAGGTTTCTCTAGCAGCTTATGAAAGTTCTCTCACCTAGTTTTGGTCATTCCCCAGCTCCCTAGACCATCAAACTGCAGGTAATGAACCTCTAGGGCTCTTCTGACCAGTATTCCTCTCTGGCTCTTTTGGAAACAGACCTACTTCCTTTTGGTAAGGAACTTCCCCTCCTCCACACCAGCAGTTCCCAACCACAAAATCCTGCCCTTCTTGGTCATATGCCTTAAGCTGGAACAGTAAGTACCTCACATAGAATTTTAGATGACAGTGGAACAAAATAGCTCTTTCCTATGGGTCATTAGGCTAGAAATGTGTGGCCATGACTCCGTTCCCCTGCTGCAGGGAAGCCTGTCACTGTAGAAGCCAGTGAAGCCAACATGGAGAAGCAGGGCCCCTACCCCAGCAGCAAGCAGGACTCACCTGGAATGCCAGCTTTGGCAATGGCAGCTGCTGCATGGTCCTGGGTGGAGAAGATGTTGCAGCTGGACCACCGTACCTAGAAAAACCAGCAAGACTAGGCTGTGGTTACAGAAGCACCAGAGTCACTTGGACAGGGCTAAAGAAAAGCCCTGGAGCTAGAGGTGACAGGCTTGTAATCTAGGCCCAGCCAGCTCTGTGAACATGGAGTAGGGGGCTCTGAGGAGTGAATGGAGGGAGCCAGAGCAGTGACAAGGCCCAACTTATGTTGTAAAACATCCCTCTGATGCTGTGCAGAGGAGAAGGGGCTCCACAAGGAAATGAGTCAAGTGAAAAGGCTGTTGTAAGAGATTAGACAAGATATGTAATATAGCAGCGGAGGTGATAATAGGTATATTTTGAAAACTAAGCTAACCAGATTTGCTGCAGGATTAGTTGTTAAGAGTGAGAAAGAGGAGTCAGTGATGACCCCAGGTCCTTGAACTAAGAAAACCTGAAAGGCTTAATTTCCATTTGCTTATATGGGAAAGATTGCAGAAGGGGGCTGGCATATGAAATCATGAAATTTTTTGGATATGCTGAGGTTTATATGTCTATTAGGTCTCCAAGTAGAGACTATGAATTACAGTTTGCAGTTTGGGGAGAAGTCTAGGCTAGTACATTTATCTGGGAATCATCACTATGTAGATAGTATTTAAAGTCATAAAATCAGATCACAGGAAGTATGAATGTTGAAAGAAACAAGAGGTCCAAGGACTGAGCCCTAGTGTCACCTACTAGTTAGTTTTAGCTGCTGTGGCTCTGCCCTCTTTAGGGACCGATCTTGTTCCGAAACTCCTAACGAGGCTAGGACAACGGTCAGTCATGTACACAGGACCCAGGCTGAACCAATCAATCAGAACACCATCCTTCTGGCAGCCATGATTGGCCCAGGGCAGGCACACAACCCCAAGAGGACCAATGGGACACTGGGGTTGAATTTTTTCTACCAGACCTTCTCAATCAGGAGGATGTGCATTGAGGGCAGTTAGATACTCTCTTCCCAGTCAGAAAAAAAATTGCACAGCAGTCACCACAAAAAGTGATGGCACTGTGACGAGGTCGGCGCCCCAGCTGGACCTGAGGGGGTGGCAGGCACCACACTAAATTTCCCACTTCTTACAGAACAGCCCTGAGCCTTACCTCAGCACCCAAGGCGACGAGGGTCTCAATCAGGACGGCTGTCTCAACGGTCATGTGCAGGCAGCCAGCGATGCGGGCACCCTTCAGTGGTTTGGAAGCGGAATACATCTCCCTCATTCGCATCAGGCCCGGCATCTCATTCTCCGCCAGGTCCAGGGCCTTACGTCCCCAAGAGGCCAACCCAATGTCAGCTGCAGGGGCAGGATAGATGGCATTCAATGAGCAGCTCATCCCACCAACCGGACTGAGCGATATAGTCACTGGCTCTCCCTCATTCAACAAGGATTTATGGAGCTGAGACAATCAAAAAAGAAACACATGATCCTTGCCTAACCTCAGCTTACCAGTCTTGTGCGAGAACACATTTACTCAAAGAATCACACAGGTACATGTAAATAACACAGGTAAGTGCTATCAAGCCCTGATGGTGGCACAGGGGATAAGGTGCCTGACTGCGAACCCAAAGGTCACTGGTTCAATTCCCAGCCAGGGCACACAACAAGGTTGCAAGCCAGGTCTCCAGCCAGGTCTGTAGCTGGAGGCAGGTGAAAGACAACTGTACATTGATGTCTCCCTCCCTCACTGCCTCTCTCCCTTTCCCTCTCTCTAAAAATAATTTTTTTAATTAAAAAAAAAAAAAGAAAATAGCTATCAGCATGTATGTATGTATGTAGTCTGTTCCAAAAGTATCAGGCACACAAACTGTTTTAATTATATTGACATTGGCTTGATATTTTCAGGACAGACCTTGTATATGTACCCCTACTACCCTTTCTGCTGCCACCTACCAACCTTCTCATTCCCTGAAGATTTTAGCTCTCAGCTGTCCATCCATCTTCCACATCATCACTCTTGCTGACTTCAACATTCATACGTGCTATTATTTAACACCTTGGATTCAGTACAGATCTTTGATCTCCTTAAAGACATGAAAATGATTCTTCCCCACTCCTGGTGTTTCCACCTGGAGAGAACACATCTGTGCCAGTGACCCTCTTGACTCCTCTCTGCCCCAGGGAGGGGTGAAGTGACTTGTCTGATTAGTAAACTTGGGGGGGAATAAATTAGGTGTGCTCAGCTGAGGTCTCCCTTTGTTGGCAGTCATTATCCCTGCAAGAAGCATGTTCTTCCACAGACACATATTTTAGGCCCACCTCATCTAAAATCAATGTAATTGAATTTTGGGGTTCAGTTAGCAGGATCATTCGATTTTGACATTAATCTATACCCTCTAGCTTTAATGTTATTAGTAATGAGGTTATATTTTGGCTTCTATCTGTCATTCAAAATGTCTCAAATTTGTCCAACTTCTTTGGCAGGAAAAAAAGAATACTATCATAAGCTCTCTCACTATCTCAATGTTCTTCTAATCATCTCAGCCTCCCTACCCTCCACAACACTAGCCCATTCCAAAGGTCAGTCCTTTCCCTTCTAAGAGTCATCTGTCATGCTTATAAATCTCTCCTGGAAAATCAAATTCAATAGGTCTAGGCTGAGACCTAGGAGTGCTGGTAATTACTATATTTAGGGAAGCTTAGATCCTATCAATTACCTAAGAGGGGTGGTAATTGGGTAGAGAATGTAATAATAATAATAAAACAGACTAAGTCAGTCTGATTCCTGATGTATAATTCAGATATAAAATATTCCTGTCCCATGGGAGAGACTTCTTCTACCAGGCCTCAACACATACACTCTTCTCCTATCACCACCCCTACCCCACCTTGCACACCTTGGAAGGACATCACCAATGATACTCTACCTTGGAAATACTGATTTCAAGCAACCGACTCTGGCCATGTCCCATCTTTCCAATTCTCTCCTTCTAAAGCCCCAATTCCAGTAAGACTGTGCACTAGAACTGCTAATCCATTAATCCTATAACTTTCACTATCCCTCACAGCATCACTTTCTTGTTCTCAATATCTTCCTTCCACAGTTTAAGATTTCACTGTCTTTTCTACCTTTTGTTCTCTGATAACTCATGGCAAAACTCCACACACCCCCTGGTTAAACCCTGCCCTCCACTCCACCAAAGCAACTGAGTCCAGCAGGAGAAAAATCACAACCACGTGTAAAGGTCTCATTTATTAAGACACGATTTCAAGGAACAAGCCAGTAATCCTATTACATTTTCTTAGTAAATTTACTAGCCTTTTATACTTCCTCTCTCCAAGCCTCTAACACATTTTCTTATCAACTGATGACCTCACTTCATTGCGAAAAATTCAGACCTATGCCACTTTTCCTCCATGGATTCCACTAGTCCTCCTCATCTGTAGCTACAGACCAGGTGTTCTTTGGTTACACCAGATGAGCTGTCTTCTCCTCTGTGTGGCCTCATCATATCCTCTCACATCCTCAAGGACTTTACTACTCCACGACCTCTCTCCTCAAGGTTTCCTAAGACCAACCTGATCCCCACTTCGAAAAGCCAATTATCTATGTCCATGTTTCTCCTTGCAGCACTGATTCTTCTAATTACTCCTTCTGAAATGCTTTCCTTGTTTGACTTCTGTACCTGTCCTGTGGTTTTTCTCTTTCCTTCCTGTCTCCTCTTCCTGTAATTGATGAATGTTTAGAAGCTCTCAGGACTCCATCATCTCCCTTTTCCTTTAAATATCTTCTCAGAGCAATGACTCCCACTTATTTATCTCTAGTCCAACTTCTCCCCTAAACACCAGATTCATATAATCCAATTGCTTACTCAGCATCTCCATTTAGCTGCACAACTGGATCTATTATGTATCAAGTTTGAACCCTCATGAGCCTTTACCCTTCTTCCCAAAGTTGTTACTCCTCCAATTTTCCCATTTTAGGAAATGAAACACTAATGAACCAGCTGCTTCAGACAAAAGATAACTTTTTATTTGAATTTTTGTAAGAGTTTATTTAAGCCAAACTGACAACATATGACTGGAAGCATGATCTCAAATGTTCCCCAAACTTACACCCTCTTCCAATCCATCAGCACATTGTTGGTTCCAAGTCCCAAATATATGGGCAATCCAACCACACCTCACCATTGTGGATCCTTAAAGCAGCCTCCTCATTGGTCTACTATTCTCCCCACAGAAGTCAGACAAAAAGGCTTTATAAAATATGTTACACCTCCACTTTTCTGCTAAAGTGAAAAACAAACCTCCAATGGCTTCTCCCGTTACCCATAATAAAATTCCAACTCCTCATATGGCCTCAGGTCCCTACCCACATGACTGCCCACTCTTGTCCACCCACCTCGTCACCCTCTTTTCCCCCTTCCTGGCTGCTTAAACACATGAGTCTGCCTGTTGGTGGTCTTCAGGCAAGTGAAGCTCATTCCCACTTCAGGGCTTTAACCCAAGAAGTTTTCTTAGCCAGTATAGCTCTCCACTCCACCCCACCCCAATTACACAGGAGGCATTCAGCAAAAACCTGGAAACAGGAAATAACTTGGTATATTCTGGTAGAGGGATTTTATTCCCATTAAGGTAGAAAGGCTACAGAGTTTTAAGGGGAGAAGTACTGTACAATGTCATGACCAGTTTGCCTTTTGAAAAGACCATTTTGGTTGTTGCATGTATCTACAGAGAAAGAGACCCAGGGAGACCAGTGAGGAGGTTGACCAGAACTGGGATGGTGGCTGTGAAGACACAAGTGGGCAGAACTTCTCCTTATAAAATGGAGACAAAGATACCGCATTATCTGCATACATTTGTCCCAGCTTCATCCTTGTATTGCCTTCGTATGCCCAGTGTCCAGCAGGGCCTGGCACAGAGAAGGGGTTGGCAAATATTTACTGACCATATCTGTTGTTAGGACTGAATGAGAGAAGGTCCATGAAAGGGGCTGGCACAAGAGAGGGGTGGAAAAAAGAAACAAATCTAAACCCAGTCCAACTCTCAGTATTTATCAATAAAGAAAGGGACCAGAGAGGGGTTTGCCCCATAGCCAGTCAGTGGTAAAGGTGGGACTGGTGGCCAGGAAGAACTAGAGCCAGAGGCCTTCTCTAGGCTCCTAAGAGGGGCCCACCAGTAGCAGTAGACAATGGATGTTGCCCTATCCTGCGAAGCTCCAACACCTGCTCCACTAGCTAAAAATAACTTCACTGTCCTCATGGCAGCTGTGCCAACCTGAGTTTTCCATGGATCCCCCAACCCCAAAGGTATTGGAGGGTCTGGCACTCCAAGCTCTATGACTTTTGGTCCTGCAGAAGCTGAGGACTTGAAGTTGCAGGAACACCTGTGCCAGGACAAGGCAAGAGGAATAGCAAGACCCTCTCTGAGCCTCACTTTCTTCATCTGTAAAGTGGAAATAATCATCCGCAATCCTGCTGAGTCCTGAGGATTAAAGCTGTTATATGGGCAAGTTCTGGCACAGTATGTCCTCCTCAATGGGGGCTTCCTCCCTCCAACCCTACTCAGCCAATCTCCCCTGCTTCTAAATACAGCCTTAACTTCTCCCATACAACCCAATGCCCTCAACCCTGACCCATCAATCTCTCCATAGGCTCTATTCCAACTCTGCCACTAATGTGACCTTAACTTAATCTTTCTGGGCTTAAGTTTCATCATCCACAAAATGGGGACAACAGTCTACTCTGGCCACTACTTCATAAGCTATTACTGATAAGCTATTACAATTGACCCTTGAACAACTCAGGGGTTAAGGGCAATGACCCCACTCAGTCGAAAATCTGCGTATAACTTTTGACTCCCCCCAAGCTTCAGTCATCCCTTGGTATCTGTAGAGGATTGGTTCCAGGACTCACCCATCCAGATACCAAAACCCATGGGTGCTTAAGCCCCTCATATAAAATGGCATAGAACAATGCATTCAGTTAACCCTCCACACGGGCAGATTCAACCAACCTCTGATGGAAAATGCCATGAATGTGAAACCCAGAGATATGAAGGGCCAAGTATAGACTTACTGAAAAAAGCTGTATCAAGTGGACTCATGTTCAAAGATCAGCTGTATTCCCTAGAATCTCTGCAAGTCACTTTCTATTAAAGCCCCAATTTCCTTCTCTGTTATGGGACAAAATCCACCTTTTAAGATTATTCTGTAAACACATGCAAATCATCAGATATACAAGTGCTTCAAAATATTGATGCCTTACTCCAGATTTAATGGTGTCTTGAATTTACTTTATTGCTAGCCAGCCTGAACTGGTTTTTGCTGAAACTTCATTAGTGTTGTTCCGAGTGAGTTCACTAACATACACTGGTGAAAAGGTGTGCTCAGAGGCCTGGGTTCATATACTGCTCCACCATGTCCCAGCTGTAAGACTGTGGACAAGCTGCCTTTATTCTTTATTGTCTGTGTCTCAGTATAGGCATCATAAAACGAGAAAGTAACGTTCCCTACCCTATATAGCCGTGAGAATAAAATGAATTAATCTAGAATACAGGTAGAAGGTGAAGCCCATCCCCCAGTAAACGCCCAATAAATGTTAACTATCAATACATCAGCTTCAATCCACAGGGCAGCTGGAAGGATTTTTCTAAACACCTCCAATTTTCTTTCAGCTGCACGACAGTTCCTGTTGGCTAGGCACGTGACCCCGATGTCCCCTGTGGACCAGTGCCGGCCTTGGGCTCGCTCTCCAGGCCTCTCCTCACTCGCCCTTTGGGGGTCCAGGGCCCTCGCCTTCGCTGTAAGAGACGGACCAGCTCTCTTCTGGGACCACCCAGCTGGGAGGAGCGAACCCGTCCAGGCCCCGGAAGTGGGATCCAGACCTCCTAGTGCAGGTCCTAGCGTAAGCCAACGGTCCCCCGAAGCGGACACGCGCGCACTCCCAGCCTGGCCCAACGGATTTGAGCTAAACACGCCGGCACCAGGCGGCTCCGCAGGGCGCGCCACAGCACTGAGCCCCGCGAGTCATGCCGGGACTTGTAGTCCGCGGGCGTCTTAGGCAACAACCTCGCTGCTGAGCGACAACTTCAACCCCCAAGCGGCCTCGCGCGGCAAGAATCGCGCCGCGCCTAAGCGATTCAATGGGTCTCTGAGCGTGCGGCGTGGGCTCCGCGACCGCAACTGCAACAGGCCCCAGCGGAAAAGCAGAAACGGCCTGCTGCTTGTCCTGGAACTCACCGACTTTGTAGGGCAGTTTGTCCGACATGCTGACGGCGACTCCACAAGGAATGATGGACAAAAGCGAAAGGGGCCGAGTCTCGGGCTGAAGACCGGGAACGGGGCAGGTTGCACGGTAAGAGATTTACGCCTGGCGCCAGCGCCTTTAAATATCTTCCTCTGCTTGCATATTCATGAGTCCCCCTCCGGGGCGGGGCCCAACGCAAAAGGGCTGGACCAGGAACCGAACTTGAACTCTGCTCCGAAGACGGCAGGTTTTATACCACGTGGGGTGAGGAACGGAACCTGAGAGCAGATGATGAGACTGTTCTTTCGTTCAGCCAGTGAATCCGATGTCAAAACCGAGTGCAGTTGAAATTCCAACCAGTTCACTTCCCTGAGCCGGAATGTCTCTATCTGTAAAATGTGTTGAATGATACCTACCACACAGATGATAAGTTACAATACTCCTATGTCAGGTACCTAAAATTTGAACTCTGCCCTTCAGCCTAACCACAATCTCTTTTTTTTTTTTTAAATAAAGATTTTATTTATTATTTTTTATAGAGAGAGGAAGAGAGACATCAATGTATGGTTGCCTTTCACCTGCCTCCAGCTATGGACCTGGCAGGAGACCTGGCTTGCAACCTGGTTATGTGCCCTGGCTGGGAATCGAACCATCGACCTTTGGGTTCGCAGGCCAGTGCCACAGTCTTGATTTTAGGTAAGTTTGTATGCAGTTTTATACTTGTATAAATCGTTGAACCCTTGTAGGATTCTTTGTGTTTAAAACCTTTATATAAATGATACCATACTGTACTGGTTGAATCCAACAGATGTGCCTTAACCCACATCTCGATCCACCTACATGACCTTGGCTGCTTCCATTTTTCCTACGTCTCCTCAGGCTTTTACAATTTCCTCCTTCACTAGTGCCTTCAGGTGTTGGATGTTCCCTTTTCTTCTTGTTCTGCTCCATCTTCCTGGGCCGTTTCACCTACACTTATGGCTGTTGTGATCACATATATCCAGGTGGTTCAAGTATTCATGAAATAAAACACTGTCTTACCCCAGGAGCCACCTGTTTCCCTTCTCAGTCCCATATCCCTTGTCCCAAGCGCTGGAGTTATCGCTACAGTGAATATTTTCATAATCAATTATTTGCTTTTCTGAATGCAAATACTAAGTAATACATTTGTTTTACTCACTAATACATTTGTTTAGTTTGACTGCTTTTTGATTTTTGTAAGTGAAATCATACTGTATATATTTTTCAGTAATTTGCTTTTCTCTTTCAATGTTGCTTTAAAAAAAATTTTTTTTTAATTTATTTTTAGAGAAAAGGAAAGAGAGGGAGAAAAACATCAATGTATGGTTGCCTCTCTTACACCCCCAACTGGGGATGTGGCCTGAAACCCAGGCATTTGCCCTGACTGGGAATCAAACCTGCAACCCTTTGGTTTGTAGGCCAGCATCCAGCCAGGACTTAGTGTTGCTTTTGAGAGTCATTTGTGTAGATGTTGAAAGCTGTGGTTCTTTTATTTACATTTTTGTATAACCTGTTTATTCATTCTATTATTGATGGACTTTGGGTTGTTTCAGTATTTGCTACTATAACTAATACTGCTGTAACATCCTGGGGCATATATATATCTAGAAGTCGAGTTGCTTGAACAGATATACAGGGTACGCGCGATCAGTTGGCAAAATTTTAGTAAAATAAACAACATACTACAAAGGTGTTATATTTTGAAATAAATTTATTCTTATATGTAAATACATAAACATGGTCATTATTTTTTAAATTGTTAAAGAAAGTCTCCATTTGCTGCAATAATAGACTTGATTTGACTTCAGAATCTTAAGCACGCTTTAATTAACTTTTCTTTGTCCATGGACATCATCATGTTTTCGATCTTAGCTTTAACAGCTTCTTTATTGGTAGCTTATTAACTTATCTCTCACAAATGCTGCATACGTAATAGTCTAAAGGATTTGCATCTGGGGAACTTAGGCCGCCAGACTTCCTTTGACCAGAATTTAGAAACATTGACACTGAGACATTCTTGCCGCTTTTTGGTGTTATGTGCTGGTGCACCATCTTGTTGGAAGATAAAATGACATCCATTTGCAACTTGCTTCATCCATAGTACAACTACTTCTCTCAAAATGTCAAGGTAAGCACTGGGTGGTGGCATAGTGGCTAAGGTGCTGGCCTGTGAACCCAAAGGTTGCTAGTTCGATTCCCAGACAGGGCACACAACCAGGTTGCACGCCAGGTCCGTGGCTATAGGCAGGTGAAAGGCAACCATACGTTGATGTCTCTCTCCCTCTCTGCCTCTCTCCTTTCCCTCTCTATGAAAAAAAAAAATCTTAAAAAAAAACCCACAAAAAAAACCCCATCAAGGTAAATGTCCTGGATCTTCATTGATAATCTCCTGGATTCTGTGTACAATATCTGGACTTGTGCGATCCTTGTGTATCTTATTCATTTTCTTTGTTGGTGTGGTGACATCAGGATCAGCATCATACACTTTCTTCACGTATTGTAGAATGTATGTAAATGAATGTTATTGAAGTCCCCAATTTCCTTAGCAGTTCACCCTGCACGTAGTACAGAAATTATGGTTGCTCTAACATCACATTCCTTCGACATAACAGTTGCTCTCAGAATTTAATACTTTATATCTGAAACAATGATGTTAAATCATAACCTTAGAAACATAGTTTTTCAAAATTAATAAGATGCCCATGAAATAAGGAAATGCAAAGCTATTGCCAATTGATCGCATGCACCCTGTATATGCTCATGTCCAACTTAACTAAGTAATATGCAAGTGTTTCTTAGAGTGGTTGCATCATCCATATTCCCATCAACGGTGATAAAAATTCTTATTTTATACCCTTGCCAACATTTCCTATTATCAAATTTTTACTTTTTTATCAATCTGGCAGGTATAAAATGATATCTTATTGTGGTTTTAATATGCATTTCTTTGACTACTAATGAGGTTGAACATCTATTCATATGTTATAACCATCTGGGATTCTTTCTCTATAAGAGTTCCATTCATATTTGCCCATTTAAAAATAGGTGTTTTGCACCCTGGCTGGTGTGGCTAAGTGGACTGAATGCTGGCCTGTGAACCAAAAAGTCCCTGGTTCAATTCCCAGTCAGCCATGCCTGGTTTGTGGGACCAGGTCCCCAGTTAGGGGTGTGTGAGAGGTAACCAATCTATGTTTCTCTCGCATATCCATGTTGCTCTCCCTCTCTGCCTTCCTTCTATTCTCTCTAAAAATAAATAAAAATCAGCCCTGGTTGGTAGCACAGTGGATAAGGTGCTGGCCTGCGAACCCAAAGGTCGCTGGTTCGAATCCCCAGCCAGGACACATAACCAGGTTGCAAGCCAGGTCTCCAGCCAGGTCCATGGCTGGAGGCAGATGAAAGGCAACCATACATTGATGTTTCTCTCCCTCCCTGCCTCTCTCCCTTCTCCTCTCTCTCTGGAAATAATAAATAAAATCTTTAAAAAATATATTTAAAAAAATAAAAATAAATAAAATCTTTTTAAAAAATGTGTAAACTAGGTGGTTTGCTTTTACTTTTCAGTTAATAGGAATTCTTTACATATTCTGAATACTAGTCCTTTGCTAATTATATGTGTTGCAAATATCTTCTCCAGGTCTGTGGTATGTCTTCTTACTCTTCTGATGTTTGGTTTTGTTTTTTCAATCTTCACCTGAGAACATTTTTTCATTGCTTTTTTTAGAGAGAGAGAGAGAGAGGAGGGAAGGAAGGAAAGAGAGAGAGAGAGAGACATCAATTGGTTGCCTCTTATAGGCTCCCCAACTGGGGAAACAACTGAGATTCTAGGTGTGTGCCTGACCAGGAGTCAAACCTGCAACCAACTGAGCCATGTTGGTGAGAGCTATGTTGTTTTTGAGAAATAAATATTTTTTAGGTTTTTAAAAATTAGTTTTCTTATTAAAAGATTCTATTTATTTATTTTTAGAGAAGGGGGAAGGGAGGGAGAAAGAGAGGGAGAGAGATCAATATGAGAGAGAAACATAGAGGATTGCTTCTCGTATGTCCCCCGAGCCAGGAACTATACCTGCAACCCAGGCACGTGCTCTGACCCAGAATCAAACCAGCAACTCTTCCCTTTGCAGGACAGCACCCAACCAACTGAACCACAGAGGTCAGAGTGAAATTCTTTGTTTTAACGTAGTCAAATATATCAGTCTCTTTTCTTAGAGTTAATGGAAGTTTTGTCTTGTTTCAGAAAGCCTATATATTCCAAGGTCATAAAGAATTTCTCCTATATTGTCATCCTAAAGTTATATAATTAAAATATGTGTATGGTATAAAGTAGGAATTCTATTTAATATTTTCCCACATGGATAATTGAATAGTATATCCTTCCCCCAGTGACCTACAGTGCCATCTGTCATAGATTATGTGTCAATAAATACATGGGTTGTTTCTGCAATGTTTATTTAGATGCATTGGTCTATGCAAATCCTACACTTCTGAAATTACTAAAGTTTATAACAGCTCTTGATATCTGGTAGGAGAAGCCCCCTCACCTTGTTTTCTTCAAGAGTGTCTTGGCCATCTTAGATGTTTGCATGTCTATATAATTTTGGAATCACTTTATCAAGTTCTAAGGGGAGAAATCTTTTTAGAGTTTTTACTAAAATGATATTAATCTATAAATAATTTGGGGGGAGGATTAATATCTTGATGTCATTGAGTATTCTAACCATTAATATAGTATATATTAATATATACATCATATATTTATAGATAACATTATATATGTCCCCGTTTATTTAGGTATTCTTTAATATCTTTCAATAAAATTCTATATTTTTCTCCATAAAGATCCTGAATATATTTTGTTATATTCCTAGGTGTTTTGAATGTTATTTAAAGTTTATTGTTTAATTTTTTATTTTTAGATGTTTGTGGCAGATGTATAGAAAAGAATTGTTTTCAGTAGATTAGTCTATTTAGTAGCTTTAAACTCCTACTTGCTTATAAATTCTTTATGTTAACTGTACACAACTGTATTATCTGTAAGTAATAAAAGTTTTCTTATTTTTCACATCCTGATACTGTTGTTCTGCTTTGTTTTTTTCTCATCTTACTATACTGGCTAGACTTCCAGTACAGTGGTGAATGGAAAAGGTGGACATGGACTCCATTTTCTTGTCCTACTACTACCTCTTGTGTTCTTCATCTAATTGACTGGCTGGCACCTCCCTCTACCCAGTACTTGTCCATTTTTATCATCAATAGAGCTCTTAAATTCATCCTCTTCTCTCTACCCCATGTACAGTAGCTTAATTCTATTCATTATCATCTCCCACCTGGATCAGTGCCCCAACCTCCTTACTGTTTTCCAGGCATCCAGCCTAGCAGGACCCTTGTTCAAAAAGCCAGGAACTAGGGTGGGGAGGAGGGTGCCATTAAAGGTACTAAAATAGACCCTGGCTGGTGGCTCAGTGGATAGGTGCCGGCCTTTGAACCCAAAGGTCGCTGGTTCGATTCCCAGCCTTGGCACATAACCAGGTTGAAAGCCAGGTCTCCAGCCAGGTCTGTGGCTGGAGGCAGGTGAAAGCCAACCATACATTGATGTTTCTCTCCTTCTCTGCCTCTCTATAAAACTAATAAGTAAAATCTTAAAAAAAAAAAAAAAAAAAAAGGTACTGACATAGAAAGCTTTTCCTTTACCTCATTGTGGGGGATTCCCCCAACCCATAGTAAATCCCCCGGTGTGGTGGATGAAATAAAACCATCTCTTGTAGCAAGTGCAGGAAAAGAGTCAACCAGTGTCTGGGAAACAAAGGTATGGTTTTTCCTTCTTCAGATCTTTTATTAAAACACAGTATGCCCTGGCTGGTAGCACAGTGGATAAGGCGCCGGCCTGCGAACCCAAAGGTCGCAGGTTCAATTCCCCAGCCAGGGCACATAACCAGGTTGCAAACCAGGTCTCCAGTCAGGTCTGGCTGGAGGCAGGTGAAACGCAACCATACATAGATGTCTTTCTCCCTCTCTCCCTCTCTGCCTCTCTCCCTTTCCCTCTTTCTAAAAATAATGAAATAAAATATTTTAAAAATAAAATAATAAAATAATAAAACACAGTAAACCTGAAGGCATGTAGCTTGTCAATCAGTGCTAAATAATGCTAATTACAGGGAAATGGAAAAAACAAGTGAAGGGGCAGGGAGATCTTACTTAGGATGTGCATTCAAATTTTAAAAACTTGCTGTTGCTACAACAAAGGATTAGGCGAGGTGAGAAAACAGGCTGGGCTTTAAGTCAGGCTTCCCAGTTTTCCAGTCAGGTCTTACAGACTTAGACTGACCCATGTGGGACTCCCAAATTTTTCATGTTTTCCCAGGTGGATCCCAACACTTCATCAGTCTCTCTCTTGCCTTGTCATGGGTTTTTTAAGAATTTGCTATGTAATGTCACTCTATGTAAGAAAAAAATGTTAATTTAAATTGAACATTTATCTTTATATTATACAGTGCCAGTTTTAAAGGTAAATATAAGAGTATTTAATTAATATGTAGAATCACCAAAATTACATAGTTTGTATTTTGCATCTTACACATGCCTATGAGTTTTGTTCTAACCAAAAAGAGGAAATGCTCAAACAATTTCATTTCACTTTTTGGTATGTGCACATTTAATCAACACTCCATCTTCAACTTGCTGATCAGTAGGAGAGGTGTTTGGCTAGTATAAAGCAAGTAGCATGAGAAAGACATGATAGACTCCTGTGGTTGGAAAGTGTGGCCTCTTGGAACTGTCAATACTCATGCTTATGTAGATTCAACAGGCTTACCTGTACCTCCTTTAAATGTTGCTGAACTCTCACATATTGTGGTCCACTGGAATTCTGTGTCCATGGGGCTTCATGATTGCCATATGCATGCACAGATAGACTATACTATTCTTTTCATAAGAAGACTAATTCCTTTATTTTAAAAATACTTTATTTAAGTGTTATTTATTGGTTGATTCTTGTATTTGCCCTGAGGAGGGCTCAACCTTAGAATATGGCCCTGATTCAGGTATTGCATGTTTTAAAAATTCTTGTGTCAAAAAAAAAATTCTTGTGTCCCGTGGGTTGATAATTGCTGCTCTAACCAACTGAGCTACCCAGCCAGGGATTTTGTTATTGATAACTAAGTTTGATTCCTCTGTTCAGAGAACACACTCTGTATTATTTCAATTATTTTTAATTTGCTAAGATTTGTTTTACGACCTAGAATGTGGTAACAATTATACATACATTCTTTGAGCACTCGAAAGGAATGTGTATTTTACTCTTGTTAGGTGGAGTGTTTTGTGTGTGTCAGTTAGATACTTGGTTGATGATCTTTTTTTTTTTAATTTTTAAAAAATATTTTATTTATTATTTTTAGAGAAAGGGGAAGGGAGAGAGACAGAGAGGGAGAGAGACATCAATGTATGGTTGCCCTTTACCCATCTCCAGCTATAGAGCTGACTGGAGACCTGACTTGCAACCTGATTATGTACCCTGGCTGGGAATTGAACCAGCGACCTTTGGGTTCTCAGGCCAGTGCCTTATTCACTATGCCACCAGCCAGGGCTGGTTGATGATCTTATTGAGTTCTATATCCTTGTTGATTTTCTATCTAGTTGTATCAATTGTTGAGAGGTGTGTTGAAGTTTCCATCCATAATTATGAATTTGTTTATCTCTCCTTTTAGTTCTGTCAGCTTTCTTCATATATTTTGCAGCTCTGTTGTTTGTGCAGATGCATTTAGGATTGGGTCATCTTCTTGGTGGGGACCCTTATGTAATGGAAGAGACGCAAACAATGCCAAAAAAATACCGAAAAAAATCAACAACAACTCCCCCCCACCAAAAAAAAACCCACATCAGGGAGGGGTAGGGATTTCTTAGTAGTGCTAGATGGGGCTCTTGATGTGGTTGGTTGGTGGGGTCAGGGTGGTAAACTTTTCAAGTTTATTATTATTTCGATAAAAATTGAGGTGTGTTATAACTGTTAATAAGAGTGGAGAAGGAGGTTCCCTCAATTTGGCTTTCAGAATTACACATTGGTCCAACTTTCATGGTTAACACTTGGTAATAGCTAACAGGATTACAAAGTCACATACCCTTTGGGTAGCAGTTCCACTTCCATGAATTTATCCCAGTGGTGTTGGCACACGTGAGTGAAATGACGTTAAGAACAAAACATTGGAAACAGTCTAAATGTCCTTCAGTGGGGACTGATTACATAAAAAAAAAAAAAAAAAAAAGGTACATTCCACATGGTAGAACACTGAGACAGCAACTTGTTTTTTAAAAAAGGTGATAGAGAATGATCCATTATCAGGATAAAATGTCAAGTGAAGAAAAAAGAAAGCAACATGTGGAACAGTATGCCTAGTATATTACTAGTTGTATAAGAGGAAAAGAGCTCTTCCTGGTAGCACAGTGGAAAAGGTGCCCGCCTACAAACCCAAAGGTTGCTGGTTCGATTCCCCAGCCAGAGCACGTAACCAGGTTGCAAACCAGGTCTCCAGCCAGGTCCATGGCTAGAGGCAGGTGAAAGGCAACCATACGTTGATGTTTCTCTGCCTCTCTCCCTTCCTCTCTTTCTGGAAATAATAAATTTAAAAAAAAAAATCTTTTTTAAAAAAGGAAAAGAAATGCAAATGGGTATTTGCTTTTATATATCCACCCCCGCCCCCCAAATCAGGCTGGATACACAGGTCACTGCTAACAGTATTTCCTCAAGGTTACCTCACTCCTATTCCCTTCCACTGAAGGCCACAGTGAACAAATAATTGTCAGACTGGCCTTCTTCCAGACTAGGCACCAGCAGCAGACTATAGGGGTGGCTGTGTATGCTCCCCCAGCCCCCAAAAACAATAGGCAGAGACAGGCCAAGCATGTGGCTGTACCGTCCACCCTTTGAACCTGGCCTTTCAATGTTTGCTTTTGTTGACACTTAGGTCCCAGTGTGGAGGCAGGAGAGGGGCGGAAATGGAAGGAGCCTGCCCATTGGCTGAGGGGCCATCTAGACTGGCATTGTTCCAGCTTCCAGTGCTCAGACTCTGGATTAATTGGGATGCTGCAAGATGGGGAAAGGGGTCCAGATGCAGAAGAGACTCACTAATAAGGATGTGACAGAATATTGCAGCTCTGGGAAGGACCCCCACTACTCCAATACTATCATGATGTCTATCCTGCTCCTCAACTTCTTCTACAACCCTCACTGAAATCCCTCTGGGATTTATAAATTCTCCCTTGAGTCTGCCTTGATGTCACTGCTGGGCAGTGGAGTACAGAGGTACAGGGATTTCTTAAAGAGCCTGGGACAGGCTCCTCCCTCCAAGCCCTTCTCATTCTAGACTGCTCCATTGTGGGTGGTGAGAAAGCGCATGAAAGTTCCAACAGCTGGCCATGCTCACCACCAACACACTTTTCCCCTTGAAGGAGTCCCCCAGACTTGTAGAGTGCAAGGAAACGTTCCCCACAAGCCGAGTGCCCTGTACGATTATATATGATTTATGTCAAAACTATCTGATTATGTGTCTGATTGTCCTACTGCTTCTGGGAGAGTCAGGGATGTGTCTGGTTTTGTCTGCTGCTGTATTCTGTATTCCCAATGTCCAGTATACAATGTCCAGTTCAGTGCCTGGCACACAGGAGGCACTCAGTATTTGTAGAATGAATTAACGTTCCCAGATGTCTGCCCAGGAGTTCATATTGTGGTGTCTCTTGGCTTCAGCCTCCAGACCTGGCTATCCTTGGGGTGGAGGTCAGGATATCCTCCAATCCAGGTCTCAAATGTCCCTGGATGAGACTGGAGCCTTCCCCCAGGGGACTGGCCAATTCCCACTGGAGTCAGGACTTCCACCATTCTTTTATTAATGGTATTTGCTGAGAGCCTAGTCCAGGGACACAAGGAATTCAACGGTCTGAGGTGCTGTCATTCCTCTTCCTTTCTCAGATGATCCTTTCCCTGGTGGAAAGATAGTCATTTCCTAAATAATCCCACAGGGGAATGCAAAATAACACAGAGGATGCTCTGATGCTCTGAGCACTTAATAGCAGGGGTGCCTGGCCCAGTCTGGTAGAGAGAGGGTCAGGAAAGATATCCTGAAATGAGGTCTGAAGGAGAAGGAGTGTAGTAGGCAAAGAAGGAGGAGACGATCCTGCTGTAAAACTGTAACAGTCCCCTCCCCAGCCCATTGCCCTTTGCAGGGTTCTGTTTGCTGGGTATCTTGACAGCACCCCCCTATCTCCCAGCTCAGTCTGTCAGGCAGGAGCCAACCTTTACCCCTGTACTGCCAAGAGAGGGCACCCTTCTCTGAAGTTTGTCTTCAGCCTGCTGTAGCTTCTCTGGGACATAGAAGAAATGAAGGCTCAGAGAAGTTGAATGGGCATAGCTAGTCCATAGTCTTTTGACTTGTTTTGAGGGCATTTAGCCTATGGAAGCATCTGCTCTGGGTGTTGATAGTGACAATAAATGATACTAATTTCAATGTATTAAGTACTTCCTATGCTCAATCCTATAAGGTAGATGTTGCTGTTATATCCATGTTACAGATGAAAGAAAAATGAGGCTCATAGTGGTCGATTGGCCCAAAGTTAGGAAGTGCCAGTGGTGTGTAATTCTAGGACTTCTGCTGGTGAGCACTGTGCTACTCTGCTTTCCAATCATCTTCTTCCGGTACCCACTGCCACACATTCATTTGCGAATGCTGGATGCAAAGATACAAGAAGGAACAAGGCAATGACCCTGTTCCCCAGCTCCATCTTAATGAACATATATGTTTACATATGAATACAGTCATACAAACTCTCAGATGGCTATTCATTCACACATATAGTATCCACTTTCCCCACCATCACAAATGTACACACACGTATATTCACACTCATACATATGCACACCTAGTCACACACTTTCATATACTCAGTCACACATATTCAGATATTCACACTCTTAGTTGTTAGTCAGGTCCTGTCAGGGCCCCAGGGCCCTTGGTTTACCTGTGATCTTCGAGCTGAATGTGACACCCCTTCCTTCCTCTTCCCTTCCATTCATTCCACAAACATTACCTGTGACACCCCTTCCTTCCTCTTCCCTTCCATTCATTCCACAAACATTACCGCAGCCAACTAGCAGCAGGCTACCAGGGAGCACAGATGACTCACACCTGGCCCCTGCCCTCAAGGAACTTCCTAGCCAGCGGGGAGAAAGACTCACCAATGATTGCTGCAGTCCTGGATGCCATGGCAGTCTGAGGACTGTGGGGGATTCTCAAAGGAAAAGACTCCCACCTGAGCCAGGTTGAGAAAGCAGAAAAAGACCTGACCAGGTGTGGGGACAATATTTGCAGTCATGACAGAGTGAAAAAGGAGGGGAAGGATAGCTAATATTGGCTCTGACCAGATAGTTCAGTTGGTTAGGGTCATCCTATATTCCAAGGTTGCAGCCCAGTGCTCAATCCATTGAGCCACTCCAGCCAGGGCCATATATCACTGTAAAACAAACAAACAAACCAAAAACAAGTGTTGGTCTGTAAACTAAAAGGGCACTGGTTTGATTCCCAGTCAGGGCAAAATGCCTGGGTTGTGGGCTGGGTTCCTGGTTAGGGGCATATGAGAGGCAACCAATCAATGTTTGCTCATCTATAAAGTGGGGCTAATAATAGCACTTATTTCATGGGATTGTTATGAAGATTGAACTAGATAAGGGCCCAAAAGTGCAAGATACCTGGCAATGGCTGGTGCTCAGGGGACATCACCGTTGTTGGGACAGGTCATCACACTAAGCTGTGAGCAATGTGGTTCACCACATGAAGCCTGTTTGTATATGTGCGAGAAAGCCTGAAGGTGTATTCAAAGATGTGTGTGCAAGTGGGTCCATTTGCACATGCCCACAGGAGCCGAAATGAATGTGTGTGCCTGTTGATATTAGGGGTGTATGGGTGGGAACTTGGGTGGGGGCCTGCCTGTGTACATGAGGGCACATGCAGGACTTTGATGTGTGTGAGTACATGGGGCAGGGGAGTGGGAATGACTGAGGCAAAGTGTGAGTGTGTGTCCACTGGGTGTGCAATTAGTACTGGGTATGGGTAGATTGAGCCATGAAGATATACAAGAGTGTAGGATATGGCCAAGGATGTGTATTAGATTGTGTGTATATGTGTGCATGAGTGTGTATATTTTCCAGAAGTTGCCTGCCCATGCCTAAAGATTGGAAAAAATGAGAAAAATGTAGAAACGAAGAACCCTTTCAGATCTTCCCTGGGATGATCAAATGAACCCTTGGGGACAACAACCAGCTGGAAAGACAAGGCAAGCCAGGTGGAGGGGTGTGGGGAAAGGCTTTTCTGAGGTTACTAATCATGCTTGGGCTGGGAGCCAGGGTTCCTATTAGGGCCAACTGCTTCCCACACAGGGTTGTATCTTCAACTTGGATGTCAACTTAGCATTGCAGCCCTTCCTCCTCCTCATTCCCACTGCAAATAGTAGATAATGTATTTATCTGAATATCTATTGAGTACCTACTGTGAGCCTGGCACTATGCTAGAGGCTAGGGATACAGTAGTGAACAAAACCCCCCATCCTAGAAGAGCTAACGTCCTAGTCAGGAACACTATGTATTACATAAGCACATACGTCATGAACAAATATAACATCAAATGGTAGTGAGAGCCATGGAGAAAAATAAAAGGGATGGCAGTGACTTGGGAGGTGAGAGATATTCTAGAGAGGAGGTCAGGACAGCCTCTTGGAGGGGCAGAGAACTTAAGAATGTGTGGGGGAAGACCTTTTGGGCAGAGGAAACAGCTAGCATGAGGACCTTAAGGTAAGAATGTGTCCAGTGCATTCCAGAAATGACAAGAAGGCAGCTGAGGCTGCAGTGAAATGAACTGAGGGCCAAAGGGGAGAAATTGAGTTATAAAACTCCCAGGAATTGGAGAACCATGAGCTTTTTCAGGAAGAATGACTCTCCTTTTCCTTTCCCTTTTTCACTACCCATATGTGTTAGTTTCCTGGGGTTGGTACAGCAAATTACCATGGACTAGTGGTGTAGAACCCAGAAATTATTCTCTCACAGCCATGAAGACCAGAAGTCCAGGATGGGCCACACTCCCTCCAGTCTGTAGGGATGAATCCATTTTTGCCTTTTCTAGCATCTGGTGGCTCCAGGATTTTACTGATTTGTGGCTACATCACTCCAGTCTCTGCCTCCATCTTCACATGGCCTTCTCCTCTTCTTCCTCTGCCTCTTTTCTCTCTTTGTTTCTTCTGAGGATACTTCTTGTATTTAGGATTTAGGGCCCATCTGGATAAACTCATCTCAAAATCCATAATTTCATTCACAAAGACCCTTTTTCCCAATAAGGTCACAATCACAGGTTCTGAAGTTAAGGCAGGGATATATCTTTGTAGGGAGGGCCACCATTCAATACACTACACTTCTTTTTTTCAGGATCTAAGACAGAGCTAAGTGTGGCCTGTCTAGGTTCCAGTTTCCATCTTTGTAAAAGGGGACAATAGCATAGGTTCCTAGAGTTGTCATGAGGGAGAGATGTAATCATTAATGTAAAATGCTTTTGCTAGTGCCTCACATATAATAGGTGGTGAATTCCAAATTATTATTATTTGAGTAAGGTCCCTATAAAATTAGTCACTTGATCAAGTTTCTTGAGCTTGTTTTGAGTACAGTCTCTACTAGGCACCATGAGAGTCAAAAAAGGATGGGGGCAGGCCCAGCACAGGAACCCCTTCCTATGGCTGCTCTGGTTAGCAAAGGTACCTGTCACCCTCACCCTTTGTCATGGTTAATTTATCTACTTGCCTGGGCCATAGGGTGCCCAGATTAAATATTATTTATGGGTATGTCTGTGTGTTTCTGGATGAGAGTAGCATTTCAATCAGTGAACACATTACAGTAGGTTGCCCTTCCAAATGTGGGTGGGCATCGTCTGATCTATTGACAGCCTGAATAGAATGAAAAGCACAGTACTGGGGGACTCCTTCCCTTCCTGACTGCTTGCTTGAGCTGCACATTGGTCTTCTTCTGACCTTGGACTGCATTCACCAGCAGCTTTCCTGGGTCTTCTGCTTGCAGGTGGCAGATCCTGGGACTTCTTAGTCTCATAATCACGTGAGTCAATTCCTCAAAATAAACCTTTCTCTCTTTCTTAATGTAGATGAATTTCAGATACTGTGTGGAGTAGTGAAAGAAGCCAAACAAAAAAGAGCACATGCAAAATAATTAATTAATTAATTAAAATAAAAAGAGCACATGCTGTATAATTCTACTTATATAAAGTTTAAGAACAGGCAAATGATTTATGTTTATAGAGACTAGAACAGTAGTTACTTTGGCTGAGAAACTGGGAACTCTCAACTTGGACAGCCATGAAGGAGCCTCCTAGTGGTCCGGAAATAAACTGGATAGAGGTTAGATGGGTTTAACAAATGTGAAAATGGATGAAGCTGGACGCTTGGGACAATTCCATATTTACTTAACTGTACATATGTTATATCTCAACCAAAGTGTGAATTGAATAAGTCTGCCATGCCAAGTCTTGACTAGAGTAAGGAGCCCTATGACTTGTCATGCTTTGCTGGTAGGATGAGTAAATGGTTATAACCACTTTGGGGAGCCATTTGGTAATCACATGCAAAGTTCAAGTTGTGCATTCCCTTTGACCCATTAATTCATTCATAAGTCTATACATGAGAGAAACTCTCAAGAGGACATGTACAATGCAGTTCATTGCATCGTTGTAAATGCAAAATACTAGAAGTGAGCCAAAGGCTCATCAACAGAGTAATAAAATATGGTGTACCCATGTAATATAATACTACATTCCAGATGAGTTAGAGAGAAGAGGGAAGAGAGTCATAAGTAGAACATTGAGGAGGGTCTCAGAAATCAAGTCCATGTTCTGTTTTAGACATAATGAAACTGAGCTCCACAGAGTTTGGCTGATTTGCCTCAGGTCACACAGTAAATTAATGAACAAGTCAGGTTAGGCCTAAATTTTCTCCCAGTCCAGCACTCACCCTTAGGGATAGAAAAGGAAATTTGTTTGTTTTCTCCAAATATTACAAATGAATTTATTTATAATACAAAACACATAAGCAAAATCCTGGCTGATGTGGCTCAGTGGATTGGCAGCCAGCCTGCAAACCCAAAGGTCACTGATTCAATTCCCCAATCAGGGCACATAACCAGGTTGCAAGCCAGGTCTCCAGCCAGGTCTGTAGCTGGAGGCAGATGAAAGGCAGCCATACATTAATATCTCTCTCCCTCTCTGCCTCCCTCCCCTCCCCTCTCTCTCAAAATATTAAATAAAATCAACCAAAAAACAAAAAAACAATGAAGGAACAAATAAGTGGAACAACTAATTGATGTTTCTCTCCCTCCCTTTATCTCCCTCTCCCCCTCTTCCTCTCACCCTCTCAAATCAATAAATGAAAGGTTAAATGTTTAACCCTTAAAAATATAACTAAAGTTTATCATGCACAAAGACTGGAAGTAGACTTAGAGTAGGCTGTCCAGGGCTATTATAGAAGCCATATAGTATCATCAGAGACCCAGAAGCTTATCTTTCTACCCTCCCATTCTTAGTGGTTTCCATCACTGAGGTCATCTCATAGTTCAGTAGGGCTGCTTGAATTTCACCCCTGACTGGTGTGGCTCAATGGATTGAGCATTGGCCTGCAAACCAAAAGGTTACTGGTTTAATTCCCATTCAGGGCACATGCTGGGGTTGCAGGCCAGGTCCCCTGTTTGGGGGTGTGTGAGAGGCAACTGATCGATGTTTCTCTCACACATCAAAGTTTCTCTCCCTTCCTTTTTCCCTCCCTTCCCTTCTCTCTTTAAAAATTAATTAATTAAGTATTTGCCCTGGCTGGTGTGGCTCAGTGGATTGACTGCCGGCTTGTGAACCAAAGGGTTAGCTGGTTCAATTCCTAGTTTGTGGGCCAGGTCCCCATGGGGGGGCGGTGCGTAGAAGAGGCAACCACATATTGATGTTTCTCTTCCTCTCTTTCTCCCTCCATTTGCTTCTCTCTTAAAATAAATAAAATGTATTTTTTTTTAAAAAGGAAGAAAGAGGTAAGTCATCACCCCACTCCCTCCCACCCCCCAGGTACCCCAGAAGTCATCACATCTCACAGCATATATGTCACTGACCAGACTTAATCATATGACCGTAGCCAGTTGCAGAGGATTGTCAAATATTTCTCTTAACCCAAACTTCCTTTCTTTGGGCTTCCAGGAATCCAGAAGAAGAAACTCATGACTTGGAGTTAGACAGATTTGGACTTGAATCCTTTGTCTGACCAAGTCAATTGGACTATCTGAACCTCTGTTTCCTTAGCTGTAAAGTGGAGATTGTCTAAGTATTGCTGAAGAATGCTCTTGGTTGCAAGTAATAAAGAACCTGACCAATAGTAGATTAGCAGACTTCTTTGTCTTACAGGAAGTCATAACACCAGAAGTTGCTTATATTGTTTCACTGGCTTGGTGCTGTCATGACCAATATCTCTGTGATTCTCTTTTCCTTTTCCTTATGTTGGAGCCTCATAGAATAAGTTGTTCCATGGACAACATCATGTCCATGTTCCAGGAATGAAGGATGAGCAAACTGGGTCTAATTTTAATTCTCATTCAAGAACATGTTCATTGATTTTTAGAGAGGGAAGGGGAGGGGAAAGAGACATGTTGATTGAGAGAGAAACATTGATCAGTTGCCTCTCATACATGCCCTGACTGGGATTGAACCTGCAACCTAGGTATGTGCCCTTACCAGGAATTGAACCTGCAATCTTTCCGTATACAGGACAACACTCCAGCCAACTAAGCCACACCAGGCAGGGCCTGAATTTCTTCTTCTTTCAGGAAAAATAACATGTTCTTGGAAGTCTCACCTAACGGACATTCTTTTCTGTCTTATTATCCAGAACTATATTACAGGGTTCTTCTTAGCTGAAAGTTAGCTAGAAAAGAATGTGTTAATGAAGCCACTAAGTCTATACATACATCTATCTCTCAGGGGTGATATGAGTATTACAATAGTATAGTGCACTAGAATACCTAAAACTTAAAAACCTGATACATCAAGTGTTGATGAGGATGTGGAGCATTTAGGACTCTCATTCTTATATATTACTGGTAAGAGAATAAATTGGTACAATCACTTTGGAAAACTGGCAACATATGCTAGAGCTGAATATATACCTCCCTTATGAGTCAGAAACACTTCTAGGGTTATATACCCAAGAGGAGTGATATACATATATATATAAATATATATACACACACACACACACCAAAAGATGTGCACATGAGTGTTCATAGCAGCCTTCTTCATGGAAAACAACCCAAAATGCCTATCAACAGCAGAATAGGTAAATTGTGAACTATTCATACACTGGAACACTGCATAACAAAAAGAGAGAGAAGGAGAAAGTAGAGGAACGGGGGAAAAACTACTAATTTCTCAAAAATATTATTTGTCCAAAGTCATGTTGCAAAAGCAGGACTCAATTGGTAACTCCAAATTCTGTGCTTCTTAGAGGTAACAAGTAGGATTATAAACTAGAAAGGTAGATTTGAGAGAGCTTTGGCAGTATCACAATTAAGTTCATCATCATAACCCACCCTAGGAAACATACCTATGTGGACATAAAGAAGCATGTGCAAGGGTGTTCATTTTAGCATTTGTAATGGGTAAAGGTTGGAAACAATCCCAATATCCACCACCAACATAATGATTTAAATAAACTATTCCATTTAGGAAGACAGAAGAGCAATGTTTAAAAGTATGGAATGTCAGCCCTTGCCTGTGTGGCTCATTTGATTGGATCATCATCCTTTGGACAGAAGAAGGTCGGTGGTTCGATTCCTGGTCAGGGCACCAAAGAAACAAAAAGTACAGACTCAGTTCAAATCCTGCTTTATTCACTCAGTTAATTATATTTAGCCTTGCCAGACCTCATCTTCATCTTTCAAATGGAAAGAATGCTAGTGGTTAAAATTAGATATGCATGGGAAGCATGAAAGTTGGGGCCTGCTACCTTGTAGGCTCTTGGGTGTACTTTTCTGATGTACATACTATGGGATAGTGGGCAGCAGTTAAAAAGAACTAGTAAATCTATATGTATCGTATAGAAAAATAAATCTCCAATCCATGAAGTGAAGTACAAAAAGCTAGTTGCAGAATAACATGACCCCCATGGAAAGCAAGATGATAGATTTCTATATATTTATGCTACATATATGTAAAAACAAGATCTAGTGGGGAGGGGGACAGAGGGGAACAAAAAGGGGATGGATGTAATACAACAACAATAAAATTTAAAAAAATATATCTAGCCCTGGCTGGTAGCACAGTGGATAAGGTGCCGGCCTGCGAACCCAAAGGTAGCAGGTTCGATTCCCCAGCCAGGGCACATAACCAGGTTGCAAGACAGGTCTCCAGTCAGGTCTGTGGCTGGAGGCAGGTGAAAAGCAACCATACATTGATGTCTCTCTCCCTCTCTGCCTCTCTCCCTTCCCCTCTTTCTAAAGATAATTAAATAAAATCGTTTAAAAAAAATATATATATATATCTAGGATTATATATATATCACATTTATGACAGTGTAACCTCTGGAGCAAAGAAGGCATTTTGCTTTTTCACCCCTGAGCTCTGCCACTTACTGGCTGTGTGATCTTGGTCAAGTTATACTGCCTTATTTTTATAGTTTCTTCATCTTTAAAATGGGGATATAGCCCTGGCTGGTAGCACAGTGGATGAGGCGCCGGCCTGTGAACCCAAAGGTCACTGGTTTGATTTCCCAGCCAGGGCACATAACCAGGTTGCAAGCTGGGTCTCCAGCCAGGCTGTGACTGGAGGCAGGTGAAAGGCAACCATTAAATGAAATAAATAAAAATAAAATAAAATGGGGATACACTAGTAGCTAACTGAAAAATGGTTGTAAGGACTAAATGAGTAACCACATACATAGAACACTTAGAATAGGCCTGCCTGTTATGTAAGATCATTGTTAGCTATTGCTCATGGAATTGAATTTATTTTTTTCTTCTGTGCCCTTTCACTGGTCTAAATAACCCCTCTGTCTTGGTCAGCCTCCCACTCACAATTCCTCCAAGTTCTTATGCAGGAGAAAAACTTTAAGAAGTTGGACTGTACTGGAGACAACCCTGTCTCAACAGGATTAAGACAAGCACTGCAGGCCAAGGACAAGCCTGTGGGTGGTGGAAAGGAGTGGCCAGGAGAGGGGTGGGGAAGGGATGCAGTAGGGCCCAGGCTCCAAGAACAGCACCATGTTTCAGCAAATCTAGGATCCGCCATTGTAATATGCACGATTACTTTATTTTATGTAAT
Organism: Noctilio leporinus; assembly: GCA_004026585.1. Taxonomy (NCBI): domain Eukaryota; kingdom Metazoa; phylum Chordata; class Mammalia; order Chiroptera; family Noctilionidae; genus Noctilio; species Noctilio leporinus. Next base: position 25,233 of record PVIW01003025.1, on the reverse strand, counting down.
ATTACATAACTTTTTAACTGCTACAGTTAGCTTATGACTTGTCATCAGCTGTTACATGCATTCCAATTTCAAAGATATTAAAAGGCAAACAGCCCCTACTGGTGTGGCTTAGTTGGTTAGGTGTTCCACAAAGCAAAAGCTCACTGGTTCAGTTCCCAGTCAGGGCATATGCCCCGATTGCAGGTTCAATCCCTGGTTGGAGCACATATAAAAGCCAACTGATTGATGTTTCTTTCCCTCTTTTTCTTCCTCCTTTACCCCCTCTCTAAAAATAAATGAATAAATGCAAAGCAAATAAATGTAACATTGTAGAATCATTAAAATATGGGGTGCCAAAGTGCCTTGAGAGATTATAATGTCCTGCTCCATTTTTTTTTTTTTTTTTCTGTTATCCCATTAAACTGTAAAATAAGTATAAGAGGATTTTCCCCATCGTGATTACTTTGAGGTATTTTTTTGGGGGGGGGCGGTAGTAAATGTCAAATTATTTTCCTAAACCATACCTCCTCTCCTTTGTTCCCTACAGGGGCTGAGTCAGCCTGCGGGTGGCCCAGACCTGCCCTGGGGGAGGAGGGAAGTCACACAACAGTTCTTTGAGCTTCTCCACTGCAGCAGCAGCTGGAAAGGGGCCCAGCTTTATGGGAGAACAATGGTGCCAGCCAGCTGTGGGTGAAGTAGAGCTGAGCAGCCTGGCCTGACTGGCCTGGGTCCAAAAAAGCAACTCTTGCCCTTGAGGGGTTCACTTTACTTGGGCAAAGGTCTAAGAGATCCAGTGACAGTGGAGAGGAATTCCCTTAAGCCTTCCTGATGACTAGCTGTACATGGATGGAATCCCAGAATCTCTCAGTCAGAGGATTTCAGGGCCCAGGGACTTAATCAAACTGCTCCATTGTACAGACAGGAAAACAAAGGCCTCAAAGGGGGTGTAGCTTGCCCTAGGTCACACAGTAAGTCAGTGGCAAAGCTGGAGACAGAATCAAGGTTCATTTTGACTCACCAAGTTTACTATCTAGTGATGATTTGTGCAATCTTCTGTAAACATGCCCAGGTCATGTTGGTTTGACAGTGTCTGTCTGACGCATCAGATAAAGTATCTGATGTACATGAACACTGGAATGAGATGCATTTGACCTGAAGTATGAATACCTCCAGGAAATGGGAGACCTGCAGATACCTGCCTGCCTCTACTCCTTCAAACCAATATTTACTGTGACACAGTAATGCCTGGGTTCAAAGTTCACCTGTTACACTTTGTCAGTGATTCTCACCTCCTGGTATTCCTACTCTTATGTAGCCAGTCACTGCCCATAGTGATCAGAGCTGACCTGTTTACACAGGACATTGCAGAAATGACAGCATGACCTCTGAGGCTAGGTGGGAGAAGACATTTCGGCTTCTAGTTTGTTCTTTTGGATCACTTGCTTAGGAGGAAGTCAAGACACTTGTTAATGTAAGGATTGCCCAAACCTGTAAAAACTTACATGGGTTTATTTGAGCCAAATTGATGACAATTGCCATGAAACAAAATCTCAAGGTATTGACAAAATGCTCCAAGAATGGCAGTTTTACACCCTATTTTATACATTAGAATCAAAGGAGAAAACAAAAGGGGATTACAAGAAATCCATTGGTGATACATTAGGGAGGGGGCAGAAAGCAAAGTGAGAGAATCTCTGAGATTTGATAAAAAGTGAACAAAGTGAACTGAATAGACACATCTTTTACACTTGTGGGTATAGGAGTTAACAGTTAACAATTAACAAGATAACAATAACAATGAGGGATTTTGGGATTTTGTGACTTGTGGCCTGATGCAGTGATTGTGGTTGTGCCCTGGGGGGTCTAGAAAGGGAAATGACCCTAACATTTCAAAGGTGTTACTGTACCTGCAAAAACATTATAAACAAGTGCTGCTAAGGTAAAGATTGACTTTTGTTTTATCAGGGAAGGTACCAGCCTAAGATGTGACCCGCTTTTAATTTGGAACTTTTAATTTCTAAGCATCCTACGTGATTACTTTAGGTTTCTGAGTTTGTAAGACCCACCATGAAGGCCTCCCCTGAGCTTGTCAGGTTTGATATGTGGCCGCTTTTCCTTCCACACACTCAAGCAGCCCAGTGGAGAGACCTACACTGGGAGTAACTGAGATGCAAGGAGCTGAGATCTCTTGGACCTCCTTGTCGACTGCCAAATCATTTGACAGCCATTTGCATGGGCCACCTTGGAATTAGGTCCTGCAGCACTAATCAAGCTTTGAGATGACTACAACCCTGGTTGACATCTTGGTTGGGACCTCCTGAGATGCCCCAGGTTAGAATCACCAGATAACCTGCTCTTAAATTCCTGAACCACAGAGAATGTGTGAGATAGTTACTGAACAAGGAGGGGCTCATTCACATGGAACCTTGGTGTAAGATCCAACGATCAGTATTGAGAACAACAGATCTTTATTTATAATATTCCAATCTGGGGGGAAGCTGGGAGAATGTTCCTTGCTCCCCAAAAGGCTATGAGCCAAAACTAAACACAATAGTTCCCCATTCCTTATCTGTCAGCTCTCTACTTCAGGATCTAGGGTAAGATGTCATCAGCTTCCATATAATAGTCCAGGAAAGCATGTGCCATGTTACTCTGGATCATGGTGAAGTCCAGGAAAGGCAAAGTCCTAAAAGAGTCCTCTCTGGGTGAGATTTTGCAGAGGCTTCCCTCTTGCTTCTTGGCCACCAACATGCCATCCAGACTGTGGAAGACCTGGAAACTTTGAGACTACATGAACCATAGCCACAGCTGCATCAGCAAGCACAAGAAGCAGTCTGGAGGCCGAGGTCATGCTGGTGGCTTGCATCATCACAGGATCAGCTTCAACAAATATCCAGGCTACTTTGGGAAAGCTGGTATGAGGTATTACTACTTAAAGAGGAAGCAGAGCTTCTGCCCCACTGTCAACCTTGACAAACTGTGGACTTTGGTCAGTGAGCAGACAAGGGTAAGTGCTGACAAAAACAAGACTGGAGCTGCTCCCATCATAGTTCTGGGGAAGGGAAGGTTCCCCAAAGCAGACTGTCTTTGCGAAAGCCACATTCTTCAGCAGAACTGAGCAGAAGATTAAGAGTTTGGTGGGGCTTGTGTGCTGGTAGCTTGAAAGCCACCTGGAGGGAAGTTTATTAAATTCTCACAAGTGCTTTAAAATTTTAAAAAAGAAAAAAGCCCTCTCTGCATGCCCCAAGTTCCGAGAGTCCAGAGAGAGTTGGGGTCTGCAAGTCAGAGTCCTCAGTGGCTTCGGAGTCAGCTGGAGCCGGCAATCAAAGCAGCAGCGCGCCTGCTTCCTTACTTGCCCAGCCCCATGGCCGGATCCCATAGTGAACCAGCTCTCCTACTAAGCTGCCAAGCTGCTACACCGCGGCTCCGCTCCTGTACGGCAGACCTCATGGCGGGCTGGTGCAGTGCCTCTATAGTCTTTTCAAACTGTGTGGCCCAGTGCACCACATGGCTGCTACCAGTCATCCTGCCTGGCTCCTTTCCTTCTCTCAGACCTTATGGCTCCGCGCTTAATGGATGTGCCTTACTTGAAAACCCTGATCATGATATGTGACACAATCAGTGTGGTGACCAGTCCTGGCCACTCACAGGCCCCATAATCTCCTTCATCACCATTCTATGGTCAAAGCTCCTCCCATCTCCTTGGTGCCATGGAGCAGCCATGGCCATTTGCATGACAAAGAAACTAGCTATCAGCCATAGATGTGCAAAGGCATCCCTCAGGAAAAATGACTGTGCTCCACTGAGTCCCAGCCCCCCAATTTTGAGGCTTCTGTCCACTCTCTTACAAGATAAATGTTTTTTGCAGTTGTAAACTAAGTAATTTGTTATACAGCAGTAGATGATGAATGCAGTCACTCTTTGCCTCCCTTTCCTCTTCTTTAAAATGGAGATTATGATAGTGTCTGCTTCATAGAATCATAGCAAGGATTTAGTAGGATGACTATCTGGAAAGGGTATGGCTCATAAGCAAGCGCTTGTTGATGGGAACCAAGTTTGCCATATTATTTTATGATCCTCATTAACTGAGAGCAGAAGTTAAGTACTTTGTGAGTAAGGGCCAGGAAGGAGGATGAAGTAACACCACCAAATATCTTCTTCGTCTTCCCTGCAGATCAGCTTTGACTACACTTGCATACTTTTCCCCAAGGCAGGAAGTCTGTGGAGGAGAGGCTGTTCCATGAGGAGACCACTGTCAGAACAGAAATTGTTTCCTGTCAATGCCCTCTAACACTGTCTGATGGACCCCTCTCCTATGCCTCAGGTGGTGCTGGTTCCTGAAGTTGGCCACTGCCCTGCAAAGTAAGGGATTTTCCCTTTTCTGGGGTGGGTCACATATCAGTACCCCTGTCATCCTGCCCAGTTCTATACAGTTCTTTTAAAAAATACTTTATTTATTTATTTTTAGGGAGAGGGGAAGGGAAGGAGAGAAAGAAACAGAGAAACATTGATGGGAGAAAGCAACATCGATCAGTTGCTTCTCATACCTGCCCTGTGCAGGACCGAACCTGCAACCCAGGCATGTGCCCTGACTGGGAATTGAACTGAGGACCTTTTGCTTTGCTGGATGATACCCAGCTAACTGAACCATACCCACACCGGTTAGGGCTATGTAATTCTTTAGTGCTGGACACACTCTGAAGAGGGTATCCAGGTCATCTCACCATTGCCTGAGGCACATATTGCTAGGAGGCCCTATCAAAGGAATTTGCTTTGACTCAGCACTTTGCTGGGATGTTCTCTAATCCCTGACACCTATCCTGCTAAGGCTTGCCTTCCTCCTTGATCTACCTCTGAGTTTAAATTTTAACTGTGGTACAGATTTGCCCTTTGTCAAGTCACCCAACCTCTCATCAAACAGAGACAGTGAATTTTGCATCAGGGTTGTTGGGGGAAGAAAATGAAGGAAGACAGTATGAAAACTTCATTAAATGGAAATAAAAAACTGCAGCTGACTTTTGAACAACACTGATTTGAACTGTACAGGTCCACTTATACATGGATTTTTTTCAATATATATATAGTTGGCCCTTCTTTCCTTAGAGTTTCACACCCATGGATTCAACCAGCTATAAACAGAAAACAGTATTTTCTATACATAGTTGGGAATTTGTGAATGTGGAGGGCTGTCTCATGCCATTTTATGTAAGGGACTTGAACATCTTCATGGATCCTGCAAGCAATCCCCCTCAGATACCGAGGAGCTGTAATTAGAGTTTTGGGGAGTCTAAAGCTACATGTGGATTTTCAACTGCATAGGGGTTGATGCCCTGAACTCCCACATTGTTCAAGCGTCAAGTGTATGAATGACCCCGGTCTGTCACTCAGTTCCCTGCTCTACCCATTCTCCCCCTAGCTAGAACTACTTAACTCTCATACGCAGGCTATGCCCTACTCGGCTTGAGACCAACTTCGTTTTTTAATCAAGGGATCTGAAAAGAGATTTGACCTCTTTAATCATAAGCTCAGCTATAAGCTGAAAATTTACCATAGTACCTTCACCAAAGTAATAAAATGACAGTATAGAATACTGATCCTTAAATTTGGGAGTACATTGGTTAATGATACCTGGATCCCATCTCCAGATATTGTTTTTAAATATTTATTTATTTTTAGGAAGAGGGGAAGGGAGGAAGAGAGGGAGAGAAATATCACTATGTCAGCCCTGGCTGGTAGCACAGTGGGTAAGGCGCTGGCCTGCGAATCCAAAAGGTCGCAGGTTCGATTCTCCAGCCAGGGCACATAACAAGGTTGCAAACCAGGTCTCCAGTCAGATCTGTGGCTGGAGTCAGGTGAAAGGCAACCATACATTGATGTCTCTCTCCCTCTCTGCCTCTCTCCCTTCCCTTCTTTCTAGAAATAATGAAATAAAATCTTTAAAAAAAAAAAAAAAGAAATATCACTATGTGGTTGCCTCCCATGCACCCCTAACTGGGGACCTGCCCAAAACCCAGGAATGTGCCCTGACAGGGAACCGAACTGGTGATGCCCTGGTTCACAGGCTGGTACTCAATCCATTGAGCCACACAAGCCAGGACCAGAGATTTGAATTTAATTCTCTAGGGCAGGAATTTTAAAAGCTCTTCTGCCTTACAGCTTGAATGAAACAGCTCCTTTCAAGTCACTGGACATCAGAGATTAAAGGACAGTGAGCACTGAGAGACTGGAAACAAATGAAGCAAGACCTACGATTTCCCGAAATTAATATCTTGAGAGTTTTCCAGCTATGGTGCAAGGAAGGTGAACCCAGGTGGAGCCTAATAGACTCTGTGAGTTGGGGAGACAGAGCTGAGAATCTGGGGAAACCACAAACACTACAGTTGGCAGAGTACCAGAGAAGAGAGAGTTGTATGGAGAAACTCTGGAGATTCACTCGAATATTCCACTGAGTACTCACTAGTGCAGGCACACGTAGAAACTATCCAAGGTCTGGAAAAGAACTATCCAAGAAGATTCGAGATAACAGTATTCCTATTCACTAAGGGCTGGCTGGGACTTCTTACTGCCTGTTCCCACTGGCCAGACTGAAAAGCCTTGTAATGCATAAGACATTCGGTAGAGTACATCATACTCAGTGGTAGAGAAAAATTAGCCCTAGGCTAAGCACTGCTTTGGTCCCACTTAATTCTAAAAGCAAGACCCCCCAAATACCAAACTGTTTCTGAATAACTGCATTCCAGAACAAAGTTCAAGAGTACTTATAAAATTACAAAAATATACAGTAGCCAACAGGTAACATTCACAATATCTGGCATCCAATAAAAAAATTTAACAGTTATGCAAAGCAAGTAATAATGAGAAAAATTAATTGAAACTGACTCAGAATTGACGTAGCCGTTAGAACGAGCAAAGACATTAAGACAATTATTAAAATTGTATTTTGCATGTCCAAAAAGATAAGCAGAGATGACTGAGATTTAAAAATACACTGGAGGCCCTGGGTGGTGGTACAGTGGATAAGGAGCTGCCGGCAAACCCAAAGGTCTCTGGTTCAATTCCCAGCCAAGGCACATAACCAGGTTGCAAGCCAGGTCTGCAGCCAGTTGGTAGCTGGGGGCAGGTGAAAGGCAGCCATACATTGATGTTTCTCTCCCTCTCTGCCTCTCTCCTTTCCCCTCTCTTTGGAAATAATAAGTACAATCTTTAATTAATAAATAAATAAGTGCACTGGACATTACAGAAGAAAAGATGGATAAATTTGAAGATACAGCCATAGAAAATATTTAAGAGAAAAAAGAATTTTAAAATAATGAACAGAGCATCAGTATGCTATGAGATAACTTCAAGTGATCTAATACATGTGTAATCAGGGTCTTTGAAAAAGAAATAGTGGTATAGAAACACTTGAAATAATAATAGCTGAAAAATTTCCAAATATAATGACATAATGGTCTATGCAGAAAGAAAGCCCAGTGAAATCTATTTTTAAAAGAAAACTACTAGAACTAATAAAAAGATCAATATATAGCCCTGGTCAGTGTGGCTCAGATGGTTAGGTGTCTTTCTGTGACATGACAGGCCACTGGTTGCCATTTTGATTCCCAGTCAGGGTATGTGCCTGGGTTGTAGGTTCTGTCCCTTGTTGGGGCATATGTGAGAGGTGACCAACCAATCAATGTTTCTCTCTCACATGATGTTTCTCTCCTACCTTCACCTCTCTCTAAAATAAATAACTAAATAATTTAAAAACTAATGCCTGCTTCTATTACCTTTATCAAGCACCTACTGTATGCCAATCTTGGCATATATCCTCTCTCATTTTATCTTTATGGCATCTCATTATTTTTTCCATTTTACAGATGGGGATACAAAGGCTCAGAGAAATTAAGTCATTTGCCCAAGACCACACAGCCATAAAGTGGGAAAGCTAAAGTTAATTCTGAGTATTTCTGTTACTCATAGTCTTTGCCCTTTGCAAATTATGAAAATTAAGTAAATCCTGGTGTGGCTTGGTGGATTGAGTATCGGCCTGTGAACCAAAAAATTAACAGTTTAATTCCCAGTCATGGCACATGCCTGGGTTTTAGGCCAGGTCCCCAGTTGGGGGCGTGGAAGAGGCAACCAATTGATGTTTCTCTTGTGCATCAATGTTACCATCATTCTCTTTCTCCCTCTTCTCTTCCCTCTCTCTAAAAGTAAATAAATCTTAAAAAAAAAAGAAAGAAAAAAAAGAAGATAATGGACTTGATAGCATTTGTACCAGTATAACACATTCTCATTACAATAACTTTTAAAAGAATTCTAGCCCTGGCCAGTGTGGCTCAGTTGTTGAGTGTCATCCCACAAAGCCAAAGGTTGCCAGTTTGAGTCCCAGTCAGGGCACATACCTGGGCTGCAGGCCTGGTCCCCAGTTGGGGTACATGTAAGAGGCAGCCGATTGATGTTTCTCTCTCTCTCTTTTTTTTTTTTTTTTTAATTTTATTGTTGTTGTATTACATCCATCCCCTTTTTGCTCCCCTCTGTGATGTTTCTCTCTTATATGGATGTTTCTCTCCCTCCTTCTCCCTACCTTCCCCGATCTCTAAAATAAATAAATAAAATCTTAACAAGAAAACACAGTTACATGTTTCCTGGACTCCATGTGGCAGAGCAGGCTGACAGTCCCTGTGAAGTCTCCTCCAAGAATTCCTCAGAATTCTGGGGGGTCTTTCCTGCATTCCTGTCAGCTGCCCCATGATCTTGCCTTTGCTAACCCTAATTGAATAGCTATTTACAGTGTGCCTGGCATCTTGCCTAGCCCTTTCCGCATATGATTTCCTATAGGTGTCCACATACCCCTAAAACATACGAGCATTTTTCTGTTTCACAAATGAGGTGCAGAGAAGTGAGGGTGGTAGCTATGTGTAGCATCCTGAGCTCAGGGCTGGCAAGGCAAGAGATACTGTCCTTGCCCTACAATTGTGATCTGGCATCTCTCGTAGCCTGCGTGAATCTTAGGGGTGATTTTAGGAATTGTTCTAAATTGTACATAGCCCACAAGCCTGGAGTGCTGACTCTCACAGAGATTCTTTGAGCCACTTAACATCCTTTAATAAAATTCTTTCTTACTCAGACTGAAGAGAGTTGGTTTCTCTTATTTGCAACTAAGAATCCTGATTGATATATCCCATGACAACTCTATCAGGTACGTGTATCTCTTGTATTATTTTAAAAGTATTTTTGAGTTATTTAATTTGTTTCTCAAAGTAATGATATAGGTGCTTATGAATCCACCATCCCAAAATAAAATGTAAAACCTTACAATAACCTGCATTTAACTACATGTCCTCCTCCCCACCTAACATTTTCCCTGCCAAGATAACCATCCTGCTGAACCCTGTGTCTATCATACCTCTCTATTAATTATTAAAATTTTGTATTGAGTTATAATGTATAGCCCTGGCTGGTGGCACAGTGGATAGGGTGCCAGCCTGTGAACCCAAAGGTTGCTGGTTCAATTCCCAGCCAGGGCATATAATCAGGTTGCAAGCCAGGTCCCCAGCCACATCTGTGGCCGGAGGCAGGTGAAAGGCAACCATACATTGATGTATCTCTCCCTCTCTGTCTCTCTCCCTCTCTCCCTTCCCTTCTCTCTGAAAATAATTAATAAAATCTTTAAAATAAATTGATAAAAATAAATTAATAAAATAAATGATAACATATATACAGTAAATGAGCCAAATATTAAGTTTATAATTTAATTTATATGTGTGTATGTAAATTGATTTTTATGTAACCAGATTGACATATAGAGCATTTCCCATGCCGCATAAGGCCCCCTCCTGACCCCTCCCAGCTAATTCCTGCCACTCCAGAGTAACAAGTATTCTTACCTCTATCACCTTATTTTTGTTTTACTTGTTCATAAACATTTTTTTAAAAGTACACTTTTTTATGGTGTGTGTTTTTTGTTTGTTCGGCTTCTTTCACCATCATGTTTGTGGAATTCATCTATGTTTTTGTGTGTAGCAGTAGTTTGTTCTTTTTATTGCTTTATGTATTCTATTGTGTGGATATACCATAATTTATTTTATTTATTCTCCCATTGATAACATTTGGGTTGTTCCCTTACTATCTTTTATATATTGCTTTGTTTCAGATGTATATATTTTGAAAAGTATCATTTCCGTGTTTACAACTGAGGAAACTGAGACTCAGAGAACTTAGGTGATTTGCAGGAGCTCACACAGCAAATGAGCAGAACCAGGATTGCCTCTGCATCCTCAGTTTTGCACCTCAACTACAGAGGGCTCTCTAGGACTGAGGGATCACTCTGGATGCCAAAAGATCTGACATCAATGAAGCAGTATGGGAGCTCTGTTTTTGTTTTATTGATGTTTAGGGAGAGAAAGGAAGGGAGAGAGAGAAAGAGAGAAGTTCGACTTAGTCCACCTATTCATGCACTCATTGATTGAATAATGTATGTGCCCTGACCAGGGATCAAACCCACAATCTTGGTGTGGCAGGACAACAAACTGAACTACCCAGCAAGGGCTTTGGGAGCTCTGTGTTTAGCATGAGCTCTGAGCCTGATTTTACCTTCCCAGACAGCAGTCACAAATACCTGGCAGATCCTTTTGCATCTATTGTGCTGGTAATGTCTGGAAGGTTCAGGATTCATGGGCCCAGTCTCTGTCCCTCCCCAGGCCAGGCAGAGCAGGATGGAGCCACCAGGTACTGTCACATCCTACCTTAGTGGTTTGTCTTTCTCTACATACACTACATATGATGTGACTTAAACTTTTCTTGAAGTCAATCACTTTTTTTTTTTTAACAATTTGTTATTTAAAAAAAAAATCTGTTTCTTAAAAAGCTAATACAGACATCTGATACATTATTTAAAAAGTATGAAAAGTTATTGCCCTGACTGGTGTGGATCAGTTGGTTGGGCATTGCTCTACAAAGCCAAAGGCTGCCGGTTTGATTCCGGTCAGGGCATGTGCCTGGGTTGTGGGTTCCAGGTGTTTGGGGTGCTGATGAGAGGCTCTAACAGATTGGCCATCCCCAAATTCCCCACAACCCATGGTTTTGGGGATGGGAGAAGGACATAATACAGTGTTTAAAGTACTTTGTATATCTGTGGCAGGCTGGTAGCTAGGGCTAGTAAAAGGACAGATGATGTTGTTTAAGATGCTTTGCATATCAATGACTAGTGGGTAGCCTGAGCCTTTCCAGAAGGGGAGAGCCAGTAGGAAAGGAATCAGCCATAGGGAAGAGGGCCTTGTGGTTTTGAAAGGATGAAGGGTCCACTGTCCACCAGGAAGTCTGATGTGAAAGGAGAACGCTATCCACCTTTAACAATGGAAAGAGCACATTAGAGGAGCATGCTGGGTCAGCAGGCTGTAGCAGCTGTGTAAGAAGCAACTATGCAGTTCATAGGGATGATTTGGCCATTTGGCCTGGGCTAGTAGGAAAAGACAGACTGCTGCTTTGATCTGCCTGCTCCTGCTGATTCCGAAGCCACCAAGGACTCTCTGCGTTGCAGACCTAGAGGCTTATCTGGACTTTTAGAACTCAGGACTTTCGGAGAGCACATTCTCTTTTAGATTTCTACCAGCAACGTATGAAACTTTCTGTTTTCCCACAGTCTTGTCAATCTTTGTTAATGTCTGGAAGTTTCTTTTTTTGTTTTTATATATTTAACAACCATTCTAGAGGCATGTCCTTGTGATTTTTAAAAATATGTTTTGCTGATTATGCTGCTACAGTTGTCTCAATTTTTTCCCCTTTGCCCACCTCCACCAAAGTCCCCCATTCCCTCCTGCAGTCTCACCCCTCTTTAGTTCATGTCCATGGGTTGTACATATAAGTTCTCTGAATTCACCATTTCCTCTATTATTCTTATCTTCTGCTGTCTATCTTGTACCCGCCAACTATGTTTCCCAATATCTGCACCATTTCCCCATTTTGTCCACCTCCCCCTCCCAGTTAGTAACCCTCCCAATGATCCCCATACCTATGTTTTTGGTCCTATTTTGGTTGTTTGCTTGCTTTGCTTTTGTTTTTATTTTTCATTTTTCAGGTTCTGTTGTTGATAGCTGTGAGTTTGTTGTCACTTTTTTTTTTTTTTTAAGATTTTATTTCATTATTTTTAGATAGAGGGGAAGGGAGAGAGGCAGAGAGGGAGAGAGACATCAATGTATGGTTGCCTTTCACCTGCCTCCAGCCACAGATCTGACTGGAGACCTGGCTTGCAACCTTGTTATGTGCCCTGGCTGGGGAATCGAACCTGCGACCTTTGGGTTCGCAGGCCGGCACCTTACCCACTGTGCTACCAGCCAGGGCTATTGTCACTTTTTAAAAAGATTTTACTAAGTATTTTTAGAGAAAGGGGTAGGGAGAGAGGCAGAGAGGGCAAGGGACATCAGTGTATGGTTGCCTTTCACCTGCCTCCAGCTACAGACCTGGCTGGAGACCTGGCTTGCAACCTGGTTTTGTGCCCTGACTGGGGAATTGAACCAGCGACCTTTGAGTTTGCAGGCCGGCACCTTCTCCACTGTGCCACCAGCCAGGGCTGTTGTCATTTTAATGTTCACAGTTTTTATCTTTTTCTTAAATAAGTCCCTTTAACATTTCCTATAATAAGGGCTTGGTGATGATGAACTTCTTTAGCATTACCTTGTCTGGGAAGCGGTTTATCTGCCCATCCATTCTGAATGATAGCTTTGATGGATAGAGTAATCTTGGTTGTAGGTCCTTGCTTTTCATCACTTTGAATACTCTTGCCAGGACCTTTTTTTTTTTTTTTCTTTAAGATTTTATTAGTTATTTTTAGAGAGAAGGGCAGGGAGGGAGGAAGAAAGGGAGAGAAACATCAATGTATGGTTGCCTTTCACCTGCCTCCAGCTAAGGACCTGGCTGGAGACCTGGCCTGCAACCTGGTTATGTGCCCTGACTGGAGAATCGAACCAGCGATCCTCGGGTTTGCAGGCCCTCACCAATACACTGAGCCACACCAGCCAGGGTGCCATGTCCTCCTTACCTGCAAAATTTCTTCAGAGAAATCAGCTGATAGTCTATAGGAACCCCTTTGTAGGTAACTCTCTTCTTTTCTCTTACTACGTTAAAGATTCTCTCTTTATCTTTAATTTTTGGCATTTTAATTACCATGTGTTGTGGTGTGGTTAGATTTGGATCTTGCTTATTTGAGGCTTTGTCCTTCCTGGGCTTATATGTCTATTTCCTTTGCTAAATGTGGGAAATTTTCCTTTATTATTTTTTTCACACAAGTTTTCAATTTCTTGCCCTTCCTCTTCTCCTTCTGGCATTCCTATGATTCGGATGTTGGCATGTTTAAAGTTGTCCCAAAGGCTTCTAAGCCCCTCCTTGATTTTTTCAATTCTTGTTTCCACTTTATATGGTGGTTGACTGTTTATTTCTTCCTTATGTTCCAAATCATTTATTTGAACCCTGTTTTCCTTTTCTTCACCATTGGTTTTGTGTGTATTTTCCTTTGTTTCACTTGGCCAAGCCTTCACTTTTTTCTTCATGTGTTTACCATACTCAAGCATATCTGTCAAGTCTATGAGCATCTTTATCACCAGCATTTTAAACTGTGCATTTGTCAGGCTGGCTATTTTTTTTTTTAGACTAGCTATTTTTTTGTCACTTAATTCGGCCACTGGGACCTTGATTTGTACTCCTTTTTGAGTCATATTTCACAGTCCTCGCATCTTGACAGGCCCCGGTGTGCCATTTCTTAGGTAGAGCTGTCGCACCTGTTATTCGTAAGGGCTGGAGCCTTAGGTATTCATCAGTGCGTGCGGGGGTGGGAGGGCTGTTTTACCAGGTTGTGGTGCTGTATGTGGGGGAGGGGTCTGAGGAGGAACAATGACACTTTCCTCTTCTTCAGGCATTTCTCCTGCTTTCTGTATGGGGCTAGCTCCTCTCCAGTTCCGTGGTTCCCATAGTGGGTGCATCTGTGGACATTTCGGGGCCATGTGGGGCCCCTAAATAAGTGAACTCTTTCTGATAGTCCCTCTGCCCCAACTACCACTGGTTTTCATAGTCAGAAAAAGTAATGTGGCTTTATTTTTCTTCTCTGGTGCTGGAATGGTGAACTTTGTGATCTGGTCTGGTTCCCCTACTATGATTTCTCTTTTCAAGGGCCGACCCCTGCTGCTCTCCTGTCTGCGCCACCAACTCCTGCAGCTGCACTTCCAACTGGGCCAGCAGTCCGCTCGCCTAACTGCTTCCTCAGAGTCCTGGCTCTGCCCCTCCTACCTGTCTGGATGAGTATTTCTTTCTTCTGTCTTTAGTTGGTTGGACTTCTGTGCAGTTCGGCGTTCAGGAATTTCTGGATGTCTCTAGTTTTGAGGTAGGTGTATTGTTTTGGTTGTGGGAGGAGATGCAACATGTCTTTCTATGCCTCCATTTTGGATCTTTCCTTGTGATTTTAATTTGTATTTCACTAATGACTAACGTTAGGCATCTTTTCATGCACATATTTGGCATACATTGGTGAAATGTTTATTGAAATCTTTTGTCTTATTATTGAGTTTAAAGAGTTTTTTGTATACTTTGGATAGAAATTATTATTTTTAGCTAGAGGGCAAGGGAAGGAGAAAAACACTGATGTGTGTTCGGTTGCCTCTTGCAAACCCCCAACTGGAGACCTGGCCCTAAAACCCATGCCTATGTCCTGGCCAGGAATCAAACTAGTGACTTTTTGGTTCACAGGCTGGTGCTCAATCCATTTAACGACACCAGCCAGCAGAGGAATTCTTTATCGTGGACATGTCTTATACATGTTTTCTTTTTGTCTGTTGCTTATGTTTCTCTTTCTTAATTTATTTTTATTGTTGATTTTAGAGAGAGGGGAAGGGAGGTAAAAGAAGAGGGAGAGAAACACTCATGTGAGAGAGAAACATTGATTGGCTGCCTTCTGTATGTGCGCCAAATGGGGAACAAACCTGCAACTCAGGCATGTTCCTGGACTGCAGACCTTTTGGTTTATGGGATGATGCCCAACCAAACTGAGCTATACCAGCCAGGGCTCTGTCACTTGTGTTTTATTTTCTTTACATTGTCTTCAAAAAGAAAATGTTATTGAAGTAAAGTTCACGTAACATAGTATTAACCATTTAAAATTGAGTAACTCATTAATGATATCTTTAGAAGCAGAAAAATGTTTGAATTTTGGTCGTCTAATTTATCAATCTTTTCTTAGATATTAATAGACAGATAATACTGTCATATTTAAGAAATCTTTACCTAACCCAAGTTCTTAAAGATTTTTCCCCAATGTCTTCTAAACATTTTTATAGTTTGACTCTTCTCTTTAGGTTCCTGATCCATTTTGAATTATTTTTTTGTGTATATGGTGTGAAATAGGGATATAAATTCATCCTTATAAATGTGGTTATTTTGACAATTATTTATTTACTTAATTTATTTGAGAGAGAACAAGAGAAACAGCAATTTGTTATTCTGCTTATTTATGCATTCATTGCTTGAGTCTTATCTGTGCCCTGACCTGGGATTGAACCCACAGCCTTGGTGTATCAGGACAATGCTCAAACCAACTGAGCAACCTGGCCAGGGCTATTTTGAATTTTGATAGAGATGGCCAAACTGTCTTCTTACCACATAATTGGCATCACCACAGGCAGCAATGAGTCTGGCTGTTCTTTCACACCCTTGCTAACACAACGGAGATATCAAACATTTTGTTCTTGGCCAGTCTAATAATGAAAACATAGCATCTCAATCGTTTTAATTTGCTAAGTTCCTACTTTAACCAGATACTAAGCATTATCTGTGAAATGACCAGCTCAATGTACAATGTTAGCTATTATGTATACTGTTACAGTATACATACATACTAGAAGCACAACTACTAAGATAAAAAAGTTACCATACAATTTACCAAAATATTTACAGATAAAAGATATACTATCTAGAATTTGCTTCCAAATAAGGTATCAGTGGGGGTAATGGATGAAAGCTAGTGTTAGTAAGTTGAAGCTGAGTGAAGCTGAAAGTTCATTATACTATTTTCTTTTTTAGATATCTTTGAAATTTTCATAATGAAAAAAAAATTATGGCCATTGAATGCACTACCTAAAATCATCTTGTGTACATCTATTAATGCATAGGCCCTTGAATATATTTGCTTAAAGGTTAAGAAAAAGGGCTCTTTGGGAATGTAGGCTGGTGCAGCCACCTTGGAAAACAGTATGGGGTTTCCTTAAGAAACTAAAAATGGAACTGCCTTTTGATCCAGCGATTCCACTACTTGGACTATACCCAAAGAATCCTGAAACACCAATTCATAAGAACCTATATAAACCTATGTTCATAGCAGCATTATTTACAATAGCCAAGTGCTGGAAACAGCCTAAGTGCCCATCAGTGGAGGATTGGATCAAAAAACTTTGGTACATTTACACAATGGAATACTATACAGCAGAAAGAAAGAAGGAACTCCCACACTTTGCAACAACATGGATGGAACTGGAGAGTATTATGCTTAGTGAAGTAAGCCAGTCAGTGAAGGACAAAAACCATATGATCTCACCCATTATGGGACAATAATGAACAAAACTAACAACAAGCAAAACAGAACCAAATATATGAATACAGTGAATAGGCCTTCAGTAGGTAGGGGAAAGGGGGTTGCGGGGAGGGGGGAGCAAGAGACAAGGAAGGGGAGCAGTTTAGACAAGAACCTAGTATAAAGGAACCATGGACATGGACAACAGGTGGGATTGACTTTGGGGGGAATGGGTGGATGGGGAGGGGGACAGAGGGGAGCAAAAAGGGGATGGATGTAATACAACAACAATATAATTAAAAAAAGAAAAAAAGAAAAGAAAAAGAGCTCTAGATTCAGACTGACCAAAATTGAATCTTGATTTCACCAGTTACTAGTTAGTCTCAGGCAAGTCATCAAACCTCTCTGGGACACAGTTCCCTAATCTGAAAAAATGAAGAGTGAACTTTAATTGAACACTTGCTATGGTTCTGTGCTGTGTTAACCTTTTCTCATTTTATCTTCCCTACAACCCTAAGAGGCAAGATATTATTATTCTTGTTTTACAGATGAGAAACAGCTTGAGTGCAGATGACTGAACTAGTTGACCTTGAGGGAATTGCCTCTCCTCCAAGTTTAGAAGGTTTTCAAGGAATAGAAACAGTCACACATTCCTTTGTATTTCAAATGACACTTCTTGCCACCTCAGGAAATGTTTACCTGAATCAAGGATGAGTTCTAAGAGTCTCAGGAGCATTTCTAATCTGACACACCTTCCTAGCTTGCATATTGCGTAAGGTGATCTGGATGCTTGTCACTTGATTCTTTCTTTGAGGAATTTGCAGGCAGGCCTTAAAAAACAAAAGATGTAGATTTTGGTTTAGATAGACATTTCCAGTGAAAACTAGGTAAGAAAGAATTCTAATCTGCAACCTGTAGAAATGAACCCATGGATCTTTCCCAAGGGAAGAACAACTTTAGGTTTGAAAGACAGAAAAGAGGAAACTGAGGGTTGTGAGCAGGACTGGAAGTTCTGCTATGCTGTTTATTTTCTTTTTTTAATTTTCTTTTATTTCTTTTTTTATTATTTTCAAAGAGAGGGGAAGGGAGAGAGGCAGAGAGGGAGAGAGACATCAATGTATGGTTGCCTTTCACCTGCCTCCAGCTACAGACCTGGCTGGAGACCTGGCTTGCAACCTGGTTATGTGCCCTGGTTGGGAATCGAGCCAGCAACCTTTGGGTTCACAGGCCAGCACTTTATCCACTGTGCCACCAGCCAGGGCTTATTTTCAGGGGGTTCATCAGTCCTTGCTTGATTCTCATTTTTCCCAAATACTGCAGGAGGAGGAGGGGCTGAGCACACCTTATGACTATTTATTTATTTGAATTTTATTTTTTATTTTATTTGAATTTTAGAATTTATTAAGAAAATGGTCAATTTGAACAAGAGGGAACAAGAGGAAAAATTTATTTTAAAAAACAACATTTATAGGGGAACAGTCAAAAAAGCAGGTTTATGCTGTGCTTCTCTGTCAGAAAGTAGTTACAGCCCTGGCTGGTGTGGCTCAATGGATTAAGTGCTGGCCTGTGAACCAAAGTGTTGCTGGTTTGATTCTCAGTCAGGGCATATGCCTGGGTTGCAAGCAGGTCCCCAGTTGGGGGCACACAAGAGGCAACCACACATTGATGTTTCTCTTCCTTTCTTTCTCCCTTCCCTTCCCCTCTCTAAAAATAAGCAAATAGTCTTAAAATGGCCCTGGCTGGTGGCACAGTGGATAAGGCACCAGCCTTGGAACCCAAAGGTTGCTGGTTTGATTTTCAGCTAGAGCACATAACCAGGTTTCAAGCCAGTTCTCCAGCCAGGTCCGTAGCTGGAGGCAGGTGAAAGGCAACCACACATTGATGTCTCTCTCCCTCTCTGCCTCTCTCCCTTCCCCTCTCTCTAAAAATAATAAATAAAATCTTTTAAAAAAAGAAAGAGAGAGATTAGTAGAAAGGCAACCTTGGGAGGCCTTGTGCTTACCTGGGAAGGCTCTGCCCAGCCTCTCAATTCCTGAATTCTAAACTTCCTTGTACAAAAAGCCACTTGGAATGTGTATCAAAACCCTCCAGCCAAAACCAGTTTTTCAAACCTGAAGGCATCTGAAAAGGTGACTTTCAACAGCTTCACAGGGTGGAATCTGTGCTGACCTTGGTCCCTGTGGGAGGATAGCAGCGTCCACCCTGTGGGGTGTCCACATGCAGGTCACCCATTGCAGGAGCACTCTTATCAAGGCTGCAGGATGAACTGAGCTAGAGAGGCACTGAGCGTGACAAAAAGGCATGGGTATCTGTCTAAAACAATCATTTAAATTCTGGTTCATTTAGTTCATCAGTGTAAGCAACATTCATACTTTAAGAATTTTTATGAGTTTGATCCAAACTGACAACAATTTCTGGGAAGCAAAACCTCAATGGGTTGAGAAACTGCTCTGGAAAAAGGCTAAATGGTGGCTTTGCACCTTATTTTATACATCACATTCAAAAGAGAAGAGGTAAGTGGTTTACCTGAAATCCATTGGTGATAATTAGGAAGGCAGGAGAAAAAGAAAAGAATGTAGGATCGGGGGTGGGGATATGTGGGGGGAACCTCTGGGGTTAGATAAAAAGTGAAATGATAGCCACTTCTTTTACATAGGTGGGTACAGGATAGTTACCAGTCAACAATTAACACATTAACAATAGTGGGCTTTGTGGTCTCCCTTTGGTGTAGTGCCTGTGCTTTGAGGGATCTAGAAAAAGGAATTTGACATTCCAAAGGTATGCAAAAAGACAATAGACAGGCTCAATTAAGGTAAAGACTGACTCTTGTCAGGCTATAGCCTAGGACCTAACTGCCCACCATGACCTGCTTTTCGTTAGAAAATTTTACATTTCGGGCTGTCCTATGTGGTTACTTTATTTTTATTTTTTATTATTTATCAGAGAGAGAGAGAGAGAGAGAGAGAGAGCGAGAGAGAGATATTTCTTTGTTGTTCCACTTATTTATACATTCATTGGTTGATTCCTATCTGTGCCCTGACTGGAGATCAACCTGCAACCTAGGTGTATTGGACAATGCTTTAACCAAATGAGCTACCAGGCCAGCGCTGTAGTTACTTTAGGTCTCTGTGTTTGTAAGGCCATCATGCAGGCCTCCTCTGAGCTTGTCAGGTTTAGTATGTGGCCCCTTTTTGTCCACAAGTGTTTTTTTTTCTACTTATGAAATTAAGGATGATCATTTGAACCTACCTTAAAATAAACATTCTGGAATAAAAATGGAAGATACACATCATAGAACTGCTGTTTTCATGTTTAGTAACTATGGGGGACCCCCATCCTGAAGAGATCCCCTGGTGCCATGGATAGAATGAACCTTCTCAGACAGCTTTTGCTAGGGGAGAGAAGACTGGCCAGCGTCTGATAGACAAAGGCCTCGGTGGCCCACCTCCAAAGGTTTTTACTGATTACACAAGGTTGGGGATGCACGTATACACCACAAATCATTACCACAGAAGAGTATCAAAAAAAAAAAAAAGGGTGGGGGAGAGTTGGTGAAGTTAGATAAGAATAGAAGGAATGTGATGATCTGCTTCAGGCTCTAGTCTGTTAGACAAGGTGATGCAAAGAACTCCAATGGCCCATAGAATTTTAGGGAGGGTGAGATTACATGTGGGTTAAGGTTTAACATTAATGCGGGTGCAGTACACAAGTCAAGGAAGTTTAGGTCACAGGGCAGACTTAAAAGGATGTATGGAATATTCCCAAGGCCAGATTTACACCAGGGGCCCACTGGCTAGAGCAGTGAGGCTTGTATGCACCCAGGTTCCCCAGGTTTCCGGTCATGTCTTATAGGCTTGGCCTGGCCTATGCAACACCTTTTCAGGGGGACCCTGATGAGTCATTTTTAAAAATTGGTGGCTTTAAAAAAAACTGGTGGCTTTTATAAAAATGTCTTCCAGTAGATCATTAGAGTCTATACAACAGTAGGGAGTTCACTAAAAAGGAAGGGTTACATAGAAACCTCATGTATGACTCTCACCATAGAGCTGCTCCTCCTTGAGGTTGGCTGATAATACTGTTCTAGTTCATGAAATTAGTATCTCATGATAAATATATTTACTGTAGAGACTGAATATTTAAAGATACAATGGCATTTTTAGATACAGTAAATAGGGATTTCAGGATGTTACAAGAGCTGCAAACTGGAAGCTTCTTTATAGTTCTCAAGACCCCGCTTAATTTTGGCTACTTATTTTTATAACTTAAAAATGTATTTATACATTTATTATAGAAAACCTGAAGGATACAGAGAAGTACAAAGTCTCTCCCCTCCTCCAAAGATATCAATACACGGCTTTTATTAAATCTTTAAAATATTGCAAGTAAGTCTGGGGAATCATAAGGCATATTACTGTAGCTGGGCAACTTAGATCATATTCATCAGCCTGCTAGACTATTTATTTTTCAGAAACGTAGATACTATCCAAAATTTTTTTCTTTTTTTGCACTTTATTTTTTAGAGAGAAAGGAAGGTAGGGAGAAAATGAGGGAGAAAAACACCCATGTGTGGTTGTCTCTTGTGCACCCTCAACTGGGAACCTGGCTGGCAACCCAAGCATGTGCCCTGACTGGGAATCAAACTGGTGACCTTCTGATTTGTGGGATGATGCCCAACCAAGTGAGCCACACTAGCCACAGTGACTTGATACTGTGTTCTGTCTTCTTGATATATTGACTCCTTTATCATTATGAAATGTGCATTTTTGTCTCTTGTTATTTTTAACCTTGAAATCTATTTTGTTAGATAGTAGTATGGCTATGCCCACTTTGAGCATACATTTTTTCTTTTTTTTTTTTAATAGATCAGTCATTTAGTTTGGTTTTTAGCAAGAAACTCAGAACTTCATCTTGTGAGGATAAAGCCCATTTGTGAGAGAAACCAAATTGCAGAGGTAGCCCTGGAGCTGAGGAGTGGCTTTGATTTTTAGCAGAATTTGGGAGTCCTGGCATTCTGATCAATCTTGCACTGCCCTATAATCTCGCATTTCTCCTTTTCAGTGTCGAAGATCTTCCCTACCTGGTACCTGGGCTTGCACAGCAGCTTCTTCTGGAAGTAAGCATCAGTGAGGGGTTTTGGGATTTTCACACCACGGATGTCAATTTTGGTGGAGGTGGCGACAACAAATTTTTGGTGTGTTCTACACAGAAGAACTTGATTAAGGGCCAGGGGCTCAGCTACTTCAGGGAAACCATCCTCTTGCCCCTGTGGCACCTAGTGAGGATGATCAGAATGGTCCAGGGAATGATGCTGACCCACAGTTTCTTCATGTGCTGATTGAAGGGTTTCTTGCTGTGGTTCAGCAGTTTCCTAGGCACATCTTCAGTAGCATAGTATCTAGGCATTTTGTGAAGTTTAACCACTTGGATACCACTGTTCTTGTTACCACCAACTGGTTTTGTGACAGTAGCAAGAACTTTTTCTTTTTCTTTTCAATCCTGGATTTAGTTGCTGAATAGCTCCTCTTGTACATGGCCTTGCAGGAATACATGTCTGACTGAAATACCTGCCAATGCCTCTGACTAAGACAAGGTTTCAGCTGCAGTGGGGCTTCCCCTTCTTCCGGGTCTTGGCCTTGGGGTTACCCTCCTTAACCTTGCCACTAGCATCAGCCTTCTTGGCTTCAGGTTTCTTCTCCTTAGTATCATGCTTCTCAGGTTTTTCACCCGCCATCCTTGAAGTTGTCAACTTAATACTCTTCTAGTTCAGATGGCGAAGAATTGGGGCCCTGAAATTGAGTCTTGGTGGACAGTGCAGCCTGTGTATGCATTCTTAATGGAATAAAAAATTGATTGGAGGTAGAGGGAGGATATTTGTAAAAACATTTTAATGTAAAAGCACAGGTATACATATGGTACTTAAATAGATAGTAATATATTTGTGATATTAACATTTCATGGGGGAGCAAAAAGGGTATGGATGTAATACCACAACAATAAAAACAAACAAACAAACAAAAACATTTCATGGGGGGGGGGCCCTGGCCAGGTAGTTCACTTAGTTAGAGTGTCATCCTGACATGCCAAGGTTGTGGGGTTGCGGGTCAGGGCATGTACAAGAATCAACCAATGAATGCATAAATAAAGTAAAATAACAAATTGATATTTCTCTCTCTCTAAAAAATCTAAAATATAAATAATTTTTAAATGTCATGGGGAGAATGCTTAGGGGAAAAGTGTCAAAAATTGTTCTTAGATGATTAAAAAAAGTTGAACACCTGTCAGAATGGCTGTCATCAATAAATCCACAAACAAGTGTTGAGGGTGTGGAGACAAGAGAACCCTTGTGCACTATTAGTGCAAATGCAGGTTGGTGCAGCCACTGTGGAAAACAGTATGGAGTGTCCTCAAAAAATTAAAAACTTGGCCCTGGCTGGTAGCACAGTAGACAAGGTGCCGGCCTGCGAACCCAAAGGTTGCTGGTTTGATTCCCCAGTCAGGGCACATAATCAGGTTGCAAGCCAGGTCTCCAGCCAGATCCATGGCTGGAGGCAGGTGAAAGGCAACCATACATTGATGTTTCTCTGTTTCTCTCCCTCTCTGCCTCTCTCCCTCCCTCTCTTTCTGGAAATAATAAATAAAATCTTTAAAAAAAATTAAAAAATTGAACTGCCTTATGATCCATTGATTCCACTTCTGGGCACATATTGGAAGAAACCCAAAATACTAATTTGAAAGAATATTTGCACCTCTATGTTTATTGCAATATTATTTCAATAGTTAATATATGGAAACAACTCAGGTGCCCATCAATAGATGAATGGATTAAAAAATATAAGTGAATAAAGAAGTTTTGGTGCATGTATACAATGTCATATTACTTGGTTTAAAAAATGAATTCTAAAAAAAAAAAAAAAAAATAGAATGAATTTTTACCACTTGTAATGGTATGGATTGACCTAGAGGGTATTATGCTAAGTGAAATACTACTAAGTCAGAGGAAGACAAATACCATATGATTTCACTTATATATGGAATCTGAAGAATAAATAAATGAAACAAACTCATAAACAAATTGAACAGACTCATAGACACAGAGAACTGACTGATGGATTCCATAGTGAGGGGGTATAAGAGGCATGGATGAAAAAGGTGAAGGGATTAAGAAGTACAAATTGGTGGTTTTTACACAATAGTCACAGGGATGTAAAGTATGGCCTAGTCAATAACATTGTAATAATTATGGTGTCAGGTGGGTACTTGAAATATGAGGGGACTGAATACCACTTTGCAAAGTATATGACTGTCTACCACTATACTGTACACCTGAAACTACTACAAAATAATATTGAATGTAAACTATACTTGGAAAACAAATTTGAGAAACAGTGCCCTACAGCAGTGATTCTCTAGTTGTGGTCCTTGGTTAAAAATGTACATTTTCAGGCCTACCCCAGGGGGAGCTACTGAATTGGAAATTATGGGTGTGGAGCTCAGCAGTCTACTGGTTAGAAGTCCTCCAGGTGATTCTGATGGGCACTGAAGTTTCAGAACCACTGCCTTAGAGAATCTTCATGGGGTTGAAGTCCAGGAATCTGTATCTTTAACAAGCTCTCCTAAGACATATTTCAGGAGACATTAACGTGGAGGATTTAAAGGTATTTTGAAAAGTGTGAGTGCCTTTCCAGATTGCAAAATATTATTTTCATTAGGAGGAAACATGCTGAACAATAATAACAAAGCTCACTAATTGCCAAGCACTTAGTTGTGCCTCTGAGTCTGCTTGCGCAGTCTATTCATTCTCACAAAGAACCCAGGAAGGAAGTTAAGAGGATGGATTTGAAGCCACACTACTGATTTATGCATCTGTAAAGTGAGGATAATGAGGGTACTTCCCTCGTAGATTTGTTGTGGGAATTTAAGAAGCTATTGATCAGCTGCTCTTGGAACACCTGCCAGGTTGGCACCACTTATGTATAAGCTATTTTCATCCTCCCTCAATGCACCCTGTTAAAAGGTAGATTTGAACCTAATCAATGTTAACCCCAGAGTGTACCTTCTTAAGGCCTAAACTATAATCCCGTGTTTCTCAAAGTGTGATCCAGCACTTGTAGCACACCAGAGAGCTTGTTAGAAATACAAATTATACCATAGACTCCATTCCAGAATTGTTGAATTACAAACTCTGGGGTTGGGGTCCAGCTAAGATTTAACCAATCCTTCAGGTGCTTCTGATTCACACTATAGTTTGGGGACCACAGCTTCAGTGTTTATAAGTTGTGCTGTTGGCAGGGGATGTTTAAAAAGTCGCTAGAGGTGCTGGGAGCAATCCAAGAGTCCCTCTCACCTGGGGAGGCAAGCAAGCCGATCTAGCGGCGTGCTTCAGTCAGTACCAGTCCAGGCGGGCAAAGCTAGTGCGCAAGGCCTTCTGGGGATTGTAGTTCGAATCGCTCCTAAACTGGTAGCGCCTGCGCATTGGCCACCAACTCGCTCTAGTCGCTGTAGTCGGGGCTCGGGACCGGCTGCCATCTTAGTCAAGGGATTGAAGAGTCGCCGCCGCCCCGAGTCCCGGTAAACAACCGCTGGCGGACGGGGGCCAGTTCTGGGGAGAGGGGGGATAAGAGTGTCTGAGGAGAATGAGGGGTGGAAGAGTGCGGCACAGAAGCCCCGAATCAGAGCTTCGGCTGCCGCCTCTTCTCTCAGATCCAGTACCCGTTGGGGGC